>JADMNL010000036.1:55637500-55990000 GCA_016271365.2 Neoceratodus forsteri
TTGGGACTTTGCCTGCCTTATTGCCTTCCCTGCTTCCCTTAGGGCAGTTTGGTATGCCTCCCTATCTTCATCCTGCTGTGTTTCCTTATATTTCCTGAAGGCCAGCCTTTTGGCTCTGACCTTTTCTGCTACTGTAGTTGAGAACCAAAGTGGTTTCCTTCTTCTTTTGCACTTTCTTTTCTAACACAATGGGATGTTGCTTCAAGTATTGCATCCTTAATGCTTGCCCACTTTGCCTATACCCCCTCACCTGTGTTTCTTTTTGCCAGGGCTAGCTTAACTCTGTTGGCCATCTTATCAAAGTCAGCTCCTCTGAAGTCCCATATTTTTGCCTTGGAATGGGATGATTTAGATGTAGTGGCCAAATTGAACCATACCACGTAATGGTCACTGGCCCCCAGGTGACCTTCTACATGGAGATCTGTGATCCCTTCCCTGTTAGTCAGTAATAGATCTAGGATAGCCCTGTCTCTTGCGGGTTGCTGTACCAGTTGTTTGAGGCCCTCCCCATGCAGGGAATCCACCATGTGTCTAGTTCTGGCAGATGTTCCTGCTGGTATTGACCAATTACACACCGCAGTGGAGTTTTTAGCCATGGCGCAAAATACTGTGCAGCAGAAATGATTAGATATGGATGCTAGAGCTCGGAGGGATAACATTAGAATTTATGGCCTCCCAGAAGACTCTGAAACTGGGCTGATGGAAGACTTCTTACAGGATTTACTCCGTGATGTCTTGGCGCTCTCCCTCATGACTTCCAATTCAAAACTGAAAGAGCACATAGGGCCCTAACACCTGAACCCTCAGACCCCAGGGCCAGACCACGATCCGTGGTGCTGAAACTTTCAAGTTACAGGGATAAGGAGTGGTTACTACGTTTCGCCTGGTCCAAACAAATAATAAAATATAATGCCTCCAGGTTAATATTCGACAACGATTTACCCTCCTGAGATCGCCAACAAAATGGCGGCATACTCACCAATCTTTAAAATCTTGAAGCAACATAAGGTACGATTTCAAACCCCTTATCCTGCATGTCATAAGGTCTTTTGGGACACAGGAATTGCACACTATGAGACACCACTTGAAATATTCGAGGAACTACAGAGGAGAGGGTGTAGTTCAGAATCGGACCGACCTAGGGAGCACCGTCAACGCCCAACATGTCCCGAATGGCATATAAAAAGGAACCAACCAAACAGGAACTCAATGCGTGCAGCAACACTCAAGACAATGGCTGAAGTCAAACAACTTCTTGATCAATTAGGCCAGCAACGCCAGAACCAAAACACTGACGAAGAGTCAGAAGATACTTGAAGGATGGGTGAGCGGGACATTCATATTTACAACTACCTTATGGTAGCCGGACACAAAATGGTATCCTATGGGGGGTTTCCCTTTGCTGCACACTAGCTACGTGGTGAGGGATCCCACACGCAAACCCCCTATGGGGACTTGTAATTCAAATATCAGCAGCCTGATTTTTCTTGGGGCTTAGTACAAAGCTGAATAACACAGATTCCAAGTATATTAATACCCAGTTTATGCAGTGAGTTGTGATTATATCGCTTATACTGTTTTATAAGGGCGAGAAGTATTAACGAGGAAACTCAGGGTACTCTCTTCTTTCCTTGCTTATAGAGGTATCAGTTACAGCCTCACATTTTTTTTTCCTTTTTTTTTTTTTAAATTGGTGGGATATGAACGAAGGCTATGCACTAATTCAAGCTGCAGCTAGATCAATTTGAAAGGGTGGTGTTAACCCTTATCTGCATCTTTTTTAGTCAGACTCTAAATCGGACTGGGGAGGGCCTGGCTCGCTCTGCAGCCACCTTACCTCCCGCTCGAATGGACTCAGATTTAATTTTCAAACTCTCCATTCGAACTCTCAGGGGACGTATTACACTGATCCCCCATTATGGGAGTCAACTTGTATATAGTTATTTGTTGAGGGAGGGGAAGGGGGAGAAGGGGGAAAATAGGCGCATGGTTGTTAAAATAGCACCTAGCTGGGGAAAGAAATGTTCAGATAGCTGTTTAAATAGTAAGTTGTTTACTACATTTTGTGTGTGTTTGGGAAAGAGGGGGGAAACAGATGTACAGTTATTAAAAAAACACCTAGTTGGGGAAAGGAAGGTTTAAGTAACAGGTTTAATATTAAGTTGTTTATTATATTTTGTTTGTATTTTTGCCAGTTTCTTAAAAAATATAACTCGAAAGCCATTGAAAACTGTTACGATAATAGGAGAATCAAATTTCATTATAGTTGTTAACGGGGTCTCCTAGACTATTACTTACTGGTCATTAATATGAAAGAAAAACATGGGGAGTTACGGCCTTGGGAAATGGATATAACCTTAACTGCTGATAGAAATATTAATGGATAAAACTCATAAAATTAAAATAATCTCACAGAATGTGAATGGTTTAAACAACCCTATAAAAAGGTATAGGGTGATTACCCAAATAAAAAACAAAATCCTGAGGCTATACTCCTCCAAGAAACACACTTAAGCAGAAAAGAACATCTAAAACTGATCAAGTTTGGGTTCCGGGAGGTAATTTCATCATCTTACAAAAAAGGTAAAAGAAGAGGGGTGGCAATTTTATTACCAAAGACTTCTCAATTTAAAATGTCTACTTCATACATAGATCCAGAGGGCAGGTTGGTGGTCTTTTGCGGAGAGCTAGAAGGAAATCAGATTACACTGGGCTCTGTGTACGTACCCCCTGGATTAAAAGCATCAGTGTTCCGGTCTTTACTGCATAAAATCACGGAGTGTCAAAAGGGGATGCTTGTAGTGGGTGGAGACCATAATCAGACATGCCATATAGAAGACACATCCAACCCTAAAACATACAGAAAAACAGCTTCCCAAAAAGCTGCCATGATATACTTTGAAACCCTTCAATGGGTAGATGCATGGAAATGCCTGAACCCCAATAAGAGGGAATACATGCACTATTCAGTTCCCCACCACGTCTATACTAGAATAGACTATATAATGATTTCAAAAGAACATATGCATCTATTGGAACAATGTCAGCACTCTTCATCAGTGCTGTCAGACCACTCCCAACTTACTTAATTATTAAAATGGCCTACGGAAGGAGGCCAGACCATCTGGAAATTTAACAATTTTCGTTTAAATTTAAAAGAATTCAACGAGATGGTGGAACTCAAAATACCCCAGATTTTAAGTGAGAACCGGTCTCCAGAGATATCGCCCTGCTATATTGTGGGATACCCTGAAGGTAGTCCTAAGGGGAGATATTATAAAATTTTCATCTAATTATAAAAAAACGGCAAAATCAGAAGTTAGAGAAACTGCAACAGCAATATAAGATGCCACAGCAACAACATGCAGCAGGTGATGAGGCACTATATCCCTTACTACAAATTACAAAACAGTTGCAACATATCTTGGATGTTCTCACAGAACAATCCCTACAGTACTTAAACCAAAAATATTATGAGACTGGACCCCGAGCGATGCGTCTCTTGGCGCATAGATTACGCCAGAAGAAAATCAAGGCGACAATTTTGCAGATTCAAGATCCTACCACAAAACAAATGGCTAGGTCCCCATTAGATATTGCTCAAATATTAGAGCAACTTACAAAACACTCTACACTCCAGAGAGTCTCCCCAAACCAAACACAATTTCAGCCTATCTGGCACAATTAAATATGCCCACACTAACGGAAGAATCACATCAGGCATTAAATCAACCTATCTCGGTTGCTGAGATACATTGTGCTATCTCAAGACTAAAAACTAATAAAAGCCCAGGACCTGACGGTCTGATGGGAGAATTCTTCAAGAAGTTTAGAGACCTACTGACCGCAGACCTGTTGGAGGTTTGTCACCGGATACAGGAAGGGGAGCAAATACCACTTACCTGGAATTATGCGACCATAGCTAGTATTCCTAAGCCAGGGAAAGATGCTGTCCATTGCACTGCTTATAGACCTATTTCGATTCTAAACAAAGATTATAAATTATTTGCCACAATAATGGCCAAGAGGATGGAGACGGTTCTCCCTTCCCTGGTTAACCTAGACCAAACAGGTTTTGTCCCAGGAAGACAGATCCAGGACAATATTAAAAGGTCTCTGCACATTATACACCACTCTGCCCAGTTGGGAAGTCCATTTCTAATATTAAGTCTTGATGCCGAAAAGGCATTCGACTGGGTAGATTGGCGGTTTCTTATGCAAGTTCTTCATAAGTTTAATTTTCCTGACCCGTTCATTAAAATTATCAATAACATCTATACACGGCCCAAGGCTTACATTAAGGTAAATGGCAGGACCTCTGCTCCTATCTCCTTATATTGGGGTATTAGACAAGGTTGCCCTATGTCCCCACTGTTATTCGCCCTATACCTAGAACCTTTGGCACAGGCGTTAAGGCAACTACCAGAGATATAAGGTGTCCAACTGGGTGGGGAATTCCACAAACGTGCACTATACGCAGACAATCTCCTGATATATCTGGCGGCACCAGAATACTCCCTGGATCCACTATGGAGAACCCTGACGGAATTCGGCAAATTGGCAGGATATAAAATTAAAACAGAAGTACTACAGTTGAATTAGCACCCCTCAGAAACAATTAAACACAAATACCCATTTAGATGGAACTTACAATCCTTAAAATATCTGGGAATCAGGTTAGGACTAGATCCCCGACTTATGTTTAATATAAATTATATTCCACTTCTTAACCAGATAACAAAAGACCTAGAGAAGTGGGCAATGATACCAATCTCTTTAACCCAACGGGTTGAAGCGGTAAAAATGGTGCTGCTTCCCCAATTTCTTTATCTGGCGCAAACACTCCCGATAGAAATTCCCAAAGCACATTTCCGTAAACTAAACAGGAAGATCTCAAGTTTCTTTTGGGGTCCAGCTAGGCCTCGGATTACATTCTCGCTTCTACAACTCCCAAAAAATCAAGGTGGACTAGCCCTTCCACATTTGGAGGTGTATCATCTAGCAGCCCAAATGAGAACAATAGTATACTGGGGTAGTCCTATATATGCTGCTAAATGGAAAACACTGGAGATGTGGGAGGAAGATCTGCATCATTTACCCAAGATGCTATTAGCTCAGACTAGAGTAGAAGGGAGACATGAGTCCATAAATCCTTACACTCAAACGACTTTAAAATACTGGTACAATATACTAAAAAATAAAAGACTAGCCCCTTGGAAGGTACTTATGCAAGCCATTCCATATACACAGGACTTTGTTCTGGCTTCTTTAGACTGGGGATTTCGCAGATGGGAAAAAATGGGCCTATACCTGGTCTTTCAATTTTTAAAAGAAGGAATGCTACTGACATTGGAGGAGTTACATAAATTATATGGGATTCCTTTAAGGGACAGATTTAGTATTTACAGGTGTCTAATTATATTAGGTCTGCCTCAGGGGACCTTTGGGTTTCTAACCCACCTCCGTCAATAATTAACAAACTAATAGAAATAGTGAGCAATAATATCTCACACTCTCATATAATCACACAGCTGTATGGGGTCCTCCTCTCAGTCGGTAATGAATCGCTGAGTAAAACCAAACGATCATGGGAGAAGGACCTGGGAATAGTAGTTGAGCAACAGACCTGGGAGGAGCATCTATCTAGACTGCAGTCTGGAACTTCAGCGATCTTTTGGAAAGAGTTTTCATGGAAGGTTACCAACAGATTTTTTATTACCCCAGCAATACAAGCTAAATATCATCCAACAAAATCTTCCAGTTGCTGGAGAGAATGCGGTCATACCTCAGCTGGCTTGGCACACATAATGTGGGCATGTCCCTTGTTGGCTCCTTTCCATGGTGAATTGCAAAAAGCACTGACTGAGATCTTTTCCCCAGAGCTGTGGCTAACCCCGCAGCTGTTTTTTTTTTTAACGAATTCCCTCCAGACTGCAGAGATCCCCATACTAAAAAATTATAAATAGTTTGTTTATTGGCAGCTAAAAAGACTATACCCAAAAATTGGTTAACCCGGAATCCTATTCTTCTTAAACAGTGGCAAGATATTATGATTGAAATATACCAAATGGAATCCCTCACAGCTACAGTAAACAAAAACTCTCAAGTATTTGAGTTGATTTGTCGGAGATGGGTCATATATGTATCTCCCTTGAGGCCCAAATTCCTACCGTAAGAATCCAAGGTATACAGTTACTTGTGATAATAATGGACTCTAAAACAACTCAACTGTATTACATTTTCTGTAATAGTAATGATTTTCCTTTTAAGTGGCAATATTTATTTATTGTATTGTATTACATTTTTGATATGTAATGTCTTTTTTTTGTGTTCAAAACGGGGGGAACAAAAATGATAAATAAATAAAGTTTAAAAAAAAAAACAGTACCAGTCTTCCTCATCACCCCCTTCTAGCAGTAGTACTACAGTCTGGTGGCACTGCTCCTTACCCCCCAGAGCATCAGTCCTCCTCCCCCTCTCTACTTCTCCCCAAGAACCAGTCCTTCTCAGCCCCTTCCCAACAGCAGCATTCTGGTCCAGTGACAGTGCTCCTTAACCCCCCCAATAACACCAGTTCTTCCTCATGAAACAGTAGCACTCCCATACAGTTGGCTCTGCGTTATCCTCCTTCAGCAGCAGTTCACAAGAACCACATCAATACTTACAAATAATCAACAACGTAGGTGACATCTTCACCTACCATACTCCATGCGCCCAAAGACAGGGTCACTGTCACTTCAGCTCCTCCTCAGCAACCCAATGCAACATGACAATTGACAGAACAGCACGCCATCACAGCTTGTGGGTGGCAAGAGTGGTCTGGCCACTGCTGGTGAGCCCAAGAAGGGATCAAGGCGCAACCATCCAAATCGCTACCACCAGTCACTGGCTGAGCTCACTGGGGAGTAACAGTCAACCACCATAACAATAACAACAGTAGTAAGGCAAAGGGCGGCATGGCATAGTCAAACACAGAAACAAATCCCAATACAAACAGAATAAATTCAAGGGAAGAACTGGTTTACATGGAAAATAATTCCAGGGAGGGGTTTAGCATGATGATAAGCCACGAGCACACAGGGCGAGTGGCATTATTAACCTCATGAAACAGTGAGCTGGAACTATTCTCCAGGTCTGACTTTTCCTGATGTTTGCAACATATATCTAGTTAGTCAATAAGTGGCTTCATACTAGTAGGATGGTTAATTAGTTCTCATTAAAGCAGCAGCATTTGTTAGTCAACAATTTCATGATACAATGTTTTAGCAAAAATGTATTTCTGACATTTAGATTCCTTCTCGGTATATTTTTAGTTTTCTCAGATACTGTTAAAACAGCTTTTATAGCTAATTTTGTAATTAATGACAAAGTCATTAAGGATGGGCACCACTTGCAAGTTTACAAAATCTCTACTGTTGAGGTTACTTGTTGAATGTATATGCCAGATTCATAATATGGATGTATTAGGATGGTGTTACTACATGTTTTTGATGGTAAACAGCACAGCAGTGTACCAAGATATATATATATTTTTTTAATTTAATTTTTTTGTGGCAGGCACGGCACAGGAGCGGGAACATTTAAAAAAGTCAAAATCACGTACCTTATTTCAGGAATGAAACAGAACAAAAAAAATGTGTATCTTGATATTCTTTCCAGAAAAACATTATTGTTGGAAAAAAAATATGGTCTATATGGTAACTAACAAATACTGTTGCTTTGTGTAAGAGTTTTTGCTGTGTCTCTGTGGTGTTCAATTACTGTCCGTTAAGCCTGAGATTAGGTGTCTCAGGCCATACCCAGTTGCATTTGTCTTGTGCACCTAATGGGAAAAATGTAATCTCTGTGCCGAGTCACTATCTCTGTTAAATCAATAACTGGATGGTCTACAACGGACTGAATCTTAAGCCACGAAAGACGGAGGGGTTGCTCATCAAACCAGGTTCCCCTGGGATGGCAGTGTTGAGTGTCCATAACATTTCACCATCTCTTGATGGTTTACACTCGGAGCAGTAGCTAGGGTTAGAATTCTGGTGGTCATTATGGACAGCAAGCTGACTCTACAATATCCGGGGCTGGCTGCGGTCCATCGAGGCTTTTTTCACTTACGTAACCTCACCCGGATTAAACTGCATCTTACGCAAGGGGACCTGATTAAGATAGTCCATGCCTTTGTTACAGTTAGACTAGACACTGCAATTGTACTTACTTAGGTTTATCTGGAGGTCTGCTGTGCCACCTATAAGCTAGTGCAGAACACAGCTGCCTGGCTGATTGCTGGAACCCCTCGGAATGAGCGTATCATGCCTGTGCTACGCAGCCCACACTGGCTCCCTATTCCGTGACACATCAGTTTCAAGACTGGCTTGCTAACTTACAGGAGTCTACACAGTTTGGGTCTGGGCTACCTGAAAGAGCTTCTGTACCCATACACCCCTGTCTACCCTCTTTGCTACACTGAGGCAGGCTTGTTGGCTGTCAAATGTTTGAGGCTTAAACAGTCTGGGGACAGGACCTTTAGGTTGGCTGCGCCTTTATTTTGGAATTTCCTGTCATCCCAAGTTCAAGCAGCCTTTTTCGTGGAGGCCTTTCAAGGAGCATTACAATCCCATCTATTTGAGTTGACCTACAGTACTTTTTTGTGAATATCTGTTATATTTATTGAGTAATATTTGTTATCTGCTTTTACTGTGTATCTATCTGTCTCTTTGTGAGGCACCCAGAGCCCGTGGGATAGTGCACTGCAGAGGTAAAAATTGCCTTGCCTTGTCAATGGGCATGTCACTAAGCAGCAAAACAGACTCTCTGAGTTTTCTGGGGTTTCAAGTTGCTTTGCTGGTTTGGTTTTTAAGCATCTATTTCCAGGTTAGTATATTTTCTCTTACTGTTGTTCGTAATAAGTGTGTCATGCATTTTATAATTTTTTTTAAATATAATATACTTCAGCAGAGATGTAACATTTTATTTTCAATAGACGGCTTGCTTTTTACTGGTTTCATTAGCTGGACGGATGGAAGGACTGGAGCTTTATTGGTATTTTGATAGCCTAATGACTGGATTTTTGATAAATCTTTGCTTGGCGTGATTTTAATGGTTGATGTCATAATGGATTTATTAGTTTAATTTATGGGTGGTAAGCCTGCAATTCCACATGAGAAAAAATCCCTAACCATATATAACAAACATAATGCATCCTCAGTCAATCAATCAATCAATCAACTTCTTTATTTTACCAGTCGAAACACCATTGAGGAGAATTAATTTGCAAGGTAGACCTGGGAGGTCATAAAAAAGAATTTACATAGGGAAAAAAAAATATAGAAGACAATGATAATATATATACAGCACAAACAAAAAATTGATAATATGAACAGAACTGTATATAGGGTAACATTGCAACTATGATTCAAGTAGACTACCAAATAATATGCTAATGATGCAACAGCACTCGCAAACCAATCAACAGTTAGTCATAGCACCACTGCAGTTTTCAGTGTTACATGCAAGAGGTAGGTCATACGCTACCCAAGAATAGCCTCGCCTCTACGTGAGTCCTGATTGCATTTATTTATTTAGTTATTTTATTTTAGTTTTTGTTGTCCGAGAAAGGAGGACCAGGCAATTCTGCTTATTTTCAGTGTCATCCCAGGGAAGTGAGTGTTTGTGTGTGTGTGTCTGTCTGTGTGTGGTGGTGGGGGAAATACAGATGGAGACCAACTGACCTTGAACCAGATTAAGCTGCTGGTGGTATTTACAGTGACCGGAGGAAATTTGGCAAGGACCCAGGGGAAATTCCCCTTCTCTTTCTGAGAAGTGTGTCCACCCGAACCACCACCAGAACAGGTTGATGGGACCTCAGTTTAACATCTCATCTGAAAGACAGCACCTCTGGAGTGCAGTACCCCCCCCCCACATGCACACACACACACACACACACATACGTGATGCACTAATGAAAGTATTGGGATTTAACCCAAGTTCCTGGTGTACTAATGGAACCTACAGCCTTCTGATCATCCATCCTCATAAGTGAGTGTGCAACCTGCTAAGCCACTGTATAAACTACATTTGCACACAACATACACAGGTAAATCAAATCATTAAACAGAACACAATTCTGGAGCAGCAAGCACGAGCTGGTGGTACTAACAAACAAAAGATTCCAGACTTTTAGAATCGGCTCCAAGACAATCCTGTATTGGATATGTGTCACCCAGCCTTTTAAGATAATTAAGTTGGCCGTTCTACTGGACATTCTGAGTGACCACTGCCCAGATTTTTGTGTGTGGGATTATAAAAAGGTTAAAGCGGCTACCACCTATGTAACAAGTCATCAAATTTGTGAGGAATTGGCAGATGTGTTTAATGAAGAAATTTATAATGCAGATTGGACCTTTCTTGATAAAACTGAAGACACAGATTTGGCATACTCTAAATTTTGTTCAGTATTTATTGAAATTTGTAATAAAGTTTTCCCAGAAAGAAAGAGAAGGGTCGAAGGTATTAACAATGAGTGCATGACAAATAAATTGGCAGAGACGTTGAGAAGGAGAAACAAATGCTGGAAGGAATAATAGAAAGAACTGGGATGCTAGACTTTACATTAGTAGAGTACAAACAGTTAAGAAGTAAATGTAAGTCAGCATGGCATGTACATTAGCCAAAATCAACTATTACAAAAATAAATAATTGGATAGGTTAAAGAGTGTGAAAAAAAGTATAGCAAACGTTACATCAAATGACAGGCAGAACTAAAAAACATCATGTACTATAACTGTGCACAGTGGTAAACTAATCAGCTGTCCCAAGGAAATCTCAAAACGTTTTAATGGTTATTCTGGTAATTTGGAAGACTGTAGGAGTAATTTTAAAGACTTGGTGACAAATGTTTTTTTGTCTCCTTCATTGGCTACTGAATATATACTGAAAACAAATACAAAACCGAGCATTGGTTCAGACCTAACTGATTTTCATTTAATTAAAATGGCTTGTGTCTCCATTTCTGCTCCTCTTACCCATTCAATGAATCACTCCCTAGTTTATGATGTAGCACCTAAGAGTTGGAAATTGAACTATCATTAAACTTATTCATAAATCTGGACTCAATATCATTTCAATCTATCATCATTGTCAACTTTTTTTTTTAATTCAGTTTCATTGAGAGGCAAAGTACAGGTCTAGGCATATACATTCATGGACACATTAAGGAGAGACATTCATAAATGACACTACATGTATAACAAGCAGTTATTAATACCCATACATCTTCACCTAGTTTTGAGTTTTATCATCCTTTATATTAAAAACCTTGAGTTATACTGAGCTATATCCTATGATAAGTATGTCTTTCAACATGGCTGCCTTGTATCTACTGTGATCTGTTAAAAAAAAAGTACTGTCTTTTAAAACTATTAAAAAGAAAGTAAAAAAAGAAGATTCTAAACTACTACCTCAACCTGTTAAAAACAAATTTCTCTCTTTTAGCTCACCAATGCAAATGATTTAACAGCAAATTGAAAAGGCAAGGCTTCAGAAGTCAAGCCAGAGTTTCATGATCATTAGTAAAATGTTTGTTCCTTAAAACAAATTTCTTCCAATTAGTGTTGCTGGGACAGTATCAAACAGAACTGGATACCCTTGGGTACCACTGATTTTCTCTGATACCGGATGCCTTCAGAGATAGATAAGATAGACAGAGAGAGAGAGAGAGAGAGATACATAGATAAGATAGATATTTTATTTATGACGCACCCAATTCCTGGGACTCTAGGCGTTGTACAAGAAAAACAATAATACAAAATGCAAATATTTAAATCAAGCAAAAACACACATATAAAAATCATTATAAACAGTCAATAGATAAAACATCTATCTATAAATCATAGCAGCATCGATCAATAAAAGCTAGCAGGAACAGATACGTTTTTAACCCCCTTTTAAAGGCTTCCACCGAGGAAGCCCCCCTCAAATAGCCAGGTAAGAAGTTGCACAAGGCTGGCATGGCCAACGCAAATGCTCTGTCAACCAAATGCTGCAGCCTAACCTTGGGAACCCCAAGGAGGCCTCCCTCGGCAGAACGGAGTGCCCGGGCTGGATGGTAAGGGACAAGGAAATCTTGCTGATAGACAGGACCCCCTTCATGCAGGGTCTTATAGGTAAGGAGCCCTATCTTGAAGACAATCCTCCACCTGACCAGCAGCCAGTGCAGTTCGCGGAGAACTGGGGTAATATGCTCACATCTCCTTACCCCAGTCAGAAGTCTCACCAGCTGCAGCCTACTGAGGTACGGTTGGTATCTGACCTCGGAATCCAACAGCCTATCAATAATCCGATGTGACTATGCAGGACCCGAAGGATCCGAGGCAGACATCTGACCTTGAATCTATCTGACTTCGGATCCCACCATCCGACTTTGCATCCAAAATCTGAATGGGGTCGGATAGGATCTGGGATTTGGAGTCGGATAGACAGGCTATCTGTTGGATCCCATTAAGATAGTCAAAAGCACTAGCAAGCCTGCTGGCACAATGGTAGCACTACTGCTTACAATGCCAGTGACCCGGATTTGGGGACGAGGCTGGGACATCAACGGGTTGGCCTGGGAGGATGACTGAGCATCCTATGGATGCTTGACTTCTCGGGGGTGGGAGGGAGTTTGGTCTCCACTGCAACACTGCCACCTGGGTGACCACAGGTGGCAGTGCAGCCTGAGCTAAGAATCAAGTGAGAGCAACATCGGCAGCACAACACTATGCATTGGTCAAGGCCTTCCTGACATCAGGGGGTGGGACAGAAAACCAGAAAACTCCTGAGTGATGCAGGATACTATCCACCCCCTGCCACAATCCCTGTACCATTAACTGGGTTCTCTACTTCACCGAATGAAACTTCAGCTCTGTCTGGGGGAAAAGGGCCCGGCTCCCCGCAGTCCTTCCCTTGGTGGTGATTATCCATGGGAAAACTGTGAGGTGGAGGTTCCAGAGATGATGGTTGATGGGACTGGGCAGAGCTGCTCCTGTGGCGTACAGGGATGGGGCATGGAGCAGCTCGGCCAGAGGTAGTGGAGACCAGGGTTCTAACGTTTGGCTGAAAGTATAGGTTAGAGTAACAAGCTTTGAACGAGCTTGGTACATCCAGCAGACCAGACTTTGGTTTGATTCTCACAACCTCCACTTGCATACTGTGTGACTCTGAGCAAGTCACTTAACCACCGAGTGCTCCCAGGTCACCCCTGAAAACAGGCACTTGTGCCTAGTGGGCCTAACCCGGTTACCAAAGACTAAAAAAAGCGGCAGGGACTGATGGGGACTAGTTGTGCTGCAGGGGGATAAAGAACAGTGAATTTTAAAAAAAGGGTAGTCAGAAGCCCTATCTGAGCATCACTTCTTCCAATAACACTTATAGAAGGTGCCTTGATTTGAAAAGGCCACCTGAACATGGGCCCATCAATGCAGAGGTAGCCTTACTGCTCATGACACCAGCGACCCAGGATTGAGAATGATCTCAGGTCATCGGGCCAGCTGGGGGCTGGGAATGACTGAGTGTCCCAGAGGATGCTCTCCTCCTCCAGGGAGAAGAGGTCATCTCCTCCGCCACAACACTGCCACCAGGGTAACCACAAGTGGCAGTGAAACTGGAGGAACAGAGTTCGTTGGAGACGGAGGTGGATACCAATGTGCTGACGCACCCAGCATACACACATCATGGCATCATTCACTGGCACTAGGGGTGTACAGCTCCGGTATATCTGGCCCCACATCCTTGGTCCGGCACCATCTTGGAGGGCCATGGAAAAATCCTGTCAAAGGGTGCCCCTGCACTCGATCCCACCTGGAGGGCTATCCATGGTGTCAAGTAGATCCAAGAA
Source organism: Neoceratodus forsteri (assembly GCA_016271365.2). Classification (NCBI taxonomy): domain Eukaryota; kingdom Metazoa; phylum Chordata; order Ceratodontiformes; family Ceratodontidae; genus Neoceratodus; species Neoceratodus forsteri. Next base: position 55,651,368 of record JADMNL010000036.1, read on the forward strand.
AGGCAGTCGAGGTAAGTGGCAATGGGGGACTCCCGATGGCCAATAATGGAAGGGGGCATAAACAAAATGGAAAAAAAAAAATAGCTGCTTCAGAGGGACTGAGTTACCAATAGTTATGTCCAGCGTTTATGTATCAGATCAAACTCTGCCCGCAGTTTTACTAGGGTACCAGGTGGCAGACTAGTAGTTACTAGTACAGTCAATGCACTCGAAAGTCACTTGCAGCCGGCCCAGTGGTGCAGAGGATTGAGGTGCTGCTGCCTCTCCTGCCACCATGTCAGTGACCTGGGTTCAGAAACAGACCAGGGTCGCGTAGGTGCCGGTTGGGGCAGGAGGACTGAGGGTCCCACAGACAGCACTCCTCTTTCTGGGGGGGGGGTAGCATGTCTCTGCACTGTCACCACTTAGTGGAGACTGGGTGACGCACCAAGTGAGCATTGCAGGAAGGGGTCTGACAAAGATGCTTGTAACGTGTGCCTGCATCAGCAGGCACACGCGCATCACTGCATGTGACTTGGCCCCGGGGGGAACCAGAGGAAGGAAAGGGAGAAGAAAAGCCGCAGGTGCACCAGCCACCAAGGATGACAGTGTGGTGCCCTCAGGTCCCACCCAATGTGGATTCCTGTTGGTGTGACAGAAGGGGGAGTGGTGGATGGGACTGGGGGTGCACAGCAATAAGCCTGAAGCAGGTGAAGATGGCCACTGGGGACCAAACAGTTCTATAGAAAAAATGAAAGTCTTCTATTACCCATGTAACAGGACAAATCAAACTAATCAGAAAGTGATTTTGTGGGGCCCCCCCCATAACCCAGCAGCAGCATGTAACACTGCCATGTAAGCAACCTGCCTTCTAGAGTGGGCTGGGATCACTAGTGTCAGGGCAGGGCAGTGTGTTACAGCTCGGGGAGGGCCAGCCATGGATTATCAGAACCGCAGTGACCCCTGCAGAGGACCAGGGAGTTTGCTGAACTACAGGGGTAGTGCCTGCAGTTTGTTCATGCCATGGGGCAAGTGGGAGGATGTGGTCAGGAGAAAATGGGGTAAATAAATGCATAGCCACCAGGATAATGACAGACCGTTCTCTTGGTTCCAGCACTGCAGAGACCCCCCCCCCCGCCAGAGTGATGATGGAGTTGTTGGAAGGGCTGGGAAGACTGCCACAAGGATATGCCCCAGACCAAGGACTGGCTGGGTGGCAACACAGAGAAATTTTTATTTTAAAAAATTGTAACTCTGAACATGGTCCTATCCTTGTATCACCCAAGGGCCCCAAGCCATTGCTTCTTAAAGTAACTGAGCTTGAACCACTGCTTTATAGGTACAAAATAAGAAGTGCCTCAAATGTGTTTCCTGCAAATTTACAGCTAAAACGCAGGTTTTGACCTACCGATTGATGTCCTGGTGACTTCCTTTTACCAGTATGAACATCCCAGGAGCCCCTATTAACCAAAGTCACTGTGACAGAGTATGTCTGTAATGCTCCTTTCACCTGTAAACCATTTCACAACCCTACAACACAGGCAATGCAGGTTTTGACAGGGGCTGTGGTGGGATTTTTTACCAACTCCCTTTTGTTTTGGACCCAGGGTTCTGGATACATTTCCTTACTCTGGTACTGCATATCCTGCAACGAAATAATCAAGATGACAATTAAAGAGTTTTTTTGGTGCAGTATTAGCCACTGCTAAGCAACGTAACATCCAATTGTCATCTTGATTATTCCTGGTTGCAGGATATGCAATACAAGAGAAAGGCAATTTATCTGGGAAGCCCAGGTCCAACCATGTGAGCCTGTAGCTCAGTGGTTAGAGTACCAGGGACAGTATTCTGGGGCCTGGGTTCAATTCCCAGTAGGTCACATTATTTCATTCTCATTACAGTTTGTAATTTACATTGCTTAGCAGTGGCTAATACTGCACCAAAAATGTCTAATTGTTATACTGATTATTCCTAGTTGCAGGATATGTAAAAATGGAGAAAGGAAGTGTGTCTGGGAACCCCAGGTCCAACCATATGAGTCTGTAGCTCAGTGGTTAGAGCACCAGGAGGGTTGTGATTTGCATTGCTTAGCAGTGGCTAATACTGCACCCAAAAACATCTCATTGTTGACTTACTAACATTAAATTCAAAATCATGTTTTTTTTTTATTGTTTTTACCTCTTTCTTACAGCCCCACCTTTTCATTGTGGTCCTTCCATCAGTGCATACCTCTGCCCACTTGGCTCACTGTTGGTGCTGATGCACACCACCTGACTCCTAGTGGTATCCCTGGTCCCAGGTTACGAGTCAATCCCTTCATGGGGCCCCCCAAAACTTCTTCAACCACTACAGAGGTGGGAGAAGGGCTCTGAGGTCCATGAGACCAGGACTGGGGTCCTTTCTCTCCAAGACGGCCCCCAACCCCCCAGGAAATAATAACATAAGAAAATAGCCAGCAGTAGGAGACCACTTGGCTCATCAAGCCTGCTTGTTATGTTGTTGAGACCTGGCAATCACCAGTGCTTCATGCCCCCCCCCCCGGTCATTCCCCTTTCTCCCTTCACCACTGTATCCCTCTGTGCCTGTTCCTGGCCCTTTTAAAAGCTCCGACTGTCTTAGCCTCTACCACCTCCTCAGGCAACTCATTCTAGGCTGTCACCACCCTTTCCATAAAGAAATGTTTCCTCACATCCCTTCTGTATCCCCCCACCAGCACGATACTATTCCCCCTGGTGATGGTGTTCTCTCTTTCATTGAAGAGACCTTCGCACTCAACTTTATTTACTCCCTTCAAGTATCTGAAGATCTCTATCATGTCCCCCCCTCAGCCTTATCTCCTCCAGGGAGCACATTTATTTATTAGGATTTTGGATTACACATTATGAGCCAAATAGCTCTTTTACAAAGGTTCCACGTCTTGGAACAATGACAAGTAGACATCAATTTAACTCAAATGTGTTACAAATAGTAAGGTAAACAACAGGAGCAGCCAATGGCATTGTCTAAGATTATAAAGCAAGTAATGATAAAACAGGAACAATACACTGGGCATTGTACAACATATGCCCAAGGAAACATGAGAGGTTACAGTAGATGCAGCAGAGGACAGGTGCAGAGAACAACAATTAACCAGTTACTTAGGCAAGAGAGAGAGGGAGGGAGGAAGAAAGCAGCTCAAACAGCACTGTCAGGACGGGAAGGTGATGGTAAGGGGTAGGCAGGAAAAAAAAAGGGGGGTCTGGGGGGAGCATGGTAGAATGGTGAATTAGAGAGGGGAGGAGGGTGGCTGGGTGGTGAGTAAGGGTGAGAGGGGAAGTGCAAGGGGGAGTCTGACCAGTGCTTCCAGCCTTTCCTCATATGACCTATCCTGCTGTCTCTTGATCATTTTAGTTGCTCTCCTCTGTACCCCCTCCAGCAGCTTAATGTCCTTTTTTAGGTATGGGTGCCAAAACCTCACTCTGTATTTCAAGTGTGGCCTCATCAGTGACCTATACAATGGCATAATTACCTGGCTGTGCCTGCTGCTAAACCCCTTTGTGATACATCCCAGCATTTTGTTTGCTTTTGCCACTGCCTTTTTGCATTGAGATGACTGTTTCAGGTCGCTTGTAATTATAACCCACAGGTCCTTTTCTTCCTCAGTCACTGCTATCCGCACTTTTCCCAAGCAGTACCCTGCTCATGGGTTCCTTGCCCCGATGTGCATCACTTTGCACTTTTTTGCATTGAACCCCAGTTGCCAGATCCCTGACCATTTCTCTAGTCTGGCTAAGTCTCACCTCAACTCTTGTATCCCCCCGTGTATCCACCCTCGTTAGCAAACAAGCACATTTGGCCCTGGATACCCTCCCCTATGTCTCTTACAAAGACATTAAATAGTACTGAGCCCAACACTGACCTCTGTGGAACCCCGCTAGTGACTTCCTTTGCACAAGAGGATTCCTCTCCACCACTACTTTCTGCATTCTCCTAACCGATTTTCAACCCATCTTGCTACTCTCTCTCCTACACCTAGTCCCCTCAATTTTGCGGTTAGCCTCCTATGCGGCACCAATCGAAGGTCTTGCTGAAGTCTAGGTATATGATGTCCACTGCCTGCCCCTTGTCTACTGCCTCTGTGATCCAGTCAAAGAACTCCATTAAGTTTGTTTGGCATGATCTGCCCACCATGAAACAGTGCTATTTGCTGTTCTGTAGACCACTGTCCTCCATGTACCTCACCAGCCCCTCCTTTATTATTGTCTCCATAAGCTTACACACCATCGAGGTCAGGCGGACTGGCCTATAGTTGCCTGGGTCCTTCCTTGGTCCACTTTTGTGAAGTGGCACCATGTGCTCAGTTCTCTAATCCTCTGGCACCCCCGCCGAATCCCGGGAGCTACTGAACAGGGCTGCCAGTGGTCCTGCCAGTTTGCAGGTAGCTCCCTGGCGTGTATCTCATCTGGCCCAGGAGATTTATTCACCTTCAATACCATCAGTCCCTCCCTCACCCTCTCGATCCCTATGGTCCCAACTGGGTCACCCCCAGCTCCCGCCTTCACTGTTCCCACCTCTGGCATTGGTCCTTCTTTCTCCTTTGTGAAGATGGAGTAGAAGTACTGGTTTAAAACTTCTGCCTTGGACCTGTCATCTGTGACCCAATCCTCCCCCTTTCTTGAGTCTCACTATGACATCTTTTCTGTCCCTCTTTCTTCTATGTAGTTGAAGAAGGCTTTTTTACCCTTCTTTAGCCCCTTCGCTATTTGTAGCTCCTTCTGTGCTTTAGCGTTCTGTACCTCCTTGCCTGCTAGCTTGGCAAGCCTCCGGAATTCCTCTATGTCTTCCTCCCTAGCTGTTCTTTTGCTTTTCTTGCATGCTGCCCTCTTTTCCCATATTATTCTAGCAATGTCCCCACTGAACCAGCTTGGTTGTCTGGCCCCTCTTTTCTTGCCCCTCATTCTCATGCAAATGTTTGTTGCTTTATGAATGGCCTTCTTGATGGTATCCCATAGTTTCTCCACCCCATTCCCTCCTCTATGTTCCCCAAGTCATCCCTAATCATTTCCTTCATCTTGCTAAATAGAAGCCCTCTAGCCTATGCCACCTCTTTAGCCACATGTTAAATAGGTTCTTTTGAAACTGCCTATGCTTCCCCTTCACATAGCACCAGTAGGACGTCTGAAAAGTTATGTGGCTGCCTCTTTCCTGCACTTCCTATCCTACAATTATCTCTGACTGATCTTATATCTGCCAAAGTCAGATCAGCTATACCTAAGTGAACCATCACATCTGGCTTGCCAACCCCATCCCTAGTAAACATTGTAACCCTACAGAGAATCCTGTCCCCCGTTCTACTAGGGCAGTACCGCACCACTATCTTCTCTGGAAAAGAAGCACACACCTCAGGCTTTGTCCTTTGACGACTGAATCCCCAGCCATCACTTCTCTCCTCTTCTGCTTTTTATTGCTTCTGAATGACTGTCCTCGGGGTGGGGGTCATGCAGGTGGGAATACGTGTCCCCAAGAACTCCCTGCTGCTGCCGTGATGCACATGCTTGAAGTCAACATGAAAGGGTCAATGGCCAGTGCAGTTTTCAGCACAGTGTCATCAGGTGTAATGGTGGGACTACTCACAGCTCACTTGGTTGGCTAGAAGGCCCCCACAGAGCATGACTCAACAGTTGAGGCAGGGGATACAGATGAGAAAAAGCTGTTGGTAAAATAATGACTGCCCCTCCACCATGCCACATGAGAATCGACCAGGCTTTGCTAGCCCTAATGCTGGCTCCTCCCCCTGACCACCCATCATCACTCCAGACTTGGCTACTGACTAAAGCTGGGCAAAGTTGCCCTTCACATTTTTACAGAATATTTTCCATAAAAATCACAAAATTAGGTTAAAATCATCTGTTTAAACAGTTGTGCACAGATTGCAGTTTCCACATGAAACCTGACATTTTTCTGGAACTATATTGCTTCTATATGGTTTGCTGTCTGCAAGAAATGGCGACTTTCACGTGATTTTACCATTTGCATGAAAATGGATAAATCCAAGATGAAAGCCTCAGTTGGATCATGGTAGCAGGAACTGAGGGATAGTATCACCAAGTCAAATGAGGTATGGGGGTAGGGGTCACATGGTTCCTTGGGCAGAAATGGTTTGGTTACACTGAAAGGAGGTACCAACCTCAATCCTGAAGGGCAAAAGTACACAAAGAAATATTGTATAAAGTATTTATAGATTGTGGCAGTGGTCATCTGCCTGCACTAAGCCTACAATAATGGGTGTGTCGCTGATTTTCCGAATTAAAAAGAGGATTTTTTTTAAGAGATCTATAATAATTTTATGGGTCCAGTTTGAGGGCCTCTTATGGAGATGAGAGCGTCACCTTGCATGTCCTTAGGATCACAGAACTGTTCATTTTCAGTTTGCAGTCCTCTGGTCCTAAGAACACACAAGGTGACACTCTTATATGAGACCTCCAACTGGACCCATAAACTGATAGAAAAAGCTTGTGCTCTTCATGAATCGGTGTGTCCCTCAAACGTATATTAGACTGGTTCAGTCAATTCAATAAATAACTCCAGTAACTGCATAGGACTAGACATTGTGTTTAAAAAGGGTGTACTACAAGTCAAGAGGAACTCGGAGAGGGAGCATAGCTAGAGTCCCCCGCAGCTGTGATGACACCAGTGGTTACACAAATTAAAAAAAATCTATATTGTTGCAATAAAGCACTCTTCGTTCTGTCACTGTCTCCAGCACTCATTATTTTACTTACAAAGAGCTTCTTACACTCCCCTCACAATATCACAATGCCGTCTTTCAAGCAAGCAGCCAAATTGTGGGGAAGGACAATTATTCTAAAGAGGGTGACCTTTTAGATCGGTGCAGTGGCCTGATTGTCAGAAAATGAAGGGCTCTTTCTTCAACATGCCCAAATTGTGTTTAAAGGTGCTGTTACCATGCGTACATAAAGTTTAAAGGAAAACACACAGACATGAAAACTGATGTCCTATCAGAATCCATCTTTTCAAAATACAGTATGGCGACTTTTGATTTTGATAATATAGTTGCCACTTAAAGAGACCCTGACACTCATGAAACTTTAGGAAAGCATCCTATTTAGACAGAGTTTAAATTACGTTCATCTGCCACATTTAGTTTCCCCATTAAATTTTCTGAAAAAAATGACACATGTGAAAACAGGCTCACTGCGTCTTAGACGTCACTTGCTCTGGCTGCATGTGCTTGTCACTGCTTGAAACAGACACAAAGTCGACAGAAAAAGGCCCAGCATCTGATACAGTCTGCCCTTGCCTGCTTATCTATTGGACTGAGCCTCTGTTAGTCCCCCCTGACCTCCCCTTGCCCCCTGCATGTATTCAACCTCACCAAATGCCCACCCAACACCCTCTTAGACCCTCCCACTGCCTCAACACATATGACTTCATCTGGCAGTGTGTTCCCTTCTGCTACCACCCTTTCAGTACACAAAAAGTACTTTCTGACATCTTTTAACACCCCCCGTTTCATGGAATTACCACTGGTGGAAGTATTACTACTTAAGGTAAACAAGTCAATAGTGTTCCCTAGCTTTCATTCTATTGATACCATAAAGGAACTTGAACATCTCAATCATGACCCCTCGTTCCCTCCTATCCTCCAGGGTATACATGTTCAGATCCTCCAACTGTTCCTTGTATAACCTCCCTCTTCTGCATTGCTTCCAGTCTGTCCATGTTCTTCCTAATGTGCAGATTCCAAAACTGCACATGGTACTCCAACAGAGGTCAGGCCAGCAACCTGTACAGCGGCAGTTTCACCTCCATCCTAGTCCCTTTCTCCGTCACTTTATTGTGTTGTGCCACTAATCATTACCCCCACATCTTTTCCCTCCACTGTGCTGTCTACCACCCCCCCCTCCATCCTGTATTCTATTTTCAGGTTTTTGGCCCCATGTGCATAACTTTACCCTTATTTGCATTACATTTTAGCCGTCGCACTTCAGTCCACCCCTCCAGTTTCTCCACATCCATTTTTATGGCTTTACCCTACTTCTCGGAGTCCACGTCACTGCAGATCTTGGCATCATCAGTGAAGAGGCATATCCCCAACCCCTATGACACAAATGAACATATTAGAAACAGACAATGGTGGCAAAAAAAGACCAATGCTCCATCCAGTTTGAACAGAACTGATCCCAGTACCAACTACTGGGGCACTGTACTAGTCTCTTCCTACTCAGTGATAACTCTCCTCTCAGTACTACCGTCTAATTCCTCCCACTCCATCAGTTTTTTACCCACCTTGTTTTTTGTAACTTAGTTTTTATGAAGAACATCAAAGAGTACATATATTAGCAGAGCAGGTGGTATTACATCAGTGCAGTGACAGTGTTAAGTCTATTCTAGACATGAGCCAGTCTGCAATGTTTTTAAGTGCATTCACACTGAATCAGTCCCAGTGGTAGCCTTTGTGTAGTCCTTCCAGTTGCTTTCGTCATCCCATGGAGATCAAATATTGAACAAAGTGTCTGCTTCTTTTGCAATAAAATGTCAGAGTTACAATAATCTAACCAAGCAGTCATTAAACTGAACTGGGTATAACCATTTAAAACCTGTAACAGTGAACAAGCTATCTGTACAGATTGCTGCTATTAAGAACTAGGGCAGTTCATTTGTAACTTGAGTTAATGAATTTCAGAGTTAGCATGCCGTCCCCATTTACTCCGATTTTCAATATATTTTTCTTGAGTTAACCATAGTGTGGCTATAATTCTTTCCACTGACACTAGGGATGACATTCTGGCCTTCCATTTGGCCACTGTGGGTAGATCCCCAGATAGTCCATGGGACATAACCCCTTTCACAGCCAGGAGGCACATGGAGTGAAATACCTTTCAGTGACTCCAAGGATGCAGGTGAGCTGGGAGCAGGCCCAAGACACAAGTCAGGAAGTTCACTGGAACTTTTGATCTCCAGATCTTGCACAGCTCAGCTGTGATCTGGGACCAGTATTCCTGAATGAGTGGACAGCCCCAGAAAATGTGGAAGTGATTCCCCTTGTCCTGGCATCCCCGCCAGCACCAATTTGTATGTCCTCTACCAAAATGTGCCACAATAGTGGGATATGGAAATATCTGGTCAGAGGGGCAGTATAGTGTAGTGGTTAGGGGCACTGAACTGCAAACCTGGAAACCTGGGTTTGACTCCCATCACCTCCCACTTGCATAGTGTGTGACACTGAGCAAGTCACATAAGTTCCTTGTGCTCCCAGGCTGCATCTGGAAACAAGCTCTTAGTGTGCCTTTCCTGGTTAAACAATTTCTCCTTTCCCCTGTACCCTATTTTCCACCTACACTCCCTCCACAAAGGGGAAGCAGTCACCTTCCATGAGTATTTTCTCGCACCCTTTCCCCAGGATAGATCCCCCAGCTTCCTGCTCCAATTTATCCACGACTCTTTGAGTTCTGGATTTGTAGAAACGAGCGGAAGCTTGTATGTCATGGAGATGCATCTTCTCTGGTGTTTAGTCTGGCGGACCAGAGCAAGAACTCTTCCCATTTAATAAGGGATCTGGTCACCTTTTTATTTGGCGTTCTGTCTAAGTAGTGCCTTACTTGCATACGTCTGAATGAATCCCTGTTCTGAATACCAAAAAGTAGTTTTTAAATGATCAAGGGAGACAGAGTGCGCCCCCCCCCCCCATTACCAGTTGAGTGCAATGGGTCAGGGGGAGTCTATTCCAGTTCTGGAACCCCGGATCTCTGTATTATGGGGCAAATTTTGGATTTCCAATTATAGTAGTTAGGGGTCCTATATTGCTGGGTGTGGCTGTGAAGGACCTTATCTTCACAATCACCCTCGAGGAGTGTCTGGTCCAGGGGTTTAGAACTGACCTAAGAAGTGCAGGAGTGATCTTGGCTGCTGGCACTCCGAATAATGGTGAAGGTAGTGCATTCATGTTCTCCAGGCAATGCCACCCCAAGTCTAGGTGCTGACAGAGCATAATGACTATTTGGGATGCCTGGGCAGTCAGATAGTAAAGTTCCAACTCCGAGGGTCCCCACCTGTCCCTCTTCTTGGGAAGAGTCAGTTTTTAGTCCAAGCCAGATCCTATGACCTTGCCGCAGGAATCTCAGTGTGAGCTTTCTAAGTTTCCCTCTAAATTCGCTTGGGATCTTGATGGTGAGGGCTTGAAAAAGGAAGAACAGGTATCTGAGCACATTCATTTCAGCATTTCTATTCCCTTATTCCACCCCACCCAATGAAAGTGGGAGCCCTGACCATCTCTACAGGTTCTCAGATACTTCTTCCAGCAGTAGCTGGTGATTTAATTTGTACAGCTTGGCAAACATGAGGGTTACCTAGATTCTCAGGTATTGAAATGTGTTTTGTGGGGCCCATCTGAAAGGAAAGGTCTTTTTAAAGTCTGCGAGGGGCAAATTCCTGACACCACCATTGCCTTCGATGTTGTATACTTTAATTTGTAGTCCGAGAGTCTCCCAAAGGCTTGGAACTCCCTACTTAGTACTGGGACAGCTCTCACTGGATCTCTCACCAAAAAAGTGAGAGCAGGGTGGGACAAATCATGTAGCCAGGTGGCCACAAAAAAAATTGGCTTGGCTACCACATTTTGAATGTTACTGGCCAACTGACTGCCTGTGCACAAAATAACTTTTGAGCCCTTTAAAAGGATGGCCATTAAAATATTGATTTGGCTATCAGATTTTGAAAGCTAGTAACCAAACTGACTAGCCGCTCACACACTGATTTGTCCCATCCTGAGAGGCATCAGCATATAGTGCTACCTTCTGTTCTGCAGCTCCTACCATTATTCCTTTAATTTCTGGGTTACCCCTAATCGCTGCTGCCAGTGGCTCTATTCATAGGGCAAAGAGCAAGAGAGAGAATGGGCACACTTCTCCAGTCCCCCTACCCAAAGGAAATCAGGGTGACATTACTCCATTTACTTTCACCATAGCTTTTGGGACTCAGCATAGCGCATCTATACTAGACAGAAAGGTACAGTAGGTTCAAATCCCATCATTTTCAGGGTGCGGTGGAGGAAGACCCAGTCAACCTGGTCAAAAGCCTTTTCAGCATCCATCAAGATAGCCAATTGGAATGCTTCTGTTGTGCACTGGGCATGCAGGATATCAAGAAGGCACCAAATATTATTATTTATTTTTTTTATTCAGTTTTTGTTGACCGGGTAAGTGCACTAGACAAATCCTGCCTATTTTCAGGCACGACCAAGGGGAGGGGGATACAGATGAATGCCAACTGACCTTGAATCAGATTAAGCTGTTCATGGAGTTTCCGCGCCTGGATAAATCCTGCTTGATCTGGGTCCACCAGGCTCCCCAACACCCCCTGGACTCTCTCTGCCAAAATGGAAGTAAAAATCCTGAGGTCTACCGGAAGTAGGGAAATGGGATAGCAGGACTCGCATCTGGTCAGGTCTTTGCCCAGTTTTGGAATCACCAAGAGATCTGTGCTGTACTCCAAGTAAGGGGTCCCCTCCCCCCCCCACTCCACTGCACTGCTTCAAATACTGGTTGTAGTTCTGAGACCAGGTCCTCCTTAAAGTATTATAGTACTCAGAAATAATGTCATCTGTCCCTGGGGCAGTGCTATTTTTCAGATGTTTTATAACATTGTGAATTTCTGCAGAGTCAATGGGAACCTCTAGAAGTTGCAGCTGCTCCTTTGTACATTTGGGCAACTGAAGTTTACCCAGATAGGAGGCTATGTCTCTTTCAAGTTAGGAGGTGGGTTTAGCTGTATATAACAATTTCTAGTAGGCTGCAAAAATGCAGGTAATGTCTCCCGGATCAGCTGTTATCCTATTCTGGTGGTGTGCATCTGCAGTTTTAATAGAGTCCTACTGACTGCTTTTTTTTTGCCCGTCCCCCATTATTTATTTTATTTATTTGGATTTTGGTAACTGGGTAAGCTCACTGAGATCAGAGGTCCCTTTTACAGGGGCGACCCGGAATTAGTTACATAAAGAGACATTTAAAGGCAATATTTACAGTAATTACATATTATACACAAATATACATTGTGACAGCATACGGGGATAGGACAATCAGGCTCACAATTAGACTTCAGTCTTGATTTACAGCTATTACATTAGTTTCATAGATAAACATTAGTAAACAGCATCCAGTAGTAGACATCGGGTTCACATTCAGATACCTGGTTATCCACCAGTTAGAAGTGTAGTTAGCCAGCACAGAGGATTAACGTCGTAGGCTAGTTTGAAAAGAGACAGGATGGAGGGAGGTTCAGAGCAGTTCACCAGGCATGAGACCAAGGCTGGGGAGCTAACGGTTGCAGCCACAGAGACTAAGATTGAGCAGATAAAGTTTGAGTCCAGACTTGAACTGGTTGAGGGTGGGAAAGTCAGTCAAACTAGCTGGAGACACACGCACACCGCAGTACCGGGACACCCTCCCACTGCTTTGCCGCCCATTGGCCTGCACTGCCCATGGACCTCCATCCAGGGGCAGTGGAACTACGATGGGCTACAGGGTCCTCCCCAGGAGAGGAAAGCTACCTTGCAGGTGCTCAATTCTGCTCCCTGTCCCCATGCCAGCTCTCCAACAACCTGGGCTCATTCCGAAACCCGGTCGCCGGTGTGACATTAGGTAAAGCGTCCAGCGCATCAGCCCTCAGTGCCACTGGGCCTAACTGTTTGTTTTCTAATTTGCTTGGCTAGTACCGTCCCTCCTCACAATTCTTCTGCCTAGAAAACCACATCTGTCCTTCATACTTCTGCTCCACCAGCCTTTGCAGTGCGTCCTTAAACTGTTTAATTTTAGGGGAGGAGGCCCTCAACCATGCTTAGCTTACAAGTGGCTTCTAGATCAAATAGTTTTTATTTATTTTATTTCTTACACACAAGATCCTGTAGGCACTGCTTATTTTCGAAGAATCTAGGGTCAGGAGAAAAAAAAATGTGTGCGTATGTATTATTCATTACATAAAAACTCTATTTTAATGCAGCAGTTAGGGTTGATTCCACACCGACAAAAGTCTGGAAATTCAATGTTAGGGTTACCAACCCTACCACCCTACCCTCCACACACCAACAGGCTTCGGGGTGTGTGTTGGGGTTATCAGCCCATTCCATGTGTAAACAAGCTGAGATGGTACAGTATAGGAGAATGGGGTGAGAGTCAGGCCCAACGACCCCAACGCACACCCCATCTGTGGTATGTGGAGGGTGAGGATAACCTAACATCGATTTCCAGACTTTTTCGTGATGGAATCAACAACTAACTCTGCATTAAATGGACTTCTTTCAATGAATTTCCATTCTTTGAGAAATAATTTTACTCAGAGTGCATACTGTATGTGAAAGCGTAGCACTCTGAGCCCTGCGCTCTTACCCACCCATAACTGTAGAGGCATAGTGCAGGAAGGCCCTGTGCTCCAAGTTTAGCAAAATGGTATGCACAGGTGGGAGCAAAGAGCCCACCCATAAATACGGACACATAGCACATACCTAGAGACATTCCAAGCAACTCTTGTACTGCAAATGTGACAATATCTCAGTAACCATAGCAACTTAGGAAAAAATTCCTTTGCACTTGTATTCATGACCTGGCCACCTCCACGCTTGCTTAGTATACTGCAAAAGTCCCACATGTAAAGCAATGGTACTTTCTCGAACATCAACGGTACTTTGAACGTTTTCGTGGTGCACATATATTTTTCCCATAGGCTCTAATGGGAAACATAAAAGTTTAATAACTTTTGAACAGATTAATATTTTTTCACCAAACCTTCAAAAGGCACTTCAGTGACCCAGTCCCCATATACCCTGACAATTTCAGAACAGATGGACAAACTGTTCGGTCTTTAGCAACGAGCAAAGAATTTGTCAAAAAGTGGTGTTTTTCACTTTTTTGGGCACTCAATAGCTCCACAACCACACACCTGACTTGAACGAAACTTGCAAGATCCAGAGATCTATAGTAGCAAACAAAGCATGCAAAATGTCAGGTAAATCGAATGAACGGTTGCAAAGTTATTAAAGTACAAACATTTGAGATTTAACATTAAAGTGCCTACTCAACCCTACCACTACCGCGCCACTATATTACAAAAATATATCCACAGCAGACAGAATGGCACATAGGTAGAGAAGTAAGAAACATCTGGTATGTCACAGGGTTCAGGTTGCACTTTTACAAGTTTGTATGTATGCAGGATAGGGTACTAAGCTGCAGTTGTTAAGAAATATTACAACTGGGGTCAAGCAAAATAGAAAGTTATTGTAGAAGATCTAGAGAGGCTAGACAAGTGAGAGAAAACAGACTTGGGCCAGTGCGTTCATTTAAAGCAGCTACAGAAGTATGGTTGCCAGAGTGTGGTATGCAATAGCGACTTAAACCCAGGGAGAGAGTCAGTGGATTTTATGGTATTCGGGATGGAGTTCCAGAGTTTAGGAAAGCTAAACGAGAAACTGGATTAGCCCAACATGGTTTTCCTGAGGGGAAGGGTCAAGGAGTTTTGCTCACCACCTCTAGTGGTGTAATGTGAGGCCATTGGGGTCAGAAGGGAGAGCACCCCTGGGGTAGGATGCCCTAGTAGGGCTTTTTTGCCAGTGACGAGTAAGGAGTATTTGAGTCGGAAGTCAAGGGTTAACCACCCTAGGTCACTGTACAGTGAGCATTTTGTGAGAGTCACGGCTTTTTGAGAAGGTGAAGCAGCAGACCCTTGTCATGAGTCCTCGCACCCTGTTAATGGTCTTGCTAGAGGCAGCCCCATATACTACAAGTCCATAGTCAATGAGGTTTAGTATGTAGCTTCTGATGAGGAGTTGCTTGATTTCGGGAAGGAATGAGTTTTTGTGCCGATATAGCAACCCAAGTCTTGCGTTGGTGGTTTTTAGTAGCACATCAACATGAGCAGTGTAGGTAAGTCATGAGTCTAAGGTCACCCCCAGGTATCTGAATGGCTGTACATATTTGATGAGGGTGCCCATTGTTGTGGTGATGTGTGTGTAGGGCATGGGTTTTGTTTTTATAGTAGTATAGCATGATTTTTGTTTTCTTTGCATTGAGGACTAGTAGGCTGTTGGTGAACCAGCTACAGATAGTCAGAAAGTTGGACTGGAGGTTGCACTGTATGGTTTTCTTGGTTCTGGTGTGAAAAGGTGATTACAGTGTCAACCGCATAAAGGAGTTTAGTGGAGGGGCAAACTTAGGGGAGGTCGTTAACAAATAAGCTGAAGAGGAGGGGCCCAAGAATAGAGCCCTTGGGGACCCCAACTGTTACAGGCAGGTAGTCCGAGAGTGACAATTGGCATTTAACAGCTTGCTGTTGACCTGAGAGGTAGTTTTGGACCCAGTGCATAGCTTCATCAGATAGGCCGAGGTGAGACAGTTTGATGCAAAATAGGTTATGATTCACAAGGTCAAACGCCTTCTGTTCAGCTTGTACTAGGCGGGCTGTATTCTCCCTGTTTTTCTGAGAGGCAAATTTAATCATAATCCCTGTAATTACTGCTTTTAGACCATCCCACCTATGGACTAGGGAGGTCTTACCTGCCCTGTTGTCTCGGCAGTATACCTGGAACTGAGTTTTGTTCAAAAGAGAATTGTTTACCCACCACAATGAGAACCTCTTTGTGGGCATAATACTCCCGTAAGACTTCTACTGGGGCATGGTCAAAGAGTGTAAAATTACCTGTGGTCACCTGGTCTATGGTATGCACCCATTTGTTGTTAACCCAAATCATATCAATACATCAGTAGGAGTTTTGGAGGAAGGAATCAAATGTAAAGTCCAGGTCATGGGGATGAACAAACCTCCATGTGTCCTGTAACCCTCAGTCCCCGACCCATTTCTTTAGTTCATGCTTTTGCTGGTTTCCTTCTGCAGGCCCTGGTCTAAGGCTTTTCCTGTCCCGATTTACTTGCAGGACCAAATTAAATTCACCCCGATTATACTTAGGGTCTGAGGAGACAGGTCTAATGAAGCAAAAGTGATGGGGAAGAATTCTGATCTCTCCACTTCACCATTTGTAGCATAGAGAGTAACAATCTGGATGGGGAAATCTCTGTACAAACCTTGTACATTGACCATTCCACCAGTGGTGTCAGTCTTGACTGTGGACACCACCAGGGGGACGTTGTTGCAAACTAGAATGGCCACCCCCTTCTGTGTGGGTGCAGATCACAAGATGAGGAGTGGCAGTCCCCTACCCACAAGCAGACCAGTTTGCGATGTTCCTTCTGGGTCAAGTGGGTCTCCTGCAGGAGGGCAACTGTTACCCCCCTTTTGTTAATTTCCTAAAGGAGGTGTGTCCACTTCACAGGATTATTAATTTCCTTAATGTTGTAAAAGAGTACCTTAAGGTCACCTACCACTAGCAAGCCCCAAAAATCCCACCCCACTCCTCCCTCCCAGCAGCAATTTTTGCAATACATTATTCATGTAAACGATTTGCACGGAGAGTTTAAAAAAGAATTTAACTCCATCAACAGGATGCCATACTTAAGTAAGCAATAAGACAAAAGGGGGTGTGCATTAGCAGTTCTAACATATGGCTAGGAAGTGTAGTGAGACACAAGGCCACAGGCTGAGTGCATTCAGTCCCCTAGCTGTGCATTACAACTAACGCACATCCCCAGAATGACTTACTGCACTTATAAAATGGGACCGTGTATTCTACATGGGATTTCTATTTTTAGCCATGTGTTAGCACTTCTAATGACCAATCAGAATAGTTGAAATCCCGTCCCCATTTCATAACATTGTACAACCTACTTTCCAAGTGTTTCTCACAGGAGGACTGGCTTGCTGTTGCTGCCTCCCCTGTGAGGGTATTTCTTCCTGAACACCTGATCTTCAGGTGCAGCACTGACGATTTCCACTCACTCCTGCTAGTGACCATCTTGCTGTTCTGTCACTCTCCTTAAGACCTTCATGGAGGTGATAGATGACTTTAGTGAGTTAGTTACTTACAATACAACACAGGTCTGAGACGGGTCCCTCACTGGCACAGCTACCAAATTCTGATATGTGCTCCCCACCTTCTACTCCAGTCCCCCAACAGAGATAAGGGCCCCACAGGGACCAACCTACCAGCACCATGGTCAGTTTCAGCTGGGTAATTTGTGCAGGGCTGTACTTTAATCCACAGGTGTATCTTCTACCCAAGTTTGAGAAGTTGTTAGTAACACTGTCCTCCCATAGCAGACTTAGTTGGTGAGACCCAGGCACCCTCATGGAAAATCTAGCCTAGAGGTTGGTGAGGGGGGTGGCCGGAGGATAAGTGCAGGATGCCTCCTTCCCCGATGCAGAAGCACTTGAGAGTGCAGTTTCTTTATGTGATTCACCACTACAGTATGTCTCACAGAGACCTGACAACCATGTGGTGTTCTGGCAATGGTGCCAACCAAGCCCTCTGACTCCAGGACAGGAAAAGACCCAGGAGTGAATTCATTGTGGAGGCCATTTTCTCCAGTCCCAAGGTTTAGATATTCTTAAAACTTACAGGGAGCACTATGCAGAGGCATAACAAAAACTGCAGGGAAGTAATTTTAGGCAACCCAAGCTGCAGAGGTACTCCAAGTCAGACCTTTGTCCCCCCTCCCACCAAAAAACCCACCATTTCATTTAAGCTCAACTTTAATTACACAGTCTGGCTGTTTTAGTAACCCACTTGATAAAGCAAGTGTAACTGTGCGAAATGTAGATATATAGCGGGGTTATGACACTGCTAGCTTGATTTTACTATTTTAATTAAATTGTTTTTAAACTTATACCCATCAGTGAGGTTTTATTTTGGTTTTGTGTTGCCCAACTTTTGTTTTTTGTTTCCTGACTGTGAGTTACGTCATTTATTTATTTACTGAATTTTGTTGACTGGGTGAACCCACTGGGCCTCAGAGAGTCCCTTTTTCAGGGGCAACCCCACATGTCATGGCAACAGATGTTCGGGTAGCAGATTATAGTGGTCTTGTGCCTCAAGGATCCATCCTTGGCCCTATTCTATTCTCCATATTCCTGAATTACCTTCCCTCTGCATCCAGTCACATGTATGCAGATGACACAGTCCTCTAAGCCTCTGGATCCTCTACCTCTGCTCTCATGGCCTGGCTCCAACTGGACTTCACCAAGATCCAGCACTGGTTCAGGGCTAAAGAGCTATCCCTCAATGCCAAGGAAATGGTCTCCATGATGTTTGGCACAAGGCAGAGACTAACTTGGTTAACCCCTCCCCTCTTTCTACACCCTTGATGGTGTTGGGAGTTGAGCACATTTCCTTCTTTAAATACTTCGGGGTCTGACTGGATCATCACCTTGATTTCTCTGTTCATGTGGATGTCATCTACCAGAAGTTTCACCCCAAACTGCTGTGCTTTACAAGAATACAGTGAGTATCCTGCTTCCTGCCCAGAGAGAATGTCTTGAAGACAATTCTTCCTATCTTCAGCTGTGGAGACATTGTTTAAAGTGCTGTTCCCAAATCTACCCTTGCCAGACTGGACCCACTGTTTAACTCCTTCTGCCGCTTTATCCATGATTGCCCTCCTAAAACCCATCCCTGCTCTCTTTACTCCTCCATCTCCTTTTCCACCCTTGATACTAGGTGCCTCACCCATTGTGCTATTGTGCTACTTTCATCTCCAAATTCTGGTTTGTGTCCTTCCCCCTTACCGTTCCTTCCTCCTCAGTTCCTCTGTTTCTATCTCCTACTCCCTTCACAGTTCTGGCCCTCACTCTCTTGCATTCTTGCTATACAATCCTGTCAGCCAACCTGCCTTCTCCTTCCACTTCCCCAAACTGTGGGGCCCTCTTCCCACTATCATTTGTGCTGCTCCTTCCTCCCACTCACTCAAATCTCTCCTGTGAATTCACTACTCACTCCTGCAGTCGTCTGATTCTGTGCCATATTTTGCCACCCTACAATTCCTTCCCCCACTGCCTGTCCTAATAAATCTCCTGCTGCCCCCCAGATTCCTCCATCTTTCCCTGCTGAACAAAGTGCCAACGCTTCATTCACCCTTCAAATTGATGCCATCTGCGCTTTAATACCATACCTAGCAGTGCCTTGTTTATATCCCAACTGTGCCCATTTGCACTTACGATACTTGCTGCTCTTTAGAGCTCTGCTTAGCTCATCTTGGATCATTTTATTGATACTTCACTGTTTAACTTGTATTTTTCATTTTTGATTTATGTAACCGACTGTTGTAACTTACCGCTGTACTTTCTACATTCCCTTCCCCCACCCAAACCAGGACACAAGGTATTTTAGCTCAGTATATCTTTCCTTTTCCTCTAAAATAGAGCCATCAGGACAGAAGACATCTGAGATTATTCAGTCTTCCTCCAGTTTTGTATCTTGATCCAAACAGCATGGTTTTAGATTTGCAGTTGTTTATGTGTGTGTGTTTATGATTATAAGAATTTAGAGGCTTATGGAGGTGAACCCTGAATTTCTGTTGGTCCCCCGATGAGTGAGCTCTCAAAAGCAGGGAAAAAAAGGAACTGAGGTGGTTGGGGCTGGCTCCACCACACTGTCAGTGCATGTGGCACCATACTCAGTGCCGCGCATATGTGATAGTGCATGCCACCTCAAATGCATCTCCTGTGGAGTCCCAGTGCCTCCATCCCATGACCGAAGAATGGGGCTCCATGGAGAAGATGGTTTCCATAAAGATCCAGATAGATAATCTGGCCGGTCGACATAGTCATTATGCTGCTTGCAACACTGGCAACCTGTGTTCACAAATGAGCCAGCAACATCAGAGACCAGCGGGGAGGACTGAGGGTCCTTAAAGATGCTCCCCTTCTCCGGGAAGGGAGGGTGCACAACACTGCTGCAACAGTGCCACCCATGTGACCACAGGTGGAACTGCAGAGAGGTGCAGCCAGGGTGAGGCACTGGCTGATTTTGTGCAGAAGCATCCTCCTGACTGCCAGCATCCTGAGGGGGTGGGAGGATCAGAAAATCAGGAAAAACACCACAGCAGAGCAGGATGGGACTGGCACCCCACAGGCTTCACACTACAGGCCAGGCCCCTACCACAGTTGGATGAGAACACCAGATGGGGTAACGGGGACAAGTGATGGCTCCACCATGGTGAACTGTGGCTGGAATACCCTGGTTAAGGTGGGTGACAGGAATGGGGGTACTAGAGGAAGAGGGGTATGCCAGAGAGCTGGGCTGCATAAAGTATTTAAAAAAAAAATAGAAAGAAAAGCCTACAGAAATGGAAGTCGGGGTCTTTTACTCTCCACAGTTCTTCCAACGCTAGGAACCTCCACTTTATAATTTCATGGGAAGCTGGGGGAGTTCAAATGTACTCCAGTACTATCCTCTCTCAGGAGAAGCCACCTAGGGAACAGAATGTGAAGCAGCAGACAGCCCCTCCAGTCCCAGCAGGTATCCCTGTGGGACGTGCTACAGGAATCCCTGTTTAAGAGGATTAACCTGGTACACAAGGAACAAAAGACCAAAGATATGCATTGTGTGCCAAGTTCCGAACTAAATAATTGCACGTGTTACTCACTGGGATACGGGGTGGAGGGCATGGAAGCACAACGGACTGAACGACTATTGTTTCTTGCAGCCTGCCCAGTCCAGAATGGTTCACAGTAGGGAATTCACCACTGGAAGCATCACAGTACAGGAGCAGAATAGACTTCACATTGATGGAAGATCCGGTTCCTTTCTCTTTTACAAAAAGGAGTGATGGTCTGGGATAAAGTTTCCTTTCCTGAACCTTTTTTAACCCTTTATCTCGGTGGTTATTAAAGGATAGGGGCTTGAAATTGCTGGGAACCAAAAAAAAAACCTTCATTCAGCTGTGGACACAGCAGGGTAGCATACTACATGAGAACTTGGAACACTACCTTCTCCCCAGAGAAGGATGTTAATTCAGTCTGCATGTTTATTTAGTCATAAGCCATCTTCCTTAACAAATGCCAATGATTTTGCTAAATTGGGCAGCGTGTGTGTGTATTTAGTTTTCTTTATTTGCTTAACCAGGGAGGTAGGCTGGGTCAATAAGAAATGAGGTCCCAGGGCTGCCCATTTGTCCAGCAGGGAGGGCGCTGCTCTCCTGTGCTGGTGACCCGGGTTTGGGAACAAGCCTGGGGAGCTGGCCTAGCTCCCTGGGACTGGAGGACAATGCTGATGCTTGGCAGTGCTCCCAGTCTGGTGTGGGATGGCACAGTTTTCCACAGCATTGATGGCACCTTGCGGTGGGCCAGAGAGCATTCCTCACAATATATGTGTTGAGGCTGAGGACAGGGCTACGCACAGTGTTAGGGATGTGGGTGGGCAAAAGACCACTGAGCAGCATGGCAGCTCTGTCTGCTGCAGTCCCTTCACTTTTTTTTATTTTAGTCTTTGGTAACTGGGTAAGGTCCACTAGGCATAAGTGCCTGTTTTCAGGGGTGACCTGGGCGGTTAAGCGACTTGCTCAGAGTCACACAGTATGCAAGTGGAGGTTGTGAGAATCAACCTCGGGTCTGGTCTGCTGGATGTACCAAGCTCGTTCACAGCTCATTAATCTAGCCTCTAGGCTATACTGCCAGCCACCTGCCAACCATGCACCTCCTCCAAGAGGGGGTAGCCACAAGGAGTAATTTGTGGGGGAACCTCAGAGGACTTTGGCAAGTCCTGGGGATGGCAGGGTGAGGGGACTAGGTGAACCAAAGTCCAATTCAGGCTGGTCGGGTTGGACAAAAAGAGTTTTTATTTTGTTTTTTTGTTGCCATGCTCCAGTAGCTCAGCCCCCCCCCCCAAGACTTATCTTCAGTGACAATCCTTATCTTCAGTGACAATCCTCCTGGGCTTGCTCTCCCCAAGGCAGGGCCATTGAGCGGTTCCTCCCCCAATGGACTACCAAATCAGGTTCTCAGTGGACCCTGTAACCGGTGTGCCTCCATGGCTTGCCCCCCATGGAGGGGCTCCGGGTTCAGGGCAATTCCCAATGCAATACTTAGTTAGGTTGCCACCGAGTACCACAGGCAGGACCAGCGGAGTGGGGCCTCATTGATGGGGCTGGCATTTTTTCTGTTGCTTAATTCCCCATGGGAGGTTTGGCGTACAATGACAACATCCGGCATGCCTCCCCACTACCCAGGCATCAGCAGCTGCTCCCCCTGGCCTCCGCCAGAGGGTCAGTCGAGTGCCAGATGCTTGCCCGCCCTCCCCTGGAGGAGAGCAGTCCATTGGACGCTCAATCCTCCTCCCCCCTGGCTGGCCTTCCGACTCCGCGGGTCTGTTACCGAAGCCCGGGCATCAGCATCGCAAGTGGAAGCCCTACAGCTGCATCGGCATAAAAAAAAAAAATAACTGTTTTGAAAAAAGAACGGAAGTTCCCATGTGGCCCCACTATTCTTATAAACAGAAAACACACATTTGATAAATCCTACATCCTCCCTTTTAATCTTGAATTCCGTTTTACCTCCTTTACCTGGGGAAGTTATGGGATAATGCCTCGTTACTATCCTATCAATCGGTAACCTGGTATTTATTTATATGTTGCCTCAATGATATTCTTATACTACTACCTGCAGACACTTGTACTGTATATATTGTAAACTGCAAGGTCCTTGTATATATATATATTTGTTTATAGACTTTTGCCTTCTCCGACTATTTGTTCTCCAGAATTCTTTATTGTATAAGCCTCACATCGATATGTATTCATCCTGTGTACCCATATTCTGTATTTTGTATACTGTTTTCTTATTGTACCTTATACTTATTTTATCTGCCCAGGTCCACCTTTAAAATGAGTTCACTCAATGTTGTTTCACCTGGTAAAATAAAGATTGATCGATTGATTGATCCTTTCTCTATCTAAGTATTTAATCCTAGTTAAAGCCAGTTCAATACAACAGATTATACTAACTTCCTCATAGAGTTACTTGGCATACTATATTTAAATGACAGTGTTTTTTTTATATATTACTTATTACCTAGTGCAGTTATGTATCCCAGCATCAATGCATAAACACACACTCAGAACATAGAAATAAATGCAGTGTGAAATAATTAAAGATACAATAAACAATATGCCTTTTTTAAACCCCCCCCTTTTTAAATTTATTTTAGTATCTATCCCACCCTTTAGTGTGATCTGCTTGTAAATGGTACGATTCAAGCCACCGTTTACTTACAGTTGGATGCTTTGACGCTGGTTGCTGCAGTATCACAATGGCACAGTTCACATAATTTATCTGACCTGCACGTAACTTGTATTACTTTATACGGCTGCTCAGGATGTCACATTAAGGGTGCAGTGTCTCCTGCTGACTGTCAGCCCAGGCTGATGCCCACAGTGTGACACCCTTTAGCTATGGCCCTTCAGCTAAAGGACCGACATTGCAAGGCTCAGATATATTACTCGCTGGTCCTGCCTCCTGCACACTGCAATGCTCCCAAATGAAGCACCAAGACACTGGGGTGAAGAGCTAATTGTCAGGTGCACTGCCTGCTACAGAAGCAACAGGCACACAGTCCAAGTTATTTTATAGCTACTGCTAGCAGGAGCCGTCTGGCCCTGATACTTTCTAAGCTCCTCAATCAGCTGAGTTGTTACACTTAAATCATTACGGTCCTTCCACTGGCTTCTGCTGTGTTTCTAATAATTACTGAATACGAGCCATTTCCATAATTTCTTTTATGAACTTGACATATGGATATGAACTATGCATAATTTCCTGCCTATGCCTGCAGTGTACTTTTTTGTCTTTTGTACCTTGTTTTGATTTCTTTCAATGAAATTCCCCTAGTCTGTTTGAGAAGTGCCATGGGATCTTTACCGTCCACCTGAAAAGCACTCAGAAAAGGCAAACAGGACCTCGGTTTAATGTTTCTTCTATAGGACGGTACATGCTGATAGTAAAGCATCCCCATAATACTGCACTCAGGTGCCAGTGTTTCTGGTATGAGCCCAATCCCAGTGGAAGGCTAGAACCCATGACCTTCTGGCCCAGAGGCAGACGTGCTACCAACTGAGCAATGCAGACTGCATTATCAGCATACAGGAGGGACTCTACACTGAAAAAAATACTTAGTAATTCATTTAGAACAACAGCGAGTAATGGGCTTAACACTGATCCCTGAGAAAACTCCTGTGGCCATACTTCTAGGATCAGACAAGTTATTTATTTTTTTATGTCATTGATACCTTGGTCACCCTCCCCATGACTGAAGAAGGCACCAGTGTCCAGATTGGGCCCAGCAAATGGCCATCAGTTCCATGGTGCCGACACTGTAGGAAATGCTGTCACAGCAGACATCTCCACTCCCTCCTCCACAGCATTCCCCAGACTCTCCCTCCCAACAGCAACCCATCTCGCATGAGAATGGCTGCCCCTTGGCACAGGATGCTGTCAGTTCCAGAAGGCTGACTCACAATGGGCCTAGTTGGGTTCCACAGGGAGGGAAATACCAATTAATGTATTTTTTTTATAATGGGTAAGAACATTCTAGCCACCTGATTGGTTTAAAGACAAATACAACTGTTATTATCTGGCTATATATACACTCCTGTACTTGTTCAGCTTTTGCACAAGGTTCAGCTACAATATCAGTATGGCTTAACTGGAACTATGCTGGTCTTCTGCTCATATTTCAAATAAAACACAAAATTTACTCATTAAAAATTTTTTACATTTTTTTTTTTAGTAGAACATGTGTTATAACCCGCAGCAAGCTGCTGCAGGGATGTGTAATTATGGTCAACAATCAAGCTTTCCTCTTGTGTATTTAAAGACACTCAGCATAAGTGTCTTATGCCTAACAACACACTCTGGGTGTGAGATTTTGACCCCATAACTACACACCATGGCTTGCTTATTATATACGGACATGAGGGTCTATCTTTGGTGCCCTTGTAAGGCCTACTGAGCTTAAGGCTCATTTATAGGGGCATCCAGTGAGGTTAAATGACTTACAATGTGTCACACAGTATGCAAGTGGAGGCTGTGGGAATCAAACCCAGGTCTGCTGGATGTACCAAGTTCATTCACGACTCATTGCTCTACTAGGTTATACTGACAGTCATAAATAAACACAGATACCTCTTTTCAGGACTTCTGTACACACCAGAGTGTTTACCAGGCTAAGCCAGAACAGCTCAGCAGGAGACTAACAGTACTGTTTGAACTGGAACTTGATCTGAATTACTTTAATCGCTTTTAAATTTGGGGCCACCGGCTTCGCCAGTGTTCCTGCTTCTTTGCTGGAAACATAAAACAAAGGTGGATGTTCTGTGTTGTCAGTCAGTCTTCCACTTTAACCTTTGCCACTCTAGGTCATCAACAGGGTCCTTTAATCTAACCGAATAATGCAGCGTGAACTCTCCTCACATAACCGGCTCACCCGGTTTGCCTGTTTGCTCTCGGTTGATTAAGCATATGCTCTGATCCTCTTTACTGATAAGCTGAAAGCTGCTTTCATCTATTCTTGTTCTTTTCACACCTGTTCTCTTTCTTTCTCTCTCTTTTTCCTTTTCAGGTCTGTTTCCATCTTCACCTGAGGCTTCAGATCACGTACACCTGTTTCTCTCCCCCCACCCCTCTCAACAGGGAATAGCATTACTTTTAGAACTGAATTACAATACAGAGGAATTTTACATTTGCTGGATGTACAGGGCTTTTCATTGAGACCTCAGCTCAAAGCACTTTAAAAAGCAAGTACTTGTGATTCACTGTCTCTACATGGGCAACTCTTTTTTGTTAACTTCATTTACTGACGACACGAATCAACCATCAGACATATATTGCAAAGCTCATTATGAAACAAGGTACATACAAATCACACGCATGGGTTCTGGGGTGCCATCTCCTTCAAATCTACTGGGCTGCAATGCAGTATGTCATTGAAACTATACTTGATAACCCACATCATTTGACCCCTTTGCTGGTTTTATTAGGCATTCCTCCACCAGACAGCTACATCAGAGGCAGGTCTTTTAAACTTTTATTAAGTTTAATCACTGCAGTAAAAGAAGATTATTACAAGATTATGGCTAACCCAGACATTACTCGCAGCAGTACTATGGAGAACACTGGTAATAGATATTCATAAGTTAGAGCATTTCACACAAAAATTTAACAATAGGCCTCAGGTTCATGGAGACCAGGTGATGTTGGGTCATTTATCAAATGGAAACGGGCGAGGACTTTCTTCCTTGAAGAATTATATCGGGGTCCTACCGGAAGTGGAATTACCTGTGAAGCAGACAATATATTAATGCATTAAACCTGTGTTTCTCTACAATATAGCCCATATGGAACATACAATGTATGATCTGAACCATTAATCAAATGTGCCGATTTGTTTTCTTGCATGTTTGTTATCCCTTTATTTAAAAACTTCATAAAAATCTAATGACAAAAACATAGGTGCATTCCAGAACAGAGGTTCCAAACATGGACAGTGCAAGCCAAGGCAGTACATCATGATAAGACTTCTGTGCAGGGCAGTTTCGCTCAACAAGATCGTTTGGAGGGGCTCATACAGACACATGCCTCTTAGCTCTGTCCTGGGACAGCACTACAGACCAGGTCATTTCAACTTCCCTAAGCAAGGCCTGGGGAACCAGCTAGCTGCCATGGCATCCTCAAGTGGCCCCATTTTTGCAGATACACTTGGGATTTATTTAGGACTATATACTGTGCCTGTTCTAACTTCATATTCTCTAGGAATGAGGCTATCCAGTGGGCTACCGTGGGGTTAAGCGGACATCCAAAACTGAGCCAGGGATCCCTTATCCATTGCCATCCCCAATCTCCATAGTGGGTGTTTATAATGGGCTTGATGGGTCCCTCCTGGGGGCAGACCCACGGATCTGTTCAGCTGAGCAAACATAGGGGATCCCCAAAGTTTCAGACAGTACCCTGGTCAACTCGCTCCAGACTTGTGCAACGCGTGGACACTGTCACACCATGTGGAAAAAGGCCCCTTCTGCCACCCAACATTTTGGGCATCTGTTTGACTTGGTACTGTTCAGGTATATAGTAAGACCAATGTAATATACTATAATGAAGTTGTTTTATTTGATTATTTGCAGAGCATACTACAAACATCTTCATGACCTCTTCCCGTTCGCCTTTAGTGAAATTGCTTATCCTCAGGTCTCTCTCCAATTTTTTTTTTTTTTTTTATATGAGTGGACTGTATGGAATTGTCTAGGGCCCCTATTAGCATGTCATAAAATTGTTTAATTGGTTTACTGTTTTCCAGAGAACTATTTCTTCCACTGGGGACTGAGTTGGGGAATTGCACAAGTTCTGCCCCTAAGCCATAAGTTTGCTTCTCACTTGGAGACAGATAAAAAAAAATCTCCTGAGGTCAGGCCATACACAGAGGATGACTGTTGAAAGGAAACCATTACCCCCCCATTCAAAACATGTACCCTATCCTGCAAATACCTCTAGCCTTCCACCTGTCTATCCCCTGTCCACTAACCCAGGCACTAGTGAGTGCTTCCATAGCCTGTTTGACATCCGCTTTCAGTGAGAGGGACCCGGGATGATTTATCAAATGGAAACAGACGACTTTCTAAAGGGTGATTAACAAGATGAGTACTCTGGGCATGGGACACAAGGTGGTAAACTGGGTTAGGAACTGGTTAATAGACAGGGGGCAGAGGGTGGTGCTAAATGGGTTCCAATCCAGGGAGAGGGGGGTAACCAGGGGGGTACCTCAGGGATCAGTCCTTGGGCCAGTCCTGTTTTAATGTCTTCATTAGTAACATTGCGGAACGGCTGGAGGGAAAGTTCTGCCTGTTTGCAGATGACACCAAGATCTGCAACAAGGTGGATACACCAGACAGGGTGGAGAAAATGAGGAGGGACCTGGGGGAGCTTGAAAAATGGTATGAGGTGTGGCAACTGAGGTTCAATTCAAAGAAGTGCAAAATAATGCACCTGGGATGAGGGAAGCCTGGAGAGGCCTACAGTATGGGGAAGGGGAGTTGCTGATGAACACCAAGGAAGAATGTGATCTGGGGTTATCATTTTGGATGGCACTGGGTCAGAATAGTGTCAATCACAATGCTGTCGGCAACAATAACCGGCAATAATGCCGTCAGTCTTATTATTGCCCCACCCCGAGAATGAAGGATTCATACTCCGGAGGAGCGCATCACAGGGAAAGTTAAAATACGCAGGGCCGTGGAATACTGTTTCCATGGCCCCGTGTCAAAGAAACAAAGTCCCAAGAGCACAAAAACAGGATTAGAACCCTGGTCTCCACTGCCACTAGCCGAGCTGATCTATGCTCTAGCCCTCCACGCCACGGGAGCATCTCAGCCAGCCTCCTGGATCCTGGTGCTCGTTTGTGGTGAGCACCACGGACAGCGATCTGAGGGGCGCTTACTGAAAGTACTGTAGATCCCCTCTTGCTGTCCGTGCTAGCGCTACATGAACTAACGCTCTGTAGACTGGCACTATTTGTGTAGCGCTATTCTAACAGAGTACCATTTCGGATTACCTAAAGATGTCTAAGCAGAGTACAAAGGCTTCAGGGAGGGCCAGTGGCATGTTGGGGTGCAGAGGCATCACTAGCAGAAGGCGGGAGGTGGTGATGCCACTGTATAAAACACTAGTGAGGCCCAACCTAGAGTACTGTGTGCAATTCTGGAGACCGCACCTTCGTAAGGACATTGAAAGGGTGGAAGTGATTCAGAGAAGGGCGACAAAGATGGTACAGGGCTTGCACCAGAAAACATATAAGGAGAGATTAAAGGACCTCAATATGTACTCGCTGGAGGAAAGGATGGATTGGGGTGACATGACAGAAACATTCAGTGTGTGTATATATATATATATTTTGCAAAAACTGTGTTAATGTACCAGTTAGGGGTCAAGTTAATGCCACAAAAGTAGGGAAAGGGTAGCGTCAGTATAGATAGGGTTAAGTAAGGTGTTTAATGTTAAACCCCAATTTTTGACCTTTAATAACTTTGGCGACATTTGACAAAATATCCCAAAATATGGCTTGCACATTCTGGTTGGCAGGATCTAAAGATGTGAAAACTTCTGTGCTGGCATACTGTGTGCTTTCCGAGATACAGGATGTTGATTTTTAGTGAACCGTGGTGTTTTTTTCTAAACTTAATAAACTTTTTTTTTTTGATCTCACGTACAGCCTAGACAGTATAGAATTTTTTGCTGAAACTTTCAGGGTAAAAGTAGCCTGTGCCAAGGCACTGCCTTTCGAAGGTTTAGTGAAACAATATTAATCGGTTCCACAGTTACAAGGATTTAAACATTTTTTTCTGAGCACGCTCAGTAGGGTTTTTGGATAACCCTCTAATACAAACTGAAAATGTTCGGTTTGTGAGAGCATTTTTGGTTTGCATCACTTAGCTGTCACAAACCAAAAATGGTTCTCATGAACAAAAAACGTTTTTCAGTCCGTGACGGCTGCCATTTTGCCTTTTTTCATTAAAAAAGTGGAAAATACCTAACAATGATTATTAAGTTTTTAACAAAACAGACACCTGAACTTGGCTAAACAGGATCCATTTAGCTATATTCTAATGTGTTTTTTTTTTTTTAATTACAGCCAGAAATAGCTTTTTAGCCAGCAGTGAGGGAACTATATTTTCTGTATAAGAGCAGCAGGACTTTCCTCACAGCTGCAGCCGCAGATGGAGATGTGCTACTGACTTGAGTGCCTACAGTGAGCCGGTGGTCTCCCTTACACTCCAGTTTTGTACTGTATTGATTAATCATATAGCTAATTAAGATGCCGTACACTAGTTTGACAATGAAAACACTCAGTCTTGCTAGTGGATCCCTGGCTCTGATTTTATATAATGTCCACTTAAACAGCCAAAAATTGTGTTTGAAAATGACGCTCCATAGACTTCACTGGAACATGCCCCCCACGCTCTCATACAGATGTCATCAAATGTCAGAGTGCAGGGACAGAGCGGGGTAGTAGGAAGTGGAAAGGCATCATGTGGCTAGTCCTTGGGGCAAATTACAATCCCTTCCTTATTTTGGGGCTGTTTCAAAAATTAAAGAAGTGCAACAGAAGAACTTTCATTGAGGTACGTGAGCGTCCTCTCTGCTGTTTGACATTTGGAGAAAGGTTCTATTTGTATAAATTCAGTTGTGTATTCAATGTCTTACAGGTAACTTATTGTATGACTTTGGAAACACTTTTTAATGTTTTTGCTGTCACTGCCCAGGAGGCCGCCGATATTTATTAATGACAAGGAATGTCTTAAGAGAATCCAGGAGTATGTTACTCACTTTTTATGGACAACAGACACACTGCCACAGGTAAAACACACCTCTGGGATGCTTTTAAGTGCACAGTAGGAGGGGAACTCATTAGGATAGTAGCCACCCTGAAATGTAAGAGGGACGCTGAATGCCAAACCCTGCCACCTGAAATTAGAGACAGAGAAATAAACATATCAGCCACCTCTCCTGAGGATGACTAGCTCAAACTCAACTCTGCCAGGGCTTAGTGTGGGGAAATAAAACGCCCTTTGCCTAGCCAAGATGAAGTACATGGGCCAGGGTGAGAAGGATGGACAGCTGCTAGCCCTTAGATTAAGGCAACAGGAAGCAGCGAGGTTAAGCAAAGAAATCAGATTCCCCCTAATGCAACCCCTCCTCACTAAACCCAGTGAGATAGCAGAGACCTTTGAGGCATACTACAAAATCCTCTATGCTTACAAGACAAAACCCAAGGTAGCATGGGTTCACAGTGGGGGGTGCATGTCAAACAAATCTGATAGATTTCTTGACTGAGTGACAAAGGAATTAGATCAGGGTGGAGCGATGAACATGGCCTACCTACATTTCAGCAAGGCTTTCGACACCGTTCCACATAGGAGACAAGCAAGCTGGGTCGCTTAGGAGTGGGTTCAAGGATGGTAAACTGGATAAAAAATTGGTTAGGGGACAGGCGACAGGGGGTGGTAGTAAACGGAGTTCACCCGAGGAAGGGAAGGTGACCAACAGAGTTCCTCAGGGATCAGTGCTGGAACCGGTCCTCTTTAATGTCTTTAAAAGTGACGCTGCAGAGAAGCTGGAAGAATAGGTCTGCCTCTTTGAGGATGACACCAAAATCTGCAACTGGGTGGACACTCGGTGTGCGTGTGTGTGGAAAGGATGAGCAAAGACCATAAAAAACTAGAGGAGTGGTCAAGGGCATGTCAGCTGGGTTTCAATGCGAAAAAGTGCAAAATAATACACTTATGGCACAGAAATCCAGGGGCGAAATACAAAATGGGTGGAGTGGTACTGACGATAACCACGCAAGAAACAGACCTGGAGCCAGGTAATTATATCTGATGACCTGAAGTTGGCCAGGCAGTGCAACAAAGTGTTATGAGGGACAGTGGGTTGCTGGGGTGCATGGGGGTGGTGGTGGTATCACCAGCACAAAGACAGAGGCATTGTTGCCACTGTACAGATTGCTAGTAAGACCCCACCTAGAGTACAGTGTCCATTTCTGGAGACCACATCTCTGGAAGGACATTGAAGCAATCCAGAGGAGGAAAACTAAAATGGTGCAGGATCTGCATCAAAAGCCCTACGAGGAGAGACTAAAGGACCCAATATATATTTTTTATTTATTTAGTTTTTGTTTACCGGGTAGGTGCGCTAGCCAAACAGGTGACTATTTTCAGGCACGACCCGGGAGGTACAGTAACAATACAGAGTTCATTTACATAATACAGGGAAGCAGTAACAATACAGAGAACAATTTTCAGTAAAAGGCAATAAAGGACTACAGCTTCAGAGACAATCAACAGGTCAAGAGAAATACAGCAGATTTCAATCAATCAATCAATCAATCAATCAAAATCTTTATTTATTCAGGCGAACATCATTGAGCATAGCTCATTTACAAGATGGACCTGAGTGGTCATAACAAAAAGGTTACAGATTGTATACAAAAACATGATATTGAATAAGCACAAATACAACCATTTATGAGTGAGATAGATGTACAAATATTTACATATATACAAGGCAAAGGACAATAAACCTAAAACCTAATAAAGGAGAGAAAACAAACAGTCTAGTAGGGATAAGGCATGGATAATGGTACATGGGTGGGCATATATGTATGAGGTTTGATGGGAAAGGACCAGATGAATGATAGAAGAATAGGAAGGAGCTTTAAAGAGGGGTGGAGGAGAGGGGGGGTGGGAGGGTTGGGGTGTGGGAGGACTAGGCCTTGTGGGAAGCAAGTGCGGATCTGGGATTAGGCTGGTATACAGCTTTTGAAGGATGTAAGAGGAATCAGTGTATCCATTTTCAATGACTTTTGGATAGAATTCCAGATAAGTGCCAGGAATAACTGATTGCAGCTCTTCCATACCGGGTGCAGGTGATAGGAATCTTCAGCAGGATCAGTTTGTTGATCCTCAAGGTGTAGGGCCTGGATGTGATCCGGTTGAAACAGTCCGAGATGTAGGAAGGGAGTTTGTTTGTCAGAGCTTTGTAGATCCAGATAGCAGCATTTTTTTTTCTTCTATGTTGTAGGGATGTCCAACTGACTGCATTGTAGAGAGAGCAATGATGGGTGCTAGAGGGAAGGTCAGTAATGAATCTAATAGCTCTATGATACAGGGTGTCTAATTTGTTTAGATGGGAGAGGGAGCAATGACCATAGAGGAAGTCAGCATAATCAATGAGGGACAGGAATGATGCTAAGATTAATCTTTGTTTGGAATCTTTGGTCAGGTAGTGTTTGATCCTATAGAATAGACCAAGTCTTTGTCTTAGCTTTTTTAGGAGCTCTTCAACGTGGGTAGTATAGTCTAGTTTATTGTCTATCCACACTCCTAGGTATTTGAATTTGTCAACATATTCCAGATTTTCACCAAGGATGGTAGAGAGTTGTGGAGGGTGAATGATGGGATAGTGGAAGAACAGTTCTTGGTGGCAAAGAACATAGCTTTGGTTTTCTTGGCATTTAGTAATAATTTCTTTTCTAATAGGTTGTGCTAAGGAGGAGAATTCAGACTGTAGGAGCTCACAGGCTTTTGATGGTGAGGGATTGCTCACATATAGTACAGTGTCATCTGCAAAAAGGTGGATATTAGAAAGTGAGAGATTGGAATCAATATTGTTGATATAAATGGCAAAAAGGATGGGACCCAGGATGGAGCCTTGCGGTACACCTCTTAGGAGTGGTTTAGAGGTAGATAGATCACCTTCATTTTTTACCAGTTGTAATCTTCCGGAGAGATGGCATATGAACCATTTAAGAGAGAGTGAGTCAAGGCCTATGGAGTTGAGAGAGGAGATTAGAAGATCATGATCCACAGTGTCAAAGGCTTTGCTTAGATCCAGAAACACAGCACAGGTATTATTCTTTTTGTCTAGGGCAGTCTGCCAGTCATTTGTGACTTTTGCTAGTGCAGAGATGGTGCTATGCATAGATCTGAACCCAGATTGAGCTGGATTTGAGATTGTTGGTATCAAGGTAGGCAGTTAACTGAGAGTTTACCAGCTTCTCAAGCATCTTGGATAGTACTGGTAAGATGGAGATGGGCCTATAATTATTGAGGTCCATGGGATCACCTGCCTTAAGTAATGGAAACACTTGAGCTGTTTTCCATATTGAGGGGATAGAACCAGTGGCAAGTGATAGATTGAAGAGGTGGGTGAGGGGGCGGTTAAGGCATGCAGAGCTACTTTTAGAAAGTAGGGGTCCAGGAGTCTGCACCTGCACTTTTGGTGGTATCTAGCTGAGTAGAAGGTCTTCTACTCTTTGAAGAATATAGGTTTGAATGAGAATGTGGAAGCAACCTTTTGACCCTCAGTAGATTGTAGGTTTAGAGATGATCTTAATAGGTTTGCGGAGAGGAGTCGAAAGCCAGGCCAGCTGTAGTGAAATGATCGTTAAAGGCATTCAAGATATTTTTGCTTATCGGTGATTTCAATACTATTTAATTGAATTTTGGGTGGTAAGACAGGGGTAGAAGTTTGACCTAGGATGCCCTTTATGGTACCCCAGAACCTGGAAGGGTTGTTATAGGAGGCATCTAGTTCAGCTGTGTGAAGGCTGCCTTGGCTTTTCTTACTTGTTTTGTGCAGGAGTTTCTGGCTTTTCTGAATTGAAGCCAGTCATTTGGTCCTTTGTCTTTCTTGCCCTTTTCCAGAGTTTGTCTCTGGCAAGCAGTGTGGATTTAAGGTTAGGCAGAGAACCAGCAACAGGATTTGAGTTTGGTTCTGACACTGGTGAGGTGCATGTGAATTGAGGGCACTTGTGATTATATCATTTAAGATTTGAAGAGCTGTCTCTATTGAGGCTGTGAGATAGAATTCTTGCCAACGTGTGGTGTGCACAGATCATGGAGATATCCTGAAATATTAAAGTTCTTTTTGACCTTCGTGGGAGGAATTTTGCAGGATTGGGTGGCTTGATTGTTGATCTAATGGCAGCTATGGGACAGTGGTCACTTATGTCACTGAATAGTACTCCTGCACAGGGATAATGATGAGGTTTATTTACCAATATAATATCCAGGAGTGTGCTGTTGAGAATATTCTTTGGGTTGATCCTTGTTGGTTCTTTGATTAATTGAGAGAATCCATAGGTGTCACAGAAGGTTACCAGGGTGCAGATGCATTAGTCAGCCAATTCAAGTTCATGTCTCCTAAGATGATGGTGTCTTCAGGGCCCAGATTAAGTATAGATCCTAGGTGGGATAGGAGTTTGAGGCCTGCAGAGGGCCATAGCAACCAATCAGTTGAAAGGATGATGTGTTGGGAAGGGTTATTTTAATTGACAAGCATTCGAATTCCTTTGGTTGTGATGTAGAATTGAGGCAGGATGCAGAGATGTTTGCTTTGACATAGATGGCTACCCACCGCCCCTGGATAGATGGTCAGATCTGAAGAGCTGGTAGTTGGGAAGGTTTATTTCACTATCTTTTGTTGCTGATTTGAGCCATGTTTCAGATATAACCAGAAAGTCAGGTAGGGTGTGTGCAACCCAGGCCTGTATTGATGAGAACTTTTTTAGGAGGCTGCAGGCATTGATGTGAAGAAAACTCAATCCATTTATGGAGGTTAGGTCAGTTGGAGAGATCGAGCTTTCAGTGGGGCCAGGGTTGATTTCCACAGTGCCAACACAGACCAGCAGAAAGAAGATTAGCTTGATGAGGGCACCAAGCGATAGGAGTAGTGAGCAGTCAGGCAGTTTTTTCTTCTTTCTTGGGATCCAATATATAGTGGGTGATGATCCTGCTGCATGGTTATCGATTTTATCATAGATTACCAGCTTAATGGACAGGCGTAGGGAGTAATTGTAATGCCAGTATGGTAGCAAGGGGATAGAGGAGTTCCAAACTGGTTGTGAGCCTTTTTGGGATTCCCCAAGGATTAGTATGCAGAAGCGGTAGTATATGTATGTAGAGTTTAGGGGCATCCACTGGGGACAGTAGAGGGGGACAGTGTTGAGTGGTCGCCCTAAGCACCTCGGTATGGGTTCCAACAGTTATCTCTTCTGGATCCAAGGAAGGTGAGAGGCAAAGCAGCAGTATTAGGCGCAGTAGCATGGTGGAGGGTAGGAAGGGTTAAAGAAACTAAGGAGATGTGAAGAAATGAGCTCGGGAACTGGCTAGGAGAATAGCTATGGGCGGGGATGAGATTTGGCGGGAAGGAGTGTATAAAAGAAACACCCTGAAGGGGGGGGGGGGCAAAATTTTGCGGCTTTCCCTGCATTTCTGGCTTTCTCCCGGCCTCTGGTTCCCTTCTCGGCTGTGCGGTGGTCATCATCACAGCATGGCTCGGAGCCCTCCGGTCAGTGTGTCCTCGAGGGCAGGCCGGCTAGAAGGGAGGGACAGAGGAGAGGGCAATCAGAAGTAGCACTTGCAGGCAGTGGCTTGCAAGAGGTGCTAAATTGTAAAATTTGGAACAACAAAGACTGGGAGGGTGGGGGGGGTTAGCGCCTGAGCCTCGCCAACACAAAATTGCCCCAAAAGACTGTAATCACTAGTTAAACAGGTAAGTAGGCATTTCACAGAAGTACACAAAAAACAGCAAAACAGCTCTTTTAGAGAAATTAGACTTTTCAATAAAAGACAAGTAATCTCGACCAAGTTTGGTGGTGCAAAGATACAGCAAAAGTCAATGGGAGGCGCACAATCAGAGGCTGGCAAAGTCGGCGGTACTTCCGATTGGCTGTGCAGCTATCCGATACCTTTCTGGCTTTCTCCCCGGCCTCCTGGTTCCTTCTCGGCGCTGTGCGGTGGCCGCCCGCCGCTGGCGGCTCGGAGCCCCCTCCGGGTCAGTGTGTCCTCGAGGGCAGGCCGGCTTGGCTTTCTCCCCGCCTCCTGGTTCCTCTTCTCGGTTGCGCGGTGGCCGCCCGCCCGCCATGGCCTCGGAGCCCCTCCGGTCAGTGTGTCCTCGAGGGCAGGCCGGCTTCTGGCTTTCTCCCCGGCCTCCTGGTTCCCTTCTCGGCTGTGCGGTGTATGCGCCCGCCTGGCGGCTCGGAGCCTCGGTCAGTGTGTCCTCGAGGCAGGCCCGGCTTTCTGGCTTTCTCCCCGGCCTCCTGGTTCCCTTCTCGCGCGTGGCGCCATCGCTGGCGGCTTTCGAGCCCCTCCGGTCAGTGTGTCCTCGAGGGCGGCCGGCTTCTGGCTCTCTCCCGGCCTCCTGGTTCCCTTCTCGGCTGTGTGGTGGCCGCCCGCCCGCTGGCGGCTCGGAGCCCCTCCGGTCAGTGTGTCCTCGAGGGCAGGCCGGCTTTCTGGCTTTCTCCCCCGGCCTCCTGGTTCCCTTCTCGGCTGTGCGGTGGCCGCCCGCCCGCTGGCGGCTCGGAGCCCCTCCGGTCAGTGTGTCCTCGAGGGCAGGCCGGCTAGAAGGGCAGATCTACAGAGATCTACAAAGATTTACAGTGTACAGGTAGCATTTAGTGAGCGGGTAAGGTATACAGGGCAGATCCAAAGGACAGGTGGGTCAGGGAGGGGAGAGAACGGGGAGGGGAACTGGGTGAGCAGGTAAAAAGGGGATGCGGGAAGGCAACCTTGCGCTAAGGGTTAAGGTGGCAGCAGGGATGAAGGAGGCAGGACAGGGGAGGTCTGGGTGTGGGGCGGTGAATGGATGGTGACGGTACATGGTCGAGGTGGGGGGAGAGAGTAGATCAGGCAGAGCTGGAGGCAGGGGAGATACCACCTGCAGTGGGGCTATAGAAGGGTAAAAGGCGGCACAAAAACAGGGCAGGGAAGGACATGATAGGCATCGGCAGCCAGAGGAGGAGTGAAGCGGGGGAACATTTGGACGGGGCAGGGGGCTTACGGAATACGTCTGGGTGAAGGGGATATGGTAGCATAAGCGGTAGAAGGCTACGGGAAGAGACCGAGTCCATGGAACCATGCGGCGGCTAGAGAGAGCTGAAGGGAAGGGGATCAGAGGTGAAGATGGCCACGGGGCGGCTTTAGTGGCAGAACTACTCAAGAGGAGCCCGGGTTCATGGAAGCAAAGTCGGCAGGGGAGAGTTAGGATGGCAGTGTTCGGTATGGTGGGGGAGCGCCATCAGCGGCTGGAAGGTGCGGCAAATACCGGGTTGTGGTACTGTTCCCGGGCAGGGGAGTCAGTGCTCAGTCAGGGTAGTCGGGGGAGCTGCAGAGGTTAAGAGCAAACGGGTCTAACTGGGGGTGTAGAAGCGAAAAGTCAGTGTTAGGGGGACATGGTGGGAATGGCGGCAGGGGGCTGAGGGATGAGACCGTGTCCATGGAAACCGTACGCAGGCTGGACAGATTGATGAGTGTGAGAATACGGGGGTGAAAGTGGCGGGTGAGCGGTTTTAGCGGCAGGAGCCTACTAGAGGAGCCCAGGATCGTGGAGCTGTAGGCCGGCGGGGAGGCTAAAGATAGCGGGGTTGGGGTAAGGTACGGCGGGTGAGCGGTTTCAGCGGCTGATGGTGCGGCTAATGTCCGGGGTTGTGGAACTGTATCCGGGCAGGGGAAACGGTGTTCAGGCGGGGTGGGTGGGCCTGTGGAGGTCCAGGGGCAATAGGAGTAGAGGAACGGGTCCATTGGGGGGCGCTTAGGCATTGGCTGCGCCAGTACCTGGTACCCCTAGATCATCAGTACAAACATTCCAGTAAGCAGCAGTAACACATAGAGCAGTGCAGACAGCAATAACAGGTTAACAATGCAGTAGTCAAGGCGCAGTAACTTACAACAAAATTACACACTCTAGACAAGTGCAAGTAGAGAGAAGTACCCTGAAACGGGTCCATTGGGGGGCGCTTAGGCATTGGCTACGCCAGTACCTGGTACCCACAGATCGTCAGTACAAACATTTCAGTAAGCAGCAGTAACAGGTACAATAGTCCAAACAGCAATAACAGGTAAACAATGCAGTAGTCAAGGTGCAGTAACTTACAACAAAATTACATACTATAGACAAGTGCAAGTAGGCTTCGAGGTCGGAGTTTTGAACTCGAAATGAAGTGCATATGGGCAGAGACATATATCACAGTGCTAATGTTGTAAGAAAAACAGGGTAAGGAGTAGGAAGGAGGGAGTGGTGGGCCGAGAGAGAGGTTGGCAGGACAAGCTCAGGTAGGTCATAACAGGCACCTGGTCCGTGGAAAGCAGGTGTTCACATAGCTTGGCTTAAAGAGATGTGGGAAGATGTCAGTCTAAGGTCGAGTGGCAGGAGGTTCCACACTTGAGGGGCTGTGTACCCGAATGCTCCAGACCCTTTGGAGGTGCGACAGCGGTGGATTTTTAGTAGGGATTTGTCCGAGGATCTCGGCTCACGTGGAGGGAGGGCTGGCTGAAGCAGTTCAGTTAGGGATGCTGGTCTGTTGAGTCTAATTATGGAGTTGCAAAGGCAGCCCAGGTAGTATAGTCTGGTGGCAGAGGGGGAGAGCCAGCCGAGGTCTTTATACAGTTGGCAGTGATGTTTAAGTCTGGGGCTTTTGAGGCATACCTGCATATACTGTTGAAAGTGACATCCCATTTTGTAGTGTGGATTTATGCGCCATGGGTAGGATGGGGCACAGTAGGTCAGAGCGGGAGGAGGAGACCCCTGGCAATGGCTAGTTTGGCTGCAGGTGTGAGCATGTAGCTGGATCTGTAGGCAGCACCCAGTTTGCAGTTCACAGAATTACATGTTTCTTGGATGTGCAGGTTTAGGTCCAGAGATTGGTCTAGCAGGATGCCCAGATAACGAAGGAGGTAACCACCTCAAGGGGGGGTCCCATCCAGGTCAAGGACTTTTAAAGGAGAGTGGCAGGACCTTATCTTGTGGGCAGTGCCCAGAAGCATCAGTTTGGTTTTGCTGGAGTTCAGTATAAGGTGGTGGGTGTTTAGCCAGGTTGGACAGCGTGGAAAGCAGATGTCAGTGCCACGTTAAGTTGGTCTACATTATTAGAGCTAGCATAGATAACCAGGTCATCTCACGTAGAGTAGAGAGTCACAGGACGCAATGCTGTATGGCAGGTTATTTATGAATAATGAAAATAGGAGGGACCAGTATTGATCCTTGTGGCACTCAATGTTGATGGTAGTACAGTCGGAGATTGATGAGTTAAGTTTGACTGCTTGGGTCCTGTTGGTTAAGTAACTCCTGAACCAGCTTATGACAGGGGTGAAAAGCCAAATTTATGAAGGGTGGATAGGAGGAGGGTGGTCCACGGATCGAAGCCTTGGTGAGGTCGATAAAGATAGCACCAGTAAGCTGACTTTGTCCATGCTTGTGAGAGTATCAGTGGTGAATTTGGCTAGCGCCGTTGTGGTGTTGTGGTTTTCCGAAGCCATGTTGTGCTGCACATAGCAGATTCGATGTTTCAAGAAACCAATGGTCTGAGTGGCTACTAGTTTTTCAAGTATTTTGCTGAGGACTGACAGAATAGCTATGGGTCTGTAGTTTGAGATCTCACTTTTGTTGCCTTTTTTGAAGATGGGGTGATTCTTGTGGATTTCAGATGACAGGGAAGGTACTGTTGGAGGGGAGGGTGAATACCTTAGCTGAAGGACAGGAGATGAGATGAAGTGACCCGCCTTTTGGTAAGCGAGGTTCCAGTGAGTGGGACCCGGGGCTGTGGTGTCCGATATTGGGTTTAACAGTTTGAAGACTTGCGATGCGAGACACAGCTTTGAAATAGAAGGGCTTGTAAATATCCAGCACATGTTTCTTGAGAGAGGGATCTGCTGGTGCACCGGTTGATGAGTGCTGGGAAACCACAGTTGGAGGTTGAAGTGTGGAAGTATACTGGGACAGATCAGAGAACATCTTATTAAAAGCATTTGCAATGGTAAGGGAGTCATTACAGTGGACACCATCTAGAATCATTTCCGAGGGGGTTAAGGATTGAGGTGTACCCAGAAAGGTTTTTATGTGGCCCCAGAACTTGCGTGGATCTCTGGCTGAGCTGGCAAGTAGGTTCTGGCAGTATTTGCTTTTTGCTAGCCTTATTTGCTTTTTGCAAGAGTTTCTATGTTGCTTATAGATGGTGTGATCCCTGGGTTGGCCAGTGCTTTTATACTTCCTCCACAGTTTGTCCCTGGTTCTGAGTTGGCTGAGTAGGTCTTTCTGGAGCCACCTCGTCTGTTGTCCCCTGACCCTTCTTTGTACTTTCGGGACATGTTTAGTCTGTGCTTCTGTGAACTTGATGAGGAACACGTTAAGGGCATCCTCAACTTTTGTAGATTGGTAGATATCCGTCCAGTCAATGCAGGATATGTCCAGGAGAAAGGCACTTAGATCCAGATGTGCGAAGTTGGTGAAAGTGACCAGGCGGGACTGGGGGGATGGAGAGGGGCTCGCGTGCCAGTGACAGATAGTGGATGAGTGGTCAGTTATAGCATCAGCCAGGGTGCATGCCTTAGTAATGCGGTCAGGTCTGTTTGTGAGGATCCAGTCAATAAGCGTGCCTGATTGGGGTTTATCATCCTGGTATTTTCAGTGATGAGCTGGTGGAGGTGGAAACCTTGGATTAGGGCTGCAAGGGAGCTGTGGGCAGGGCCCAGCCAGTTTAGGTTGACATCCCCCAGGAAGATGGCTTCGTTCGAGTTTATGGTTTGTGAGGTTAGCTGGAGCAGTTCGTGGAGGCCATCCACCCCTCCAGTGGGTGGATTATAGACAGATAATGTGCAGGTTTTTTGCACCTAGGGACAGGATAGCATGTAATGATTCGCAGATCCGTTGAGGGTTATGGACAGGAACAGGCTTAATGGTGAGGTGGTTTTTATAGTATATGGCAACACCCCACCCTTTTCGAGCCTGGCCTGTCGCAGGATAGAGTATCCGGGTAGGTGGAATTGGGCGTCCTGTATGCGAGGTTTGAGCCATGTTTCCGTGAGGCAAAGGATGTCAGGTCCAGCTACTTTGGTCCACGCCTGAAGCTCGGCCATATGGCCCAGGAGACTTCTAATGTTCATATGTGCAAACAGTAGACCTTTTTTAGGTTTGCCAGAGGAGTTGCTATTAAGGGGGGGCCAGGATTCGGTTCCATGTCACCCGCCAGTAGTAGAAAGCCAAGAGAGGCTAGGAATTTAAGCTGCAGCTTACATATAGATTCGATAGATGACCCGTTTCTTCCTTGTTTGATGGTAGATTGTGAGGGAGAATCGCACCCATTCTTTAGAAAGAGTAGTGTAGGGCGGGTTTGGCATATTGTTTGGTAAGGAGTAGGTTAGAGAAGGAGAAATCACAGAGTGAGGGGGTGTTGTGGTGTATGACCAGAGGTAGAGACAGCGGAGTAGTTTAGAGCAAACCAGGAGGAGAAGGCAAATAATGGGGGTTAGTGCTTGTAGTTTACCACACAGTGGCGGCGTGCACTCACGTAGGAGAGACATGTTAAGCGTATTTTTTGTTTATATTTTTGGGTTGGGAAACAAGAGTAGCAGGCAGAGCAGGAAAAAGGAGTTAGTTTAGAGGGTGAAGCAAGGATTCAGCAGTGGAGGAGAATGAGAAAGGTGGAAGAGTGGAGAGAAATCGGGTTCAGTGGAAAAACCGTGAAAAGGCAGGGCTGCTCTCAGGAGGGTGTTGGCAAGGTCTTTCAGTCAGTGAGTATGATTACGCCCCCAGTGGTTATAGAGTATCACGAGCCAATGGAAAAGTGGACCTTAGTCATATGACCACCAAAAGCCTATAAAGCTAAAGGGTCGACCAGGGTGGGTGAGGTGGGGGCAGGCGGGAGCGCGAAGCGCCGGCGGGACCAGTATCCACAGAGGGAGCTGTAACACTAGTGGAAACGGCTCACCTCAGGCGGGAGAGTGGCTTGCTCACAGCCCCCAAGCACGCTTAGGCAGTCCAGTAGCAAAGTGAAAACAGCCGCTTCGGTGAATGGTGGGTCCAACTAAGTGCCACCAGCCCTTACTGAAAGAAGGCGGTGGGAGAAAGTGTTTTAAAAGCGTGCCTTCTGACTTTTGCCTTTAGCGGTACAGGGTGCCAGTGAGCCCCGGCTCCTGGTTCCCTTCCCGGCAAGAGTGCGCAGGCAGCCCCTGTCCACAGGAAC
The DNA here is from genome assembly GCA_016271365.2 of Neoceratodus forsteri. Taxonomy (NCBI): domain Eukaryota; kingdom Metazoa; phylum Chordata; order Ceratodontiformes; family Ceratodontidae; genus Neoceratodus; species Neoceratodus forsteri. The sequence continues at coordinate 55,693,783 of JADMNL010000036.1, forward strand.
TCCTGGAGGAGCGCGGCTTTTTTCTTTGGGGACCGCCAGGCAAGCGGTGATCCTGAGGCTTTTTGGGGTGCGGTGGAGGGTCCTTGGGTCCAGGGAGGGCAGGTCAAGCCCCGTGGCTTGGAGAAGTTCCTGAGGAGAGTAGCAGGGAGAGGCAGTTAAGTAGGCAGGCCTGCAGAGGCAGACAAAGGAAAGGGGCTGAAGGTGAGAAGAGGGTGGGGATTAGTGACAGGAGAGCAGGTTCAGGTTGCAGGCAGCTTAGATTGCTAAGGTATTGAATTACCAAGGTGCAGAGAAGCAGTTGGGATTTGAAATTTCAGAAAAGGCAGGAAGGGGACAGAGAGCAGCAGTTTTAAGTACAATCAGTGAAAATTGCACATTCAAGTCAGTTAGGATTTACATTTAAGGTCTCAACTGTACTTGTAGTAGGGATTTGGGATTAACAAAGGTGCAGAGAGGCAGTTGGGATTTGAAAATTGAGAGAAGGCGGGAAGGGGACAGAGTGAAGCACTCTTGAGTACAAGGAGTGAGAAACACACAGTCTAGCCAGCTTACAGCTAGATTTAAGGTTAACAGCAGTTCTAGTAAAATTCAGTAAATTTTAGGCAGAAGAGGGAGGGAGTAGAACAGCTAGAGGCAGAGGTAGAAATTAGTCTAAAATTACATAGTCAATGCAGCCAGGTTAGGAAATAACTTCACAAATTAAATTTAGGCAGGAATTACAGTATATACCCTGGAAGAGAAGAGGGATAGGACAGAGACCTTTAAATACCTCACACGGGTAAATAAGGTACAGGAGGGAAGTATTTTTCAGAAACAAAGGTCCTCAAAAATAAGAGGACATGCTATGAAGCTGGGGGGGGTAATAGATTCAGGAGAGATGGAAGGAAGTATTTCTTCACAGAAAGAGTGGTGGATTCCTGGAACAGCCTTCTAGCAGCCCTTCCAGCCACGTGTGTGCTGGCACCACAGCACCCGTCATTAGGGTGCCACATGGCCAAATTGGCCCCCCCACCAGAGTTGGAATATTTAGAAAGGGTGAGTGTGTGGGGTGCACAGCCCCCTGCAAACAGAGGGGACAGCGACATTGGGACTTGGCACCCTAATGACCAGGCGCATTGCGAGCAGCAGCGCCGTACGTGCCTGGAACCTTCCAGCAGAGGTGGGGGGTGAAAACAGTGGTGAGGTTCAAGAATGCATGAAACAGGCACAAGGGAACCATATTGGAAACAAAAGGGGGCAGAAAGAGCTGCACATCAAGTAGGGTCTGTGGTGCTAATGTAGGTAGGGAAAAATGGGCAGACTGCATGGGCCAAGTGGTCCTTATCAAATTCTATATTTCTAGGCTGCAGAACCCCCTGCTCCGGAACCTGCCATACAGGAATTCTTGCTAAAGACAAATCTTAGAAGGAGACCTCAGAGTCACGGAGGTTCTACAGGCCATCAAAGACATCACCCCTGGTAAGGTAGCAGGCCCTGATGACTTCTACCCTAATTTCTTCAAGGCACTAAAGAAGTCACAGCTCCTCACCTAGCTCCACTCTTCATCAAGGTAGCCACCAAGGAACACTTAGATTCTCTGTTACCAGAAGTGCACAATATGCTTCTCTGCTAACCAGGGAGATACCAAGAACCGATGGCAAAATACAGACCCATTTCTCTCCTCAACCTAGATATCAAGATACTGGCAAAGGTCCTAGCAACAAGGGTTGAGGAAGTGTGGTCATTTCTGGTGGGTCCAGAGCAAGTAGGTTTTATGCAGGGCCGGTTATCTACATACCATCTTAGGAAGGTGACCCATATCCTGTCCACATCCAGAGATACAGATTCACCTGCAATGCTTGTATCTCTGGATGCGGAAACGGCCTTTGATAGAGTGCCATGGACCTTCCTCCTGAAGGAACTGGAAGCACATGGCTTCCTGGCCTCCTTCCTGACATGGATTACATTACTATATTCCCACCCACATCTAAGATGGACTGTAATGGCGTGCAGTCACATAGCGTCCCCCTACAAAAGGGAACTAGGAAGGGGCGCCCTCGACCCCTTCCTTTTCAATCTTTATCTAGAACCTCTGACTAGGATGCTACTTTTTTTTCCCCAACTATTTTTCCCTCCGGTCACGGCTCGTGGAACCTCTCTCAGGCATCCTGTCTGGTTCCTGTCCACCTGAGGCCTCTCCATACTCTGCCTCCTCTCTCCTCCCCCTTCCTTCAGCCAGCACCCTGGTTTAACCTGCCCGGGGTGGGTCGCCCCCTCCTCTTGGGAGCTCTTGCATGTCAGACTCCAGTTTGCAGGTAAGGGCCCGGGCGGAGGACCTGGAAGGCCAGTCGGAGAGAGCCCGGCGGTGAGAATGGGGGACAGGTGCCGTGGCCTGGTCCACGAGCCGATGTTTTCCCTGTTCTGCGCTCTCCCTCCGTAAGCAGTGCAACCCTGGCGCTCTGGGGCCCAGCAACCCTGCCTACGCCATATGCTGCATTATGTGCTGCCGGCTTGCTGCAACAACCCCGGTCTCCATGGGTGTGTCTGGCACACCAGGTTGTACCCCTCTTGCATTCCGGGGAGGAGAGCACCACAAGGGCACTCATCCTCAACCCTACCCCTGCCGACGCCCGACACCCCGAGTTCACTCCCGAACCCTGGTCGCTGGCATAGCGTGAGGTGCGGTGTCCAGTGCCTCAGCCCTCGGCGCCACCGGGCCGACTGACTAGGATGCTTCTTGACAACAATGACATTACTTGTATACAGATAGGGAAACAAAATATAAAATGAAGATGATATTCTTCTACCTTTGGAGTTTACCCGGTATTGACTATTAGCAAGTGTACAATCGCCTCAATATTATACATATTCCAGTTGTTGCTGGACTTGTTGTTTTGAACTTACCGATTTATCCTACCTTCCCATCATACCTACTCTGTAACTATATTATATCTAGTGTATTCTTATGCCTGTACTGTGTCCTTGCTCCTCAAAAATTTGTCAAATTTTGTACCTTTTCATTGTACTGTTACTGCCTCCAATGTTTTGTTTCTGTAACCTCCTGGGTCATGCCTCAAAATAGTCATTGCTATGGTTAGTGCACCTTACCCAGTAAACAAAAACTAAATAAATAAAAAATAAAACCCCAATCTTTCAATCCCAACCACCCTGGGCATCCTACAGGAATTTGGCACTCTGGCGGGGTACAAGCTAAACCTGTCCAAAACAGTCATCATGCCCCTTAACTATCATACCCATAAAACAGACATAATGCAATGGACAGAGGCATGGTCCAGAGATGGCATCCAATATCTGGGCATCACAGTGGTAAGAAGTGCCAAAGTCACGTTCTTACAGAATCTAGACAAGCTGATAACTAAGATACAACAGGACCTGAAAAGATGGGTGAATCTACCACTATCACTGTGGGCAAGGATTAATGTTCTTAAGATGAATATTCTCCCCCAAATTTTATACCCTCTAAGCATGCTGTCTCACTGTATCCCATCTAAGTGGTTCACCCACTTAAACACCATCCTGTCCAACTTCCACTGTAATGGTAAAACATCCAGAAGGGCCCTCCACAGGCTCATTCCCCCCTAAGAATCTACATGGTCTACAGATACCCAACTTCCAAGCATATTATATTATAAGCATCCCTTAAAGCCAGTCACTTCCTGTGGTGGAGGGCACTGGACGAGCAACCTGAGAACCTTGCCTTCCACCCACACTGGAAAACTATGGGAAAAGAATTATGTGAACAGACAGACATCTCCATCAAGATCCTTTCCAATATACCCTTCAGCAAGTTCCCTGAACCCCTCTGAGTGATCTCCATACGCTCCTCAGTATAGGCAATGAGACAGCTCCTTAAACTCCTGAGGGTGAATACAACCCCTCCCAACCGCTCAGATGGAACCCTAATTTTCAACTGCAAAACAAACCTCTTCCTACTTCCTTCCTCCGACAGGCCACACTGCTAATGCTTGGTGATATGACAGACGGCGAAAAACTACTCATATTTCATGCCTTCTCAAGATGGGAGCAGACTGGGAGGAGGAGCAGCCCTTAAATTCCAACAGCTGCAGCACACGCTTGCTTCCGCACTATGGCCCGACCATGGACCTTTCCCACACTCCCCTACAGGAAGAGTTGTGAATACTGACAAGCCAACAACATGACACTTCCTTGTAACAGAAGCTCAACACAGCCTTTGCTCCCAAAACCTCAGACTGTTGCAGATACTGGCAGGATGAATTCCCAAAGCTAGATAACCAGGAAACCTGACTAGTTGCACCAGATGTCATAAGCAGCAGGGGACCCTAAAACATATATTACCCTCTCATCAGTCCTTCAAATCGAAGCTAAGAGATTGATTAAAGTCTCAGGCCACCTGTACATGCTCCCTAGGAAACACCCTCGCCAGAAAGCCACCTTAGGGGCCAAATTGTATTCACATGCCTTACATCCCTAGCACTGGCTGCTAAATAAACTATTTGGCACTTTTTGGTCTTCTTTGTAAAAATGTTGATTGCTGTAATGAAATCCATTACGCACTGTATTATAAACCCTTGACTGGCTAAATGATGTCTTGATTTGCTATACGTGTAATGACAGAGTTATCTGTTATCAGAGAAGCATTGCTGTATTTGTTACAAACTTATTCTTTTTCTCTTTTAGATATGATGTTTATGTATCACCGATTTGGATTTCCATTGTACTCAATTCAATGTATTCTGGTTTGGCTCACTCCCTACATATCTTATGTCCTCCTTAGCTATCCCCCCTCCACCTGCCTGCTCACTCAGATCTCAGGACTGCAGAACCCTGTCAGTCCCACAATGTTTCACCACTGTAGGCCGGTCCACCTTTTTGTTCTGTTTCCCAAAACTATGGAACTCACTCCCTCAACAGATCCGCCACTCGTCCTCCCCGTCTTCCTTAACTGCAGCACTTCATAACTCCCTCACTGTTAATTGTTCCTGTGCCTAACTCCTTCAGGTCTCCTAGTTCTTATCTTTTATCTGCGCAGAACCCTCTGTTGTTACTTGTTTTCCTCTTACTGCACCTATAAGTGATGTATCAAGACTTCTGTGAACTGTATTTGGAACTGCGTACAATCCTACCAAGTAGATCAGACCTCTGCATTGTACTTAGATAATGTACATAGATACATAGACAGTGTCGGCAGATAAGGGCCTATGGCCCACCCAGTCTGCCCATTTGAGCTTGTAAGTTCAGTTTGTTTTCCTAGAAGTCTGTTGCCCCTTATCCCTGACCTCCAGAATTCCTTTATGTCTATCCCATGCATTCTTAAATCCCGTGATTGTTTCAGCCCCCACCACTTCCTCTGGCAGGGTGTTCCACTTGTCCACCACCCGTTCTGTGAAGAAATTCTTTCTCATGTTTCCTCTGAATCATCCTCCCTCCAACTTCATCCCATGCCCTCTAGTCCTGGAACATCTTTTTCGCTTAAAAATAGTGTTTTCCTGCACCCTGTTCCTCCCTGTAAGATACTTGTATGTCTCTATCATATCCCCTCTCTCCCTCCTCTCCTCCATTAAGCATTAAGGATACAATACTTGAAGCAACATCCCATTGTGTTAGACAGAAAAGGAAGTGCAAAAGAAGAAGGAAACCACTTTGGTTCTCAAATACAGTAGCAGAAAAGGTCAGAGCCAAAAGGCTGGCCTTCAGAAAATATAAGGGAACACAGCGGGATGAAGATAGGGAGGCATACCAAACTGCCCTAAGGGAAGCAGGTAAGGCAGTAAGGCAGGCAAAGTCCCAAACTGAGGAAACACTAGCACAAACAGTAAAAGAAGGTGACAAGACTTTCTATAGATACATTAGTGAAAGGAGAAAGTCCAGAGGGGTATTGCTAAGCTTAATGGAGAAAGGGAGCATGTGAGGAGGAGGACCCTGTAAAGGCATCTATCCTAAATAGATACTTTTTGCTCAGTATTTACTGAAGAGAAGGTAGGGCAGGGCCACGGCCCAGCATCATGGACACAGGGGAGGGAGGTGAGCACTACTCCCTTCACAAAAGAAAGGGTCCTACAAGAGCTTGCTAAGCTCAGGGTGGATAAGGCAATGGGACCTGATGGCATACATCCCAGGGTACTTAAGGAGCTAAAGGAGGAACTAGCAGAGCCGTTAGCAGAATTGTTTAGTGAGTCTCTGAGCACAGGAGAGGTCCCAGAAGACTGGAGAAGGGCTCATGTGATCCCACTCCACAAGAGTGGTAGCAGGAGGAGGCGGGGAACTACAGACCGTCAGTCTTACCTCAGTAGTGGGCAAGATTATGGAGGCACTCCTTAAGGAAAGGATAGTGCAACACCTGGAATCCATAGGGCACAGGATCCAAGACAGCATGGGTTTACAAAGGAAGGTCCTGTCAAACTAATCTCATAGATTTCTTTGACTGGGTAACCAGAGTGGTGGACCAAGGGGAGCAGTTGATGTCGCCTACCTTGACTTCAGCAAAGCTTTTGACACTGTTCCACATAGAAGATTGATAAATAAGCTAGGTAGGCTCGGGTGGGTCAGAAGTTGGTCAACTGGGTGGCAAACTGGTTGACTGGCAGAAAACAGAGAGTGGTGGTAAATGGTATACAGTCAGAAGAGATGCAAGTCACAAGTGGGGTACCTCAGGGATCAGTCCTGGGCCAGTCCTATTCAACATCTTCATTAGTGACCTACCAGATGGACTAGAGGTGAAGGCTTGTCTGTTTGCAGATGACACCAAGATCTGCAACAGAGTAGATGATCCAGATGGGGTGGGCAGAATGAGAAGAGATCTGGATAAACTAGCAGAATGGTCAGAAGAGTGGCAACTGGGATTTAATGCAAAGAAGTGCAAAATCATGCACATAGGGAAGAGAAACCCTGAAGCCACTTATAGGCTGGGAGGAGTTGCTAGCAGTCACAAAGGAAGAAAGAGACTTGGGCATCATCATCACTGATGACCTAAAATCATCCAAGCAGACCTCTAAAGCAGTAGGTAAGGCTAGGGGTGTTAGGGTGTATTAGTAGGGGTATCACAAGTCGTAAGAGGAGGTAATAATCCTCTGTACAAGACATTAGTTAGGCCCCATCTGGAGTACTGCGTGCAGTATTGAGGCCACACCTTCACAAGGACATTAACCAAATTGAGGCAGTCCAGAGAAGGGCAACCAAAATGGTGCAGGGACTGCATCAGAAGACATATGAGGACAGATTAGCGGAGCTCAATATGTATACCCTTGAGCAAAGGAGGAGAGAGGTGATATGATCGAGACATTTAAACACCTTAAGGGCATAAACAAGGTGAAAGAGTCTAACATGTTTAAATATAAGAAAAATAGCAGGACAAGAGGACACAGCATGAGATTAGAGGGAGGCGATTAAGGGGAATGTGGAAATTCTTTTTCACAGAAAGGGTGGTAGATGCATGGAATGGCTTACCACAAGAAGTGGTGGCTATGAATACAGTGCAGGGCTTCAAACAGGCATGGGATAGGCATAAGGGAGCAATACAAATGACTATGAATAGATAGGTCACTGACAGAGCAAAGGCCGATGGCACATTTATAAGGTAGAAAAAGAAATGGGCAGACTGGATGGGCCTTGCGGTCCTTATCTGCCGTCAACTTCTATGTTTCTATGTTTCTATGTATGTTCCAACAAATTGCTTCCTTATTATCCTTAATTGTTATGTATGGTTTTCACTACTGCTAGTAACTGCTAGTCATCACTGTTGTCAGATGGTTTCCGTTGTACTTTGTAATGTATTTCTCCTACCACCCCTTCCCCCAGGACGCACAGTGAGACAAGTAACTTGTTGTTCAGTGTGCCCTTCCTGGTGAAACTTTTCAATAAATAAATATGCACCCATTGTAGTGTAACTTGTACCTATTGTTCTGCCTTTGTATTGTCTGCCATTGTATGGCCCCAGTCGCAACTGAAAATGGTCCTTTGGATCAGTTTACTTACCCGGTTACCAAAAACATAAATAAATAAATTATGGGATTGCACCAAATCTCAATTCCCCATGCAAGTCATGCTAGTCCCTTTGCTAGGGTTAGATTCAGCCTTCACTCCACAGATGTGCTTGTTGGGCCCTGGCTTAGAAAATGTCATGGGAATACAGAAATACCATCTAATGCTTGTAACAGCTATAGCTAGAAAACTAATGTTGAAGTCTTGGTTAGATGACACAGTCTCATCATACAAGGAGTGGCACATGGCCATGCCTGGCATGCTCAGGATGGAGAGCATAATCACAGGAGCCAGGCACATGTACAAGACATACCGGCACAGATGAGAGAGTCTTGATACCCTCCTGCTCTTGCCCAACTAAAATGCCCCGGGTCATGTGGGAAAGGTACATACCCTATATAAATAAGGGGTCTCACAGGCCCCACAAGTTATATTCGTAAAATTATTGAATGTTTATTCTATTTCACCTTTCCAGTATCTGTACATTAACTTTGACAATGCATTTCCTCTATGATTAGAACTATCCACTTCCTGGATCTTCCCGAATGTTGATGGAAGCCAGGATGAACTGTACTTTGCCTGGACTGTGTTCTATTGTTTTGTTGTTTGTTAACCAAAATTTTCAACAAAGTACAGTGATTTTAAAAACAAAATCTGCCCTCCTTAAGTCCAGGACCCTTGTCCTTATGTGGTTTGCCTCTTCTGCCATCCTTAAGTTAAACCACACTGTGCAGTGATCGCTGGCCCCCCAGGTGAAATCCCACCCTGATGTCTGCAATACTATTCCTGTTTGTGAGCACCAGGTTCGGTACTGCCCCATCACGAGTGGGCTGCTTGACTAGTTGCCTGAGAAACCCTCTTTGCAGGGAGTCTAGGATGGCCCTGCTTCTAGCCAAGGCCACAGCTGGGAGGCTGCAATATACACCTGGCAGATTGAAGTCCCTCCACCAGTAGCACCTCCCCCTTTTCTGCCATCCTGCTGATGGATTCCACCAGTACCTTATCCAGTCCCCCCCCCATGTTGGAGGTCTGTATATCACCCCAATGTGAACAGTGATTCCAGCTCCTGTCTCCAGGGTGACCCACAGCACCTCCAACAGTTCCTTCCTTCCTTCCTCAGGCTCCCTTGCATTTCAAAAGGGATCATGTCTGTCTAAAGAAGCATTCCCACACTCGATCCTCATGCACAACAGAGTCACATGACGTCACAGTGGAGCCAGCTATCTACCCTCCCCAGAGGAAGATGGCATCCTATAGGAGTCTTGGTCCTCGTCCCCTCGGACGGCCCCGATGACTCAGACTCATTCCCAAACCTGGGTCGCCGGTGTTGCGAGCAGTAGCCCTCCTGCTGGGCAAACAGGCTAGCATGATTATTTTGAATTACTACTTTCCTCCTTCTCTACCTCATCCGATCCCTATTGGATCACCCAGGAAACCTCCCTGCCCTGTAGTCTGCCCTGCTCCTCATAGCTTTTTTCCCCACAATGGGACCTTTGGGTGTGGGAACCCATCCCCCTGGTGTCCAAGTGTGGTGGATAGGAGCCTTCTTGCCAGGCGAGCAAGGCAATCCAGAGCCAGAGAGTGCCGGTGAGTGTTCTCCTGCTGGAGCATGTTTTATTTCCTCAGTTTCTGCCCATCAACTCCAGGGTTGTTGGTGTTAACAGGCTGCCACATACATGTAGTGTGCATTGCTGAACCAAATGTCTCCCCGTCCCACTGCCATTATTGTTGGCTCACTCCACTTGTGGGCCCCCAGGTGGCTGTGCTGTAAGGTGGATTGTTCCACCAGCCCCTTCCAAAGAGAAAATGCTTGCCCTCAAAGGATGCTCAAACCTCATCCCAATGCTGGCCTTCCAACAATCCAGGCTTGTTCCTGAGCCCAGGTGGCCTGCATCCGAAGCAGCAGCAGCTCTACCACTGTGCCAACAAGCCAGCTGATGTTGGGCATGACTACAATACAACTGGGAGACGTCCACCCCAAGTGGCACTGGTTGATTCTCTGGTTGATCGATTAATTCTCAGTCCCAACTCCCTCGCCCAGGCCGCTGAAGTGTGGAACGTGATGCAAAGGCATCACTCATCAACACCAAGGGAAGGGTGCTGCATGTCCTGCTCTTTGAGCACTACCTGCAGGTGGGAAAGAGGGAATATCTTGACACTGTGTGTAACCACGCAGCATCAGTAGCTCCCTACCTACAGGTTGGTGCCACAGGTGCTCACTGGCTACACACCAGGGAGGTGGGAAGGCCCAACCAGAAAATCTTCAAAGTGTAGCAGCATGGTATTCAGCACATCTAGGCCTCACTCCCCACCACTCTGACCCCGATGAGGATGTCTCCCACATTGTTTGCAGGAGCAGGGAGGGATGTTGCCCATCCATGGCCAGGCTGTACCACAAGGGGGTAAGCTGTGGGATTGGGGGAATGGAGGTAAGCACTGGTGACATGAGGGGCTAGGGCTCAACTGGAGGGGTAGGAACACTACTCTGAAGGTGGGTTAAATGTAAATTGCAAATAAAAAAAAATAACTGGGAGACAAAATGATAGAAGTCAGGTTGTGCAAAGCAGTGTTTCCCATCACCAGTCTCCAGGTTTGTTCAGATTTCACAACCCCCCAGGTGATCTGAGGCAGGCAGGATGCTGAGAGGCCCCTGGCTAGTTTATGGCTTCTCTCAATGCAGGTCATTTTACAGCAGTTATAACAGGGCAGTAAATCTGAGAAACACTCAGACAACAAAGAAAATGTACTGAAAAGTGGCTGTAAATAGCAACATTTTTTGTGCAAAAACAGCTGGCACCATTATTAGAGATGTTTTGGGGCCATATTTACAGCTGTGCGTATCTCTCAGTCTTTCTGACACACTGTCCTATAAAATGTAATGGCATGTGGAATGTTATTTGATCCTAGAACCTGGAAGCAGAGGCTTGTAAAACTGGAGATGACTCATTTCTCGCTCGTAAGATCTGCAGGTAATGGGCTGTCATGACAGTTTCATCTTTTAAGTATTATGGTTCAATTCACAAGCACCACTTTACACACCCCTTATTACTTACCCAGTCCTCTAGTATTTTATTTGAAAACTTGATGCACCAACCAAGCAGTAACGACTGCACTCACTACTCCTGTGACCCGAGTTCAGGAAACATAAACATAAAGTTTACCAGCAGATTAGGACTGTTTGACCCACCTAGTCTGTCCATTTTCCCTACCTACTATAACACTGTAGACCCTACTTGATCTCCAGCTGTACACCCCCCTTTCCTTACACCTATCCCATACCTTCTTAAATCCCTGTTACAGTTTTGGCCCCCACCACCTCCTTAGGGAGGCTGTTCCAGGCATCCACCACTCTTTCTGTGAGGAAGTGCTTCCTTACATCTCCTTGGAGTCTACCCCTCCCCCAGCTTCATAGAATGACCCCTTGTTCTTGAGCATCTTTTTCTCTGTGAAAGGCCTCCCCTCTTGAACCCTATTTATAGCTGTGAGGTATTTGAAAGTCTCTATCATATTCCCCCATCTCCCTCCTTTCCTCCAGAGTGTACATACTGAGGTCCTTCAGTCTCTCCTCATAGGGCTTTTGATGCAGATCCTGCACCACCTTAGTTGCCCTACTCGGGACTGCCTCTACTCTGTCTATGTCATTCCAGAGATGAGGTCTCCAGAACTGGACACAGTACTCTAGGTTGAGGTCTCACCAGTGATTTATACAGTGGTATCACCACCTCCCTCTTTCTGCTGGTGATACCCCTCCCTATGCACCCTAGCACCCACTGGCTCTCCCCACTGCCTTGTCACATTGTTTGGCCACCTTTAGGTCATCAGATATGATTACCCCTTGGTCTCTTTCCTGTTTGGTGGTTACCAGTACCACTCCCCCCATCTTGTACTCTGCCCCTGGGTTTCTGTGCCCTAAGTGCATGATTTTGCACTTCTTCATATTAAAACTTAGTTGCCATACTCTTGACCACTCCTCAAGCTTTCTTAGATCTCTATTCATTGTTTTCACCTCTCCTTGGAGTGTCAACCCTACTGCAGATCTTAGTGCATCTGCAAAAAGGCATAAGATACCTTCCCTTCTAGCCTCTCTGCAACGTCACTAATAAAGACATTAAAGAGGACCAGTCCCAGTACTGATCCTTGTGGCACCCCGCTGGTCACCCTCCCTTGCTCAGAGCAAACTCTGTTTACCACCACTCTCTGTCACCTATCCCCCAACCAATTTCTTACCCAGTTTACCACTTTTGGTCCAACTCCTAGGCTGCCCAGCTTATTTACGAGTCTCCTATGTGGAGCAGTGTCGAAGGCCTAACTGAAATCAAGGTATGCCACATCCACCGCTCCACCCTGATCTACTTCACTGTCACCCAGTCAAAGAAATCTATCAGATTTGTTTGACATGACCTCCCCCTAGTGAATCCATGCTGCCTCGGATCTTTCAAACCACTAGACTCCAGATACTCTACAATCCTTTCTTTCTGTAGCAATTCCATTAATTTCCACATCACCGAAGTCAGACTGACAGGCCTGTAACTGCCAGTCTCCTCCCTGCTACCACTTTTGTGAAGTGGGACTACACCTGCCCTCCTCCAGTACTCCGGGACTACTCCCGTCTCCAGTAAGTGGTTGAATAGGACTGTCAGAGGTGCAGCCAATACCTCTCTGAGCTCCCTCAGTATCTTTGGATGTATTCCGTCTGGCCCCATTGTCTTGTCCACTTTCAGATTTTCAAGTTCCTTCAGGGCTCCCTCCTCTGTAAATGGACTAGTGTCCACCTCCCTTCCTTTCATACCCGACACTTATCTGTGGTCCCTCACCTTCCCTTTCCTCTAGGAACACTAAACAAAAGTATGCACTCAGGATGCCTACTTTTTCCTTGTCCTCTTCCACCCCCTTCCCCCCAACTTCCCTCCTTAGCCTTACAATCCCCTCCCCTGGTCTTTCTCCTTTCATTTACATACCTGAAAAATGTCTTGTCCCCTTTCCTTACCGCCTGGGCTATTTTCTCCTCTGTTTGTGCCTTTGCACTCCTGACTACTTTCCCTGCCTTCCTCTGTTTCTCCTGATACACCTCCCTATCCTCCCTGTGTCTCTTTATACCTGCTGAATGCTAACTTTTTTACCCTTACCTTCCCAGCCACCTCTTTTGCGAACCATAGCAGTCTCTTTTTATGTCTGCTTGTGCACATGCGCAAGAAGAAACATCTTGTGGTAGTAGCAGGTTTCAGAGGCGTGTCAGTGTTATGGCGAATGCCAGCAGTACTTTTTTGGGCTCGTCTGTTTTGCAGCAATTAGTGAGCATGCTGTCTATGACAGCAGTTTTAAAGCATGCCACCAACTTGAAACAATTTGTCGCTGCAATCAGGGAGCTCCCCAACGTTGCAGCGTCAGCTCCTTTTTCACCCGTTAACAGTCTGCATGCAGGCACATCAAAGAGACTGAGAACTGAGCGACTAGCAGTGAGGGAGCCACAGCAGGGGCCAGTCCAGAGGAAGAGCCAGGGACGGGAGTGCACCAAGGCCTGACCAACTGAAGGCAAAGCGAGCAAGTGAGTGGCAGCAGCAGAAACTTTGGCGGCTGGTGGCAGATTGGTGGCAGGCGGCACTGGCAAAGGGAATCCTCAAAAAAGAGCTGTGATCTAATCCTCACTATTTTTTTCTAGTCCTTCTGCTGCTTGCTGCCAAGTTTGTCCCCCACTGTCTTTTCTGTGGCTCAGGCTGTTGAGTTCTGGATGAGACGGAGTGGAGGAGCAGCTGCAGAGTGAGAGCGTGACCCAGACAAGAGGGAGAGCTGTCTGAAGTCACGAGAAGACAACACCGGACCGCACTTTGCGAAAGAGCTGAGAAAGCGAGCCCACACTGCCAGACAAGCCCTGAGCTGAGCACACTCAAGACCGAGAGAAGAGGAAGGCAGAAGAAAGCTGCAGTCGGTGTGGGTCTCTCAGTCTGACTCTCCATCTGGTCCGATTCACTGATCCAGTCAGTGCATCTGACTGATTCTACTGTCTCTCCAGTTCCTGAAGCCTCCCCCCCCACGATTGTGTGGCACACTGGGAGCCCACCCCAGTGTGCCTCCGTTTAACGGATGGCCGACTGCATCAATATATTCCTGTCCCGCCCCCACCCCATTGTGTGGCACACTTGGAGCCCACCCTAGTGTGGCCAACATCACGCCCCCCTGAAAGTCATGGGACACACTGGGAACCCACCCCAGTGTGCCCAACATTTGTTTTCTTTCACCTGTAAAGAAAGAAAACCATCCGCAGTGTTTTTTTCTATACCTGAGACAAAGAAAATGGTTCCTCGCTGTCAGAGGCGCCCCCCTGCCCCAACCTACATCCACCCTCTGCACACCCCACCTCCCCACACACCCCCCTCACCCCCATATTTACCTCCGGAGGTCCAGCGCCGCGATCTTCGATGGAGCGGGAACATGTCTGCACGCTTCAAAGCCGACCGTGAAGCGAAGAAATGCTGGTAAGTCATATAATGGCATGGGGAAGGGGGGTGCTCAACTTAGGTGTATATCGCAGCCATTTTTTGAATTTTTCCTCCAAATTTTCAACATGGGATTCTTGGGACCCACCTCATGAACACATGCACTGTCATCTTGTTATTCGGTCCCGAAAGGTAATTTAGCGGTCACTGCACGGAATCACCTTTCGGGACGATTAACAAAACGACAGTGCCACTGTTCATGAAGTGGGGTCCCAATAAACCTATCTTGCAAATCTGGTGGAAAAATTCCCAAAAAAGACTGTGTTACTAGTGCATGTTGCGCAGTTTCCACGCACGCTCATAACTTCGACAATGTTTAATATTTTCACTCCAGATTTTCAACATTGCCATTTTTTCACACCTCCTTATGAACAGTACAGCTGTCATTTTTCACATCCTGCCCGAAATGTGTTTTCGCGCATGTGGCACACAATGGCGTGGTCACTGAGCAAAATCAACGTTCAGGACACATTAACAAAATCACAGTGACACTGTTCATGAGCGGAAGTCCCAAAATGCCTTTGTTGAAAATTTGGTTAAAAAAATCCCCAAAATAATTGCGTTATGGGCGTGCATCCAGATTTTCAACATTGCCATTTTTTCACATCCTGCCCAAAATTTGTTTTCACACCTGTGGCGCCAAATGGCACACTTGGTGTATGAAATCACCTTTTGGCATTGAGTAACGAAATGATACTGCCACTGTTCATGAGGTGGGCTCCCAAAAAGCCCATGTTGAAAATTTGAAGCAAAAATACCAACAAATGCCTGGGGCGTTAGGGTTTCTAACCATAACGCCCACCCTGTACAGACTGACAGGCATCGGGGGTGTGACTTGGGGTCATCAGCCGTAATCCTCAACCCATTCCACCACCACCCTGCAGCCACTGACAGGCACTGAGGTGTGCCTTGGGGTCTTCGGCCCTAACATTCACCCCATTCTCTTATACTGTACCCATCTCAGCTTATTTCCTTTTGAAATGGGGTAAGTGTAAGGGCGAAGACCTCAAGGCACACTGCAACACCTGTCAGTGTCTGCAGGAATAAGAGATGAAATAGGTTGAGTACGGCTGTGTTTCAAGTCCTCGATGCCTCGTCAGTCTCTGCAGGGGGTGAGAGTTGGTGTTACTCAATACTTCACCGCCATTCTTACTATGCATCTCTCTAACTCCTGTGCCACCAATGTGTGATAGGGTACAACAGGACCCTGTGCCAGTTGTTATGGAAATAGTCTGAATGCAGGGATATGTTTTATTCTTTCCTTTCCTGTCTCTTATCTGTCTGGTTGCGCAACCAAATTTTCCTGTGATACCTAGGATTTGTTCACCCCGACAGTCTCGTAATTCTTTGCCTCTCGCTATCTCTCAGTCTTCCCTTGCTGTTTGTCTTTTCCTCCCTTGCATATTTGCTGATATAAAAATATATGCAAATCATTGTGTGGAAATGTAACTGATATAGGGATCCCTTTGTTTAGAAAATATATAGTGTTATTATTGAAATGTATATATATAATTATAGTTTGAGATGATTGCAAAATGCCATTGGAAACTCAAGGGGTTACCCGAGTGCAATTGTTAAGCATTTTGTAGAAGAGCTGTGGAAAAGGGGCCTCAGCTCAGGGACACTGTATTCCTGCCAGCACCTGCCTAAAATATACAAGAACACTTCGGAAGAAACAGGGTGCTTGTTAAGAATGGGGGTGGAAGGACTTATAAGAGGGCTGAGCTGCAAATGCTTGTAAGATGGACACAGAGACTGAAAGAAAACTCTGATGGATCTCCTCTATTTTATTTTGCCGTTGTAAATCGTTATACTGAGCAATTTTATTTTTTATGTTACTGCTAGTACAAATAAATATTTTGGGTGAATTCTACAACTGCTCCTGATTTTCCTATGCTTCCTGACCGGTCTCTCAACGACAGATGGTGTTAGCAGTGGGATTTACGCCATGCATACTCTAAGCCAGGAGTTTTGTGCATGAGTACTGGACCTAGTACCAGGGAAGCATAGAGAAAGGTATGGATTCTGCAGCAGCAAGTCCAGGAGTGGTTACCAGGAGAATGGCAGCCAAACTAGTAGAGACAGAAGTTCAAGCTGAGATTGTACAGCCAGCACAAGTTATTGAAAAAGAACAGGCAGTGACAGAACCTGAAAACCTGATGGACTTTTTCAAATGGTGGACTAGATACAACAAAGAGACAGAAGAAGAGAGAAAAAGAGATTCAACGTTTAGGAGCACAGAGGAGAGGAGAGATGCAGTGACAGAAGCAACAGAGGAGAGAAGAGATGCAGCAACAGGAGTAGCAGATGAGAGAAAAGATGCAGTGACAGGAGCAGCGATGGCCAGATGCCTTGCAAGCTATCAAAGACAGAGGATCTGGGACAGATCCAGACAAGCAACAAAACACAAGCAACTTAAAAGCCATTAAACTTACAAAGTTGTGTTCCTCAGATGATATTGAGGTATACTTGACAACTTTTGAAAGAGTTGCCACAGCCTGCCAATGGCCAAAGCAGCCGTACAATCAGACTGGTACCCAACCCGACAGGGAAAGCCCAACTTGCCTACAGTAATATGGACACTGCACAGTCATAAAACTATGATCTGGTGAAAAACAAAATCCTTAAAAGGTATGATATCTCAGGAGAGACCTACAGGCAGAGATTTTGATCTCTGAAGTACAACTCAGTCAACAATCCTCGAGAAGTCTTCACCCGACTCAGAGAACTCCTGATAAAATGGCTCCAACCAGAGGGCAAAACAGTCCCACAGATCGACACATTTACAATGGAGCAATTCATCAACATCCTGCCTACAGATGTGCAGCTCTGGGTAAAGGAACACCAACCAGAAAGTGGGGAAAAGACTGTTTCTTTGACCGAGGACTACCAAATGGCCAGACAGACACCACAGCAGCGAGGTAACAGCCAAACACCATTAAGACACTCTTTTTCCCATTTAAACTTCAAGCCTGGTAAGAACTCTGGTGGGGGTAACAAATCTGTGCCCCAAGTTGTTATTTGCTATAACTGTAATAAGCTAGGCCATATGGCAAGAAATTGCCGTAGTAAGGAGTGTGGCACTGGAGCAGATTTGTCATTGGCAACATGGGGCAAGTACGTAACAGATGTGAAGGTGGGGAATAAGACTGTAAAGGGACTCACTGATTCGGGAAGCACACAGATCCTAATGCATGTTGAAATGCTGGGAAAACACAGTGCAAAGGGACCAGGTGTCATCTGCATCCATGGGGACACTCGATACTACCCCACCACCCAAGTGACTCTGACCATTAAGGGTGTGTCGCACCAAATGAATGTGGGGGTAGTACCTAAGTTACCTGTACCTGTGATTATCGGAAATGACTTTCCAGGATTTTCTGAGTTAATCAAAGAAGAAGTAAACCCTGCAGTTTTAGCAGCAGTGGTAACAACAGCTCAGGCAAAGAAAATCTCAGACGGTGGGGACACTTTTCCTTTCGGTGATTTTGATTCAGACGTGTTTGAGCACAGCTCCAAGATCCGGAAATCCAGGAAAGAAAGACGATGCTTGAAGAAACTGTGGCAACAAGTGACTGATGGGCATAGGGGGTTAACATATGAAAATACTGAAACTGAACTGAAAACTGATTGTGATTTTCCTGTGCTTCCTGACCTGTGCCTTGACGACACAATGAAAATACCAGCAAGCAAACATTCGGCATTGACAAATGCTTGTTCCTCTTGCTTTTGCTTACTTGCCTGACACAGAGGTTTGCTGTCCTCACTATTCCCACTTTTAGTTAGACATTCCCCCCATCATTGTAAAATCGGCCCTCCTGAAGTCCAGGACCCTCATCTTTGCGTGGTTTGCTTCTGCCACAGTTCTTTTGTTGAACCACACTGTACGGTGATTACTGTTCCTCAGGTAACCGCCCACCATGACATGTGCAACACTGTCCCAGCCCCCCTTTCTTACCCACCCCGTCGTTCCTGAACAGAGCATAGCCTGGTATGGCTAAATCCCAGTCATGGTTCTCACTGCATCATGACTCGGTAATAGCAAAAATGTCCAGGTCAGCCTCTTCCATAATGGCCACTAGGTCTGGGATTGTATTTCTCAAACTTCGAGCGTTTGTACACATATCCTTCCAAATTCTGATACCACCCTGCTTGTCAACCCCCACCTTTTCCCTTCTCTCCTTATCCCCTCTGCCCTAATTTCCAACCCTCTTCATTTCTACCATTTTGTTTTTCCTGTTAACAGGTTCCATTGGGGAATTCTTTGCCTTAGGGTTCTCCCTACTGACTACTTCAGCTGGCGGGGGGTGGTAGAGTTTATGTCTCCCTGCTTCCTACCACCATCACCCTTAGCTAGTTTAAATGCTCACCAATGTAACATTTAAACCGCTCACTAAGGTCTGTGGTTCCCCTCCCAGATGGATGCAGGCCATCTCCCCTGTATAGGCCTTCATCCCTCTAGGTGGGACCCCAGTCCCCAATGTAGCCGAATCCCTCCTCTTTGCACCCATCCTTCAACCACTGGTTGAAGCTCTTGGTACAGAGTATGCTATCCTCCCCCGCTGTAGACAGGCAGTACCTCAGAAAAGGTCACTGAGTGTGCCACCTGCCAAAGAATTCTCCCCAACTCACTGAACTTCTCCTGCACCATCCTAACCTCATCCCTAGCCAAGTCATTAGTCCCTAGGTGAACAATGACATCCAGCTCTCCCTCCTGTCCTGCTGCCCAAGCGATCCTCAGGATCTGCTTCCCATCCAAACCGTGGTGCCAGGTAAGCACCTAACCTCCCTCTATCCCTCCCTTTCTGCCCCTAAATCTATCCCCCTCACAATGGAGTCCCCCACCAGGAGTTGCTTCCTCCTCTAGGTTTCTGTGCCACCCTCCCTGGGGACTCCACTACAGAGGACTCCTGCATCCTTCCTGGTTACGTCTATGGGTGCCTCCACAGGACAGTCCCGTTTCACCAGTGCGGTGTAGGAACTGTGTAGTGGTACTGTAGGAGAGATATGCCTCTGACCCACCATCCTAACCCATCCTGAGCCCACCATAGTCGAGCTGCTCCTCCTCTGCACCCTTTGAGGCAGTGGTAACTGACTTGGTGGTTCCTGGGTGGGGGAGAAGAGCCCCCAAATCCTGCCAGCTCAGCCTGGAGTATAGCAACCTCCTCCCCCAGCCAAGAGAGGTGTACACAAATGGGGTAGCATCACAGTCTCCAGAAAGTCTCCCTGAAAACTGCCACCCACAGCCACTGCACTGCACCACTCCCAGCATTTCTATTTACTAGTCCCACAGAGGTTTGCTGTGAATCAGTGGTGCAAGGCAGCTGCTGGTAATGGGTGTCCAGCCCAACACATGAAGTCAGTTCCAAAAGACCAGCACTCAAAGCAGAACCCTGACGAAGGCTCCTTGACAAAGCGCTGGGGTAACAGGCTTTTGTTCGAGCTGAACAGAGCACAATAAAATTGGTATTTCCCCACTAAACTTGGATCCACCATTTGTGCTTTTCTGCTTTGAGTGCTGGTCTTTTGGAACTGATATCCATTTACTACCATGCCTGTGACTGTTTTTGCTTACTTGCTTCTTTTTCCTTTTTTTTTTTGTTTTCAGCTGAACCAGCAGATACAGTGATACACGGTCATAAGAGACATACAATCATGGTAGTGAGCTATTCATCTACATTACAGTCAGTAAGCTTAGCCTCCTAATCTATATACCAGGGAGCTGGGGGTATATCTAATTGTGTTAGTAAATAAATTAATATCAGCCAGAATAGCGACTATGGTAACAAAAGGTCATGATTACTCAGATGACATTTAACCACAGCTAACAAGTTGCTACAGAACCATATGAAGGCAGATTAAAAATTAGGAGAATTATAGGTGCCCAAACATAGGTCCTGCTGATATGCTTAATGGGTTACATGTAAGAAATGCCCATTTTAACAATAAACAACAGGGCAACAGCAAATGTTAATCTAAATCGCCTCCTCTTCATCTAATATATATAAAAAAAAGCAGAAAAAGACTATATGCATGCAAAAGTGCTCTCAATACCACCAGCTTAATGAGCTTAAAAGGAGGAGCAGCTAATCATATAGGACCAACCCAGGATCACCTACTCATCCTGTATGACTAGTTAGAGGAAAAAAGAAAGCAGGAGGGCTCATTTTGGAAGTCCATAAGTGGGGCAAAGTACAGCAAGCTCTTACTTAGCACTGCCCAATGCAGTTCAAAATGAGAATGTGTAGACAGGGAAAAATTCCTTCAGTCCTCTCCCGCCAGTAATCCAGCCAAAACCTCAGGACAGGAGTTAAATTCTGCAACTGTCTTCTCAGTCCAATGACCTGCATCTTGTGCGTTGGAGAATTGGAACTGCTTGCCACCATAAATGATATAGAGCCTAGCTGGAAATAGGAATGAGTTGACAATTTCAAGCGAGCACAGTTTTACATGGACAGGATAGAACTGCTTGCACCGATTTCTTATAGCAAAAGAGAAGTCAGGATAAAGTTTGATGTCCCGGTCCTCGATGGCGAGTGGATAGTAGTTTCTGGCTGCCAAGAGAACCTTTTCTTTAATAACCTCGCTGATGTTTTTGAGTAGGACAGTATGCAGGTTGTTAGTGGAACTTTGAGCCCCTCTCATGTTGATTCTATAAGCCTTTGTAAAGGAACAGGGGTCAAGATTGTGCAGAAGTAGTACGGTGCGCTTTAGCTATTCCAAAACATACTGCAAAAGGTCACCATCCTCTACACCCTCCGGCATGCCTACAATCCGAATATGGGAGGCATTGGCAGCATTTTCCAAAGCCTCCATCCTGTGGCGCAGCTGGGTATTCTCCATTCTAAGCAAGGCTACCGCAGCCAGGGTTTTCATGGAACGACAGTCAGTGTTGGTCACTGTGGTAGTAAGGGACTTTAATTGAGCGTCTTGACTTTCTAAGCTGCAACATTTTTCAATTTTACATCCATCGTCTTAACTGCGCCAGGTACCGTTTACCAAGGTGGTTCCATGCCTACAACAGCAAGCTGCCCAGAACATAAGTTGGTAGAGGGCCCTCCTTGCTGCTGTTGTTTCGGCTGCTACCCACCACAGTTTTCAATTTTCCCATGACAAATTTAGGCTTTAGACAATCAGCAGAAGACAGGTTATAAACTGTTGTAAGTTGCAAGACAAAAAAAGAAAGTTGCCCAATGTATTTGATAAAATTAAAATCAAATCAGCAGGAGCCCATCTATAGCACATCCCGTCAAGTCTCTGGCTCTCTAGCACCCCCCCCCCCCACTTGCTTATTTCAAACCCTTTTTACCCCTACCCTAGACTGGGTGTTTCACCTATTCCCAAGTTACTGTGTGTCCCTAATTTACTTTAGACCGTGTTTTACCCCTACCCTAGATATCTCCTATTCTCGAATTTTTGTGTGACCCTAACTTACTTCAAACTATTAGTTCATTCAAGCTCTAATAAACTAAAATTAAATTAAAAAATAGGTAAACTGCAAGCTAAGACTAGATGATCAGTAAATGATTTAAAAAACTAATACAAAATGGATCTAGCTAACAAATACCTTAACAGGGTGGAAAAATAAATCAAGCTATATACACTAGCACAAATATAAGACTAATTACAATTATAAACTAGGAACAAGTTAGTTAATAGTTAAGGCCTAGGTACTATAACACGATAAATTTAACTTGCAAGAGCAGACAATTGATAAATACTTACATGGTACAAATATAAAGTAAGATGCATTAGACCTTAGTTGTAGGTACTAGTTGCAACTAGAAATAACAAGCACAGGCAGCACAATTAATGAAGTCAGTACTATAGAAGCATAGGCCACATACAACACCTACACAGCACTGAATGGTAATTTTTTTTTTTCTCATTACAGGAATAACCATTGAGCATAAGCTCATTCACAATGGTGACCTAGTAATTAAACACGAATACACAGAGCAGGCCTTTAAAGAGCAGCAGGTATACTGTACATAGTTACAGAGTAAACCTTAGGGGGAGCAGCGTGGTGGCCCACACGGCTTCCTCCAGGCAGACTCCCAGTTGCTCTGCCGCTACAGCCCTTAAGCGACCGGACCTCAGCGGTGGACTGCTAGGGAATTGTACTAATAAAGGGGAAGAGTGCTCTGCCCACCAGAGCAAGCCCTCCCACTAAGGGGAGCATTGGGGCAGTCAGGGAGGTCCACTGCCAAGCCCAATAGTCTCTTTGGTGTCTAGGTAGTCTAGGATCCCAATGTCTCAGCAACCACACACAGCACACTCCTGTATGCTGCTCTCAACAGCTAATGGAATCTGAGGGCTGGAGCGGCGTTTCAAAAGCTGTGCTGCTGTTGCTGTGTGCCCGCTCACCAGAGCAAGCCCTCCCACTAAGAGGAGGATTGGGGCAGTCAAGGAAGTCCACTGCCAAGCCTAATAGTCTCTTTGGTGTCTACGTAGTCCAGGATCCTGACTGGCTTAGCAACCACACACAGCACACTCCTGTATGCTGCTCTGAACAACCAATGGAATCTGACAGCTGGAGCGGCATTTCAAAAGCCGTGCTTCTGTTGTTCTGCATCGCCCACCAGAGCAAGCCCTTCCACTAAGAGGAGGATCGAGGCAGTCAAGGAAGTCCAATGCCAAGCCCAACAAACAGAATCTTTAGTGTCCAGGTAGTTCAGGAGCCCAATTCAGGGAATGGACTAGGGCTGCTGTGGGCCAGCCGGAGGAAGGTTAGATAAGCGTCCCATTAACCACTCTCCCTCTTGCTTCGGGGATGGGGGATTACATCCTCTATTGTTCATCTGCAGATCCATGATACTAGCACGACAACCATGACAGCGATGTCCACTACAGCGCCGGGAACCCGTCGACACCCCCAACTGCGACGCGACCCCGAACCGACCAGCAACACCATGATGCACAATGCAGGGGGGCTGCGCCTCCCCCACTATAGATATCTAATTCCACATCGCACAGACAGTGGAGTTAAATATTTAACCCCATCGCCCTAAAGTATCTCTATGCAATACCCCATCACTGCTGATATAGGCGCTGTGGGGGGGTTCGGTGTACCAGTGTCACTGTAGTGGCGGTTTAACTTCATCTGCTACCTAGCAGAGGCATACATCCGTGAAGGGGCAGCCACAGGACACTGACAGTGCACCCACTAGCCAACGTGTGTGTGCATCATTGCATGCTGACAACCCTCAAGGTGAGAAAATCATGGCTCCCTCAAACAGCACAATGATGTTGAGCCCCCTGCAGGCCCTGAGCTATCAACTAGGCACAGGCCTGCACGCCAGCTCCTGACTCTGTTGGAGAAGTAGCACTCCATAAGGACCCCATAAGGGGGAACAGCTGCAGTAAGTACCTGTGGAAGGTGGGTGATAGGCTGGGGGGGTTGGTTGGCAGTAAGTCAATAAACAGAGGGTTAAAACAGCTGGTCCATCAGCACAGCAGTTGCACTACTGCTCGCAACACCGTCAACCCGGATTCAGAAACAGACCGGGGGGGACGATCGAACACCCCAGTGGTCTCTCCGATTCTCTGGGAATCAAGGGCTGCAATGTCTCGCTCTGTCACCACTACCTGTAGGAGTACAGGCGGCAGTACAGTAGCTGGGGTGTAGGGGACAAGAGGACATTGCACAGTGTGTGGCAGCCTGGACAGTCATCCTTTCACCAGCGTCCTCATGGGAAGGACAAATGGTGGGGGGAACTGAAGAGTAAATCCACTTTGTCCACATCGCCATGGTGGCCAAGAGGTCGAGAAGGCAGTACACCTGCCACTGGATGGAGAAGCAAAAAAAACAATGATCCACAGCAGTTCTTTTATAATCAGGGACCAAAATGTATGCTGTGGAAACATACGATATAGTAATTTATTGGGATTCCTCCACCCACTCTACTACCCTTGGTACCTGGGTTTGCCCTTGGTATGCAGAAATGTGTTCCTTAAAGGCTTGTACTTGTTTTATGTTCACTATCTCTGCTGGTAGAGAACTGCTGCATAGGTTCACCACCCTCTGAGAGAAGTGTTTCCTAACATTACCCTTAAATATACCACCTTTGAGTTCAGTGCGTGTCTCAGTGTCTTGCTGGAGCACCCCAGATTCAACATCTACATTTGATCGACCTTGTCAATATTCTTCAGTATGCAGAAAACTGAGATCATGTTCCCACCCCATGCCCTGTATTTCTACAGGGTGAACATGTTAAGAGTTTCCAATCACTCACTATAACTTTTGTCCTCCATATCCCAGATCATTTTGATGGCCCTGTGTTACACCCGCTCGACTGCCAAATTTCCATATTGCAGTGTAGTACATGGAAAGCTCCAGGACAGTGTTCATTGACTTGATTTGTCTCAAGTCCGGGGAGCAGAAAAAGGTTCCCTTAGGACAGCCTGAGGGAGTGGGGTACCAGCTGGCTAAGTAAGGAGGAATAAAGAGACCACGCACAAAAAACCCAAGAGATGGCTAAAGCAGACAACGGCTGCCTTTGATTCATCTTGATGTATATAGTTGTAAATGTTTTGTAATTGATAAAACACATTTGTATTTTTTTGTTGCTGAATTCTGTATATTGTTTCACTGATATATCATGTTTTTGTCATGTCTCATTATGTGTGAAGTGAACATCTATGAACGTCTTGTATGGTAGGATTAAATTTCGCAGATCATTTATCCTTCTTTATCTTCACTTTAGACGTGTCATAAAGGGGCAGTTTATTTGAATGGAAGTGGTTTATCCTGCAGCAACTCCTCTATGTTCAGCATGTGAGGTTATAGATGACATGATTTTAGGGAATGAACTATTATTTTTTTTTAATTTTTTAATTTTTTTACAATCAGACTTTGATATTTCTTTTTCTAATTACATTTTTATTCAATTTGAAGAAAATATAAATGGTATACAATCATCCAGAGAACATCACAAAAAACAGATCACAGAAGAAAGTACCTTCTTATTCTAATTATTTATTTAGTGATTCGGAAAAAAACTTTAAGCACAAGCTCTTTTACAAAGGTTCCACATCATAGATTGCAAAACAAAATACAGTAGGAGAAAGCAAAGGTACATTACAATGAACAATACAGCTTGGAATTAGAACTTACACAACAACTCAAAACATAGGTACAAGTTAAATAACAAGAAAAACACTTTATGAGGGTGGGGGATAAGCAGCCACAAAGTGCCTTGTCAGTAGTTCAGAGGAATAGGGATAGCTGGCAGAGGGGTGAAAGAAGGGAGGTACGAGAGAGAGAGGTGAGTACTGCGGTGGAGGTGAGAGGGTGGGAGAAGAGGGACGATAAGGTATAATGAAAAATGGTGGGGTGAGGGGAGGCTGAGCAGAGAGGACATGCTAGAGTAAAATGGTAGGATGTGAGGGGGCATGGTCAGGCAGCCAGCATTAGTAGTGACCGTTTGGGAAACTCACGGGACTGTGAGTTGGGGAGGGAGGGGTGGCAGGTGCCGAAGGAGCATGAAGCAAACTGATTGCTGGGCAAGTCATGAGAAGGGACAGAGGAAGGGGGTACCTGAGGCCTGTCTAGTGCTTGCTGGGGGCCAGAGAGAGCAGGTTTGCTGGACTCAGGGGCAGGTGCACCTAGAGAGTGTTATTAGGTGATGTTTGAGGTCAGTTTTGAATTGTGCCAGACAATTGGTGGCCAAGAGGTTCCCAGGAAGTTCATTCATCCATAGGGGGGCCCAGTAGGCAAATGCACATTGCCCAAGCGAGGTGCGACGGAAGGAGATCGCCAAGGCCCCTCTAGTCCTCCCTCTGGTGACCTGTAATGAGTTGGCCGCCTTGATCAAACTGCCTACACAGGGTGGTGTTTTACCCAATACAGCCTTCTTCCCTAGGATGCAAGTCTGGAATATGACCCTATTTCTTAATGACAGTCAATTTGCATGTTCATACACAGTACAGGTGTGAGTGCCACACTCAGCATCCAGGGTGAGTCTGCAGGCTTTGTTGAGCGCAGTCCGAACCCTCTTGAGTGCTGTATCCGTTGCCGCCCCATAGACCACTAGTCCATAGTCAATAGTAGATATAATTGAGCTGTGGACTGAGAGGTGGAGGGCCCCCGGAGAGAGGTACTGTCTGTGCCTGTACAGGACACCAATCTTGGTATGGACTGTCTTGACCAGAGAGTCAATATGTTGCACAAACATGAGGGTATCATCTATTATGACCCCCAGATACTTGAACAAGTGAACTTGTTCCAGCGGCTCACTGCATGAGTTGGAGATGATGAGGGGGTGGTGCTTATTTTTGTTGTGGGGGCTGGACATAAGCAAGGCCTTGGTCTTCTTGTAGTTTAGTAGTAACTTATGACTACAGAACCAGTCCTAGAGTTTGGAGAAGGAGTTCTGCAGCTCAGATTGTAGGGCAGTCTGAGATGTGTTGCTGCTCAGGAGCAAAGCATCATTTGCATACAGTACGAGTTTGGTGTCGCAGGCTGTGGGAAGGTCATTTAAGAAGAGGCTGAAGAGTAGGGGCCCCAGTATTGATCCCTGGGGTACCTCTAATGATACCTCTCTTGCACTGGATATTGTTTGCCCAATTTTGACATATTGATTTCTCCGTATCAGGTAGTCTTGGAACCAGCAAAGAGCATTGGATGCCACGCCCATGTTTCACAGTTGGGTCAGCAACAGGGGGTGGATGACTGTATCGAAGGCTTTGGTGAGGTCAATAAAGACAGACCCCACTAGTTTACCTTCATCCAGGGCCTTATGTGCATAGTTTGTGTAGTCTAGCAGGGCAGTGGTGGTACAGTGATTTTGTCTGAAGCTATGCTGGTTGGGGCATAGCAGATTATACTTATTGAGGCAGTCGATGAGTTGACCCGCCACAATCTTTTCAAGTGCCTTGGACAGGGGGAGAGAATTGAGATGGGTCTGTATTTGGCTACCAGAGACCTGTCACCTCCTTTATGCACTGGCGTACCTAGGGCCTGCTTCAAAACTGCCGGGAATTTGGCCAGGGCCAAGGACTTATTGTACAACGTGGTAATGAGCACTATAAGAACGTCCAGGGTGAGGGATAGAAGTTTCATGTCTATCTCATCACTGTCCAGTCTGGTCTTACCTAGTATTTTCTTGACCACAGTGAGGGCCTCCTTCACCGTCACCCTTTTAAAGTAGAACGTCGGGTGAGAACACTGGGTAGATATGTTATTGGAGTGGTTCAAGCCAGGCTGAAAATAGGCAGGTGGTAGCACTGGGGTAAGATCGATGAAGGTCTTATTGAAGGCTTCTGTAATAGCTAGAGGGTCTGTAGTGGGGGTGTTACTGATACTGAGCAGCTGAGGGTGTTTCTTGTCCTCCTTTCCAAGGATGCTTTTGATGTTATCCCAGAATCTTCTCCCATCACCCCAAGAACTGCAAAGCTGGGCCTTGTGATAGTTGGCTTTGGCGAGCCGGATTAGCTTGGTGCAGTGGTTCCTGGCTGTTCTGTAGCACCAGTAGTCATGCTTGCTACCTGTGTTTCTGGCCTTCTCTCAGAGTATGTCCCTTTCAAGTGGGAGAGGAGCTCCCCATCAATCCAGCCATTTGCCTGCCCCTGAATTTTTCTTTTCGTGAGCGGGGCATAGATGTCGCAGATGGAGCTAAAGCCCTTTATGAAGTAACTGAGGAGCTGATCAAGGGTAATAGTTAATTAGGAGATAAGTATCCCCTGGTTATACCCATGAAGGGTCTTTTCCTGCATGTTAACATTTCTAAATAGTTCAAAACAATGGCAGCTGTGCAGCTGCAGCCCATGAGCATACAAGCATTACATGAGGGAACGGGGAACAGTTCCTCAGTGCAGAAGTTTCACTTACAGATAACCATTTAGGTGCACACCCTACACCCCTGAGGATAATCAGTAAAGCTGGACTTTGGGGAAAATGAGCTGAAGAGACTAGTGTGTTAGTTTGAGCTGGAACCTTTACCCCGGTGCCTTCTTACCATGAGTTTCTTTCATCAAGATATTAAACTGCTGCTCGACCCACAAATAAAAAACACTGAAAGAACATGAATGTGGCATGAGAATTACTCTTTCATGCATTCATCAAGAAAACGCTTCCGTAAACACAGAAAAAGTTTCATTAACAGTTACAAGTATGAATGTGAGACTAACTGTAAACTTTACTGAAAAACATTAAGATAAAATACACTGTATATATGACATATACACATACATATATACGTATACATATATACACACACATATATACGTGTGTGTGTATATATATATATATATATATATATATAGTATATATAAGACATGTTATAGCTGCACGATAGTGGAGCTATAGTTAGGGTTGCCCGGCCACGTCTATGTTAAACCCCAAGTTTTGCACTTTAATAACTTTGCAACTGTACAACGGATTTGCCTGACATTTTGGATGTGCAGTCAGGTGCCACAGATCTCTGGATCTGGCAAATTTTGTTTCAGTCGGATGTGTGATAGCGGAGCACCAAAAAAAAGTAAAGTGTAAAAACCCTTTTTTTTGGCTATTTCTTTGCTTGGGGCTACAGCCCAAACGGTTTGTCCATCTGGTCTGAAATTCTCAGAGAATATGCAGTCAGGGTCACTGATGTGACTTTTGAAGATCTGGTGAAAAAATATTAATCCATTCAAAAGTTATTCAGTTTTCCCATTACAGTCAAAAAAATATATGTACCTCACTAAAGCTGCCGCCAGTACATTTTACTATCTCAAATGCCCTCTGTAGTGTTGTGCTTCTGCCATTCTGTTTTCAGTTAGTGGTGGAGAAAAACGGCCAGAATTTGAAAGTTAGTGCCCCTAGGTAAACAATGACAGTTGTGTTTACCTAATTGGGGCACGAGGAACACAATGCTAGTATCAGAATTTTAAAATTCCCCCCAGAAATATGTTTTTAAACATCGGACCCCTGGTACTGTCGCAAACTGCGCAAGAATGAATGCAACACTTTTGCAATTTGAGACACTTTCGCACCCGTTCTTTAGCAAATTTTGCGAAACTGTCACAATTTGCAGTACCACACCAAAAAACACCATTTCTTTGTCACCTTACTGCAAATAAACAGCTGGGGCTTTTGGGCTGAAATTTGCAGGGTGGCAAGCCCTTGCCCTACAGATGTACCTTTTGCTGGTTTGGTGAAAAAATATACACTGGTTCCATAGTTATAGCGTTCCAAATTTGAGAAATTTCCTATAGGGTAACACTGCAGCGCCCGCTGCCCTTTTCGGCACCCGTATCTCGAAAACAATTCGAGATACGGATTTTTTTGCTCTGGGCAGCTTTAGGTGGACAAAGCATGCCTGGAGGTTTTCAAGTCATGATTACAACTGCAGTGGAATTTATTTCACAGTTGCTATGGTTACTGAGATATTGCCAAATTAGTGTTACAAGGGTTCCTTTTCCTGACTCTAGGGCTGCGGTATGTCTCCGTACTTATGCAAAAATGGGCAGCGCTCCGAGCCCTGTACTCCCACAACCACATATCAGTTACCAGTTACATTACACTTTTCCAAAAAGAAAGGAAATTCATTGCAAAAAACTCTGCAAATGCATCAGTCCCACCCCTACCACCCTAGACCCACAACCTCCACACACCAACAGGCGTCAGGGTGTGCAATGGGGTCGTCTGGCCTAACTCTAACCCCATTCTCCTATACTGTACCATGTCAGCTTTTTTACACATGAAATGGGGTGAGAGTTAGGCGTGACGACCCCATGGCACACCTCGATGCCTGTTGGTGTGTGGAGGTTGTGAGGGTGGAGTGGTAGGGGTGGGAACCCTAACATCGAATTTCCAAACTTTTGTCGCTGTACTATCAACCCTGATATATTAACAGAGTTTGTTTGCAATATATATATATATTATACTGGCGTGACTGCGCCAGTATAGTTAGGGTTGAGTAAGCAGTTTAATGTTAAACCCCAAATTTTGCACCTTAATACCTTTGCAACCATTTAACGGATTTGCACAAAATGTGGAATTCACAGTCTCGTATGGTAGATCTCTTGATTTGCCAAGTTGTGTTTCAGTCGGACTTGCGGTTTCCGTGCAACATTTTTACCATTTTTTGCTGATTTTTGCCCATCGCGCTGCGTCCACACCATTTAGTATTTTGGTCTGAAATGTTTGGGTAGAACGAGGTATGCTTAAAGAACAATCCAGGGTTGGTTTGGTGAAAAAATATTAATCTGTTCCAAAGCTTTTTAATTTTGAAGGTTCGGGTCCTGAGCATGCTCAGTTCACTCCAAGATTTATATGCATTTTTTGCAAAAGGGGATTGGGCTCATGATCAGGGATTTTGTCAGCTCACGAACGGGGGATCTATAAATCCTGTTCGTGAGAAAAAAATTCTTTGTTCACGAGCCGCCATTTTGTTTTCATTCCCCTCCAAACAAATTGTCGTAGCTTGCTCCACAGGTGACTTACTGGTGAAATAAGGCATGGGTTTTGCTCAGGGTGATGCCCTCTACAAACCTATACCTTTGGTTTTCTTCATTTTGGCCAAACAACGGTTGTTTCAAATTTTTAAATTCTTCATTTGCAACTTGCTTCCAATCCTCGTTCGCGAGGCGTCAAAATTGCCATTTGCAAGCCAATCCCCTTTCGCGAGGCAGCAAAATCCTTGATCGTCATTTCGTGACCAGATGGTCATCCTCACGAACGAGGATTGGCTCATGATCAAGGATTTTGTCAGCTCGCGAAAGGGGACTGGATCATGAACGGGATTTTGTCAGCTCACGAAAGGGGATTGGGTTTCTGAATCCCCTTTCGAGAGCTGACAAAATCCCCATTCGCGAGGTGTCAAAATCCCCCCTGTTCGTGAGCAATCCTCTTTCGCGAGCTAACAAAATCCTTGATTGTCATTTCCCAACCAGATGGCCATTCTCACAAACGAGGATTGGTTCGTGAACGAGGATTCTGATACCTCGGGAAAGGGGATCAATTCCTCGTTCGTGAGCTTTCAAACTCCCTGTTCATGAGCAAATCCCCTTTCACAAGCTGACAAAATCCCCATTCGCGACTATGGGACCAGATGGCCAAAATCTGACGATCAAGGATTACTTGCAAACTGGGAATTTGACAGCTCGCAGACAGGAATTTTTACACCTCTCGAACTAGGATTTTAAAGACGTTGCCACTGCACTGTAAATAAATGGTTTGGTCTTTTGACTTACAATTTGCAGGGTATAAAGAGGATGTTCCAGAGATGTGAATTATGCTATTTAGGTGTTGAAAAGTTAATCGGTTATGCAGATATGCCATCACGAAGTTGAGCTTTTCCCATAGGATAACATTGGGGCACCCATGGTGACTTTCGGTACCCGTATCTTTATCCACCTTTAGGTGGACTAAGCACGCGTGGAGGTATCGAAGTCATGATTACAACTGCAGTGGATTTTTTTTTTCATAGGTTATACGGTTATGGAGATATTGGCAAATTAGTGTTACAAGGGTTCCTTTTCAGGCCTACAGGGCTACTGTATGGCTCCATTGTTGTGTGTAATTGGGAGCGCACAGACGCATATTATTATGCACAAATGGGCAGTTTGGTTTGGGCCCTGCGCTCCCACCAATACATACTATTTACTAGTGATATTAGTAAGGAAATTCATGGCAAAAAACTTCATTAATGCATCAGTTAGGGTTAAAGCGACAAAAGTGGAGAAATAAGATGTTAGGGTTGGGCCCCAAACCCCTCCCTCCACCTTCCCCCATCCTTCACACATCGACAGATGCCGGGGTGTGCCATGGGGTCGTGAGGCCGAACTCTCACCCCAGTCTCCTTTACTGTAGCATGTCAACGTGTTTAAACATGGAATGGGTTGAGAGTTGGGCCTGATGACCCCATAGCAAACCCCAGCATCTGTCGGTGTGTGAAGGATGGGGGGTGGGAGTGGTTAGGGGCTCAACCCTAATGTACCATTTCCCCACTTTTGTCGCTTTAACCCTAACTGATGCATTAACAAAGTATTTTGCAGTGTGTGTGTGTGTGTGTGTATATATATATATATATATATATATATATATTTACTGAAAAAACTGCGTTAATGCATCATTTGAGGGTTAAAGCACAAAGCGTCAGGAAATGAGACCTTTAGGGTTGCCTACCCCCTCCATATCGTGTACCCCTTCCTCCTCCACAGACTGACAGGCGCGGGGGTGTGTCATTCGGGTTGTGAGGCCCAAATGTCACCCCATTCCATGTGTTAGCATGTTGACATGCCACAGTAAAGAAAAATGGGGTGGCGCTCAGGCCTCACAGCCCCAATGACTTACCCAGCTGTCTATGTGGAGAGAAATACAATAAGGGGGTAGGGGAGCAAGCAACGATCTCAAACTGGAACTCAACAAAATAATGCATGTGTGGACACAGAAAATTTCACTTACTTTTGAAAGCATAATAAAGTACAATGTTGCACAAGTTGGTGGGAGGCGGGGCCCGAACCAACTTGCAAATTTCTGCCTAACATAACAGTACAAGTACTGAATATCATATGTATTGGTGGGAGCACGTATTGGTGGGAGAAGAGCCCTGCGCTCCCACCAGCTTGAAACGAAACAAATTTTCATTTGTCAGAGTGGCAAGATTCCGCACCTGTTTACATTTTACACACCTAACCACTGAAAATTACCTCTGTGGCAGTAAAGCTAGCTACCCTATAAATGTCAAGCCACTACCACAATGGAGAACGCTATCTGCGAAACGTAAACTACGTCACACAGTATCTCTGCAGCAAATTAATGTTGCGACACCTAAACACAATAATTCACATCTACAGGACAGCCCCTCAATACCCTCCAAATTTCAAGGTAAAAGACCAAACCGTTTCTGAGATATAAAATTTTCAATTTTTAGATTTTCATTCGTCGGAGTGGCATAATTCCGCACCTGTTAACATTTTACACACCTGACCACTGAAAGGTACCTCCGTGGCAGTAAGGCTAGGCATCCTATAAATTTCAAGCCACTGCCACAATGCAGAACAGTATCTGCAACACGTAAACTGCGTCATGCAATACCTCCGCAATAAATTAATGTTATGGCACATAAACACCATAATTCACATCTACAGGGCATCCCCTCAACACCCTCCAAATTTCAAGTTAAAACACCAAACTGTTTCCGAGATATTTAATTTTAAAATTTTAGCACCTTTACAAATTCTTTGATCGCAAGAATCAACCATGAATTCACGATCAAAGATCATCTTTGATCATGAGGGGACATCTGGTCGTGAAATCTGGGCTATCTGGTCCCTCCTAGAGACATATATGGTACAGCAACAATCTGGCCATCTCGCCCCCCCCACGAACTAAGCTCGTGATGAAAGAATTTGCAGGCTTGCGACCAAAGAATTTGCAGGCTTATAATCAAAGAATTAAAAAACGTTAAAACTACACTTTTTGACACAAGTATATTCAACCAAAGAAATGCCTTGATAGAGGGAAGCCCCCTGAGCAAAACCCATCCTAGTCTGGCTTCACAAGTCACCCCTGGGCTGAGATATTTGATTTTTTTAACCAAAAAATCTGGCCATCTCGTCCCTCCCTCACGAACAAAGATCGCGATCAAAGAATCTCACGATCAAAGAAATTGCAGGCTCGCAATCAAAGATCATTAGCGAGCCGCGATTAAAGAATTTAAAAGTTTAAAACTCTATTTTTTGACACATAAGTACATTAGGGCGCGATGGTCTGCATCTGTCCGGGGCAAGATCCATGTGATGGGTTTAAATGCTTCATTGGCAAGCATTTAAACTATGCCAGGGAGGCACTGAAAGGGCAGGAAATCAGCCTCCCCCCACAAAACACAGAAATCAGTGCGGTAAACACCAAGGTAAAGAAGTCATTAGGGAGCAGGACAGGGGTTAATGCAAAAAAAGGCAACAGCAGTAAGGACAGGGATGGGGCTAAAAGGGGTAAGGCCATCAAAAATGGAGGGTGATGAGTACCAATGCCCGTAGTCTGTGTAACAAGCTCCCTAAACTAGTGGCCTTGATGGAAGAGGGATGCCTGGATATTCTGGCACTCACAGAAACGTGGTACACACAGAACCATGACTGGGATGTCAACATACCAGGATACACAATCTACAGGAGGGACATGGAGGGTAAACGAGGAGGAGGAGTAGCTCTTTATGTAAGGGAAGAGATCAAAGCAACAGAACTAAAGAGTAAACAGGGAGCAGATGAGGCACTCTGGGTCACCCTGGAGACAGGAAATGGCACCACAATCAGCATGGGGGTTGTATACAGACCCCCATCTCAGGGGGAGAGAACAGACAAGGAAATGATAGAAGGCATCCTTAGAATGGCAGAAAAAGAGAAGATATTGTTGCTGGGGGACCTGAATATGCCAGATGTTAACTGGAGCACCTTTGCTGCAGGCACATCCAAGAGCAAGGTCATTCTTGATGCCCTACAAGAGGGGCATGCCTCAGACAGCTAGTACTGGAGCCCACTCAGGAGGGAGCAATCTTAGACCTGGTACTCTCAAACGGGGACAGAGAAAGAATCTTGGATTTAGAAGTGGGTAGCCATCTGGGAACAAGTGACTGCCAAACAGTGTGGTTCACGATAAACACAGCCATAGAGTCGAGCCATACAAAAGCAAGAGTATTGGACTTTAGGAGGGCTGACTTTGGGAAAATGAGAGTGCGCCTCAGAAAAGCACCAGCAAACAGGCAAAAAGGAGGGGTGGAGGAACAATGGGGAGTAAATCAAAACAGCCATCACAGAAGCAACAAGCCTTTGTGTGAAGCAAATCAACAAAACACAATGAAGAAAAAAAACGCTATGGTTCTCAAAAGAAGTGTTAGGAAAGGTTAAGGAGAAAAGGATAGCATTCAGGATATATAAGGAAACACAGAAGAAGCAAGACAGAGAACTTTATCAGTTAAAGCAGAAAGAGGCAGAGAAGGCAGTCAGAATAGCAAAGGCCCAAACCGAGGAAAGGATAGCCAACTCTGTTAAGAAGGGGAATGAGACCTTTTATAGTTATACTAGGGAGTGAAGAAAGACCAAGGGAGGGATACTGAGGCTTAATAAGGGGAAGGGAATGTGGGCAGAGGGTGACAGTGAAAAAGCAGGGATACTGAACGAATATTTCTGCTCAGTATCCACAAAGGAAGAGGAGGGGGAGGTACCTAAACCAAACAAGAGAAACACTCTGGATACGGTGGTCGATACCAGTCCATTCACAGAAGAAAGGGTTCTGAAAGAACTAGTAAAATTGAAAGTGCACAAAGCCATGGGGCCTGATGGGATTCACCCAAGAATTCTAAAAGCACTAAGGATAGAACTAGTGACACCACTGATTATTCTCTTTAACAAATCATGGGAGGATGGGGTGGTACCTGAGGACTAGAGGAGGCGGATGTGATTCCTATTCACAAAAGTGGGTGCAGGGCAGAGGCAGGAAACTACAGACCAGTTAGTTTAACCTTAGTGGTAGGGAAAATGATGGAATCACCTCTGAAGGAAAGAACTGCTGAGTACCTAGAGGCCAGTGGGGCTCAGGACCCAAGGCAGCATGGATTCACAGTGGGAAGATTGTGTCAGACGAATCTAATAGATTTCTTTGACTGGGTGACCAAAGTAGTAGACCAGGTAGGGGCTGTGGACATGGCCTACCTAGATTTTAGC
The DNA here is from genome assembly GCA_016271365.2 of Neoceratodus forsteri. Taxonomy (NCBI): domain Eukaryota; kingdom Metazoa; phylum Chordata; order Ceratodontiformes; family Ceratodontidae; genus Neoceratodus; species Neoceratodus forsteri. The sequence goes on from JADMNL010000036.1 coordinate 55,729,881, forward strand.
AAGGCATTTGATACAGTCCCACACAAAAGATTAATATACAAGTTAGCCAACCTTGGAGTGGGTCCCAAGGTGGTAGCCTGGATAAAAAAATTGGCTGGACAACAGGCCGCAAAAGGTAGTAGTAAACGGAGTCCACAGTGAAGAAAGGAGGTGCTACTAGTGGGGTACCGCAGGGTTCAGTACTGGGGCCGAACCTTTTTAATGTCTTTATAAGTGACATTGCAGAGGAACTGGAAGGAAAAGTATGTCTCTTTGCAGATGACACAAAGATCTGCAAGAGGGTTGATACACAAGATGGAGTGGAAAGGATGAGAAGGGACTTGGCAAAGTTGGAGGAATGGTCAGATGTACGGCAGCTTGTATTCAATGCAAAGAAGTGCAAGGTAATGCACCTGCGAAAAAAAAAACCCAGAGGTAGAGTATACACTGGGAGGTGAGATACTGACAACAACAAAAATGGAAAGGGACCTGGGGGTAATTATATCACATGACCTAAAGGTGGGCAAGCAATGTGAGAAGGCAGTAAGGAAGGCTGGGGGGATACTGGGATGCATAAGGAGAGGCATCAACAGTAGAAAACAGGAAGCTGTTATCCCTCTGTACTGACAATTGTGAGACCCCATCTGGAGTACTGTGTGCAGTTCTGGAGACCCCATCTCCGCACAGACAGAGTGGAGGCTGTCCAGAGGAGGGCAACCAAAATGGTGCAGGGTCTGCACCAGAAGAAGACATATGAAGAGAGTCTAAAGGAGCTTAATATGTATACCCTTGAGAAAAGAAGGGAGAAGGGGACATGATAGAAACTTTCAAGTATCTCAAGGGAATCAACAAAGTCCAAGAGGGTAGTATCTTTCAGAAAAAGAGATGAGCAAGAACAAGGGGGCACAATTTGAAGATAGAGGGGGGACGGCTCAGAGGTAATGTGAGGAAGTATTTTTTCACAGAGAGTGTTATTGATGCATTCAGCCTTCATGAGGAGGTCATGGAGTCAAGAACAGTGGGGGAAATTCAAGAATGCATGGGGCAGACATAAGGTAGTCCTAGTGGGGATAGGAGGAAGTACGCTGTTGGTTAACTAGGATCTGCAGCTTATCCATCAGGCAGGAAAATGGGCAGACTGGGTGGGCCAAGCGGTCCTTATCTGCCGCCAACGTCTATGTTTCTGTTTCTAGACCACAGGCATGGCTCGATAGAGGGAAGACCCCTGAGCAAAACCCATCCAAATTTTACTTCAGAAGTCACCCCTGGGCTGAGATATTTGTTTTTTTTCCAACCCCAAAGTGAAAACAAGATGGCAGCCATCACGATCAATACATTTCTTACGATCAAAGATTCTTTGATCATGAGCCTGCAAATTCTTCGATCGTGAGGAGTGACCAGATAGCCAAAACCCCATTCTTCTTTCGCAAAATAACCATATAAATTTTCCCACAGACTTATAATGAAAGCTAAAAAGTTTCATAACTTTTGAATGGAGTAATATTTTTTCACCAAACAAAAAGTGGCATGTTCCTTGACCCAAGCTTTTCTATGTGCCAAGTTTCAGACAGGCAGACCCAACGACGGCCACACAGTGCCATGGACAAAATCTGAAAAACTGCCCACAGAATTGGCGAAAAGTGCATTTTTCAGCGTTTTGATGTGCAAAATCCATAAGTCCAACCGAAACGCAAATTGGCAAATCAAGAGATCTACCATGCCCCACCACGCATACCAAATGTCATGCAAATCCGTTGAACGGGTCCAAAGTTATTAACGTGCAAAATTTCAAGTTTAACATAGAAGTGCCTTCATAACCCCAAATATAGAGGCACGACTGCGCCCCTATAATATATATAATGTACAACCCACACCTTTAGGTCTAGCCATGGAAGGAAGAAAAAGGAGGCAAGCTGACAAGCTCAGAATTCAGAGTTATTGTATGTCTAGAGAATTTTAAATATTATGGTTAACTTTTTTTGAGGGGCAAACTTTTTTGGTTACGTTTGTTGGTTCTTCTGTTATTGATTGTTGTCTCTGCTGTGTTATGCTTTTACTTGTCACTTCTGAACTGTAACATTGCATTTTAATGGTAAGAGATTAAGTAAGTCTTCAGAATCATTTTCTGTTATTTGTAGGAATTCTGTTATTTGTTTTATTTATATATTTCTATTAAATTTTCAGGTTTCATCCTTGTCTGTTAATGTAACTATTATTATTTTATTTTCAATGTTTTAAAGTCCAATAAGTGCTATTGTTTTTGTTTTTTTCTGGTGTTTCCATTAACTGAAAGAAATAAATAATTTATTAGTACTTTTGTATATGAGTATGTTTTCAGATTAAATAAAATATTTAACTTCAGTTTTTATATTTGTTTTATTTTTTATAAAGTAAGTACATTTTATATTAAACTGAAGACAATATTATCATTATTTTAATAATTACAACACATTTTCATAGTTTTAATACATATAATTTTTATTTTTGGAAAATAGTATATTTATCTCAATTACAGTTGTTTTTGTTGTATTTAACAATCGTTGCCCATCATTTTGATTTACATATACATTAGTTACTTTAATGAAATATCCTAGTTGCAATGCTGAATTTAGGTGGTCTCTCCAAAATAACAGTCCAAAGGAATCTGTGTCTTGTATCATGATAGTTCGTACTGTTTCTTGCTGTTGGACATGCACTGTTCTTGATGCTTGGTCCTGAGGAAAGAAACATTAACAGTCCTAAAAAAATTTCATTAGTTGTTAGTATTGCTTGAGAGAGTAAGATGAAATGTGCACTAGTTTATGGATGTAGTTTCTGAGTATATGATAGTAACAGAGTTAAGGATGAAAGGTTATGACCTCAGAAACTGTTCCAGCTATTGTTAGGAGTGTTCCCGCCTTTAAGTTTTTTGCTGTATTCATTCGGAAAAGTGGCTGAGGTTACTGTTTCTGTGCATTTGTCATTTGGTATGGTTAGTAGTGGAATGTTTGACAATTTAGTTTGTTTTGCAGTTAGGATTGTATTTTTTTATATGACATTTCTGATTTTAATTCTTGTGATTGGTTTCAATGTGTTATATGCCTTCTTGTCACAGGTTGCTTTCATTGCTGCAGTTTCTTGAACTATTGATACAATAGGTGGTATAATTTACTTTCCTGTTGTAGTCCATTTATATATGTTATTTTCTTAATTATATTGCATCTTATTCCTCTTTTTGATATGGCACAGTGGTTGGTTCTCCTTTTAGTATCTGCTTCACGATGTGCGTCTGTGGTAAAAAAAAGAAAATCTATGTTGAGTTTTCTTGTTAATTTTTTTCAATAACATTTGAATAAAATTTTCATCATGTAATGACCAAATCAAAAACTGAAGTGTCATTTAACATATGCAATTTCCCCTTATTTCTACAAGACCAGTGATGATAATGTTTGCAGATAAATTTGCTTATCACTTGCTCCAACCTCTAGATAAATATTTATCTGAGGTTCGATATGTCACAATGACTATTCTCAACCTAAAGCTAGCAGCTGAATTCAAAGGAAAACAGTTAAACGTTTATACAAACAGCTGATTTTATTTTGATTGTTTTTACAATTTTTGGCCAAGGCTTGTTTCCAGGTGCATCCTGGGAGCACAAGGACATTAAGTAACTTGCTCGTGGTCATACAGCATGCAAGTGGTGGCTGTGGGATTCAAAAACAGTTCTCCAGGTTTGCAGCTCAGTGTTTTTAACCACTACATTATGCTACCTCTCACATTATATTGAAAAGCTGTAACTTTTAAACTGATGTCGTATAAATTAAATACACAATAGCTTGACTAAAATTAAGCAATCTATTTCCAGAAGTGTGAAGGGGCAGGACTTTCATAAGTTACTCATGGATTTGCCACCTGTGCATTACTGTCCTGGCATCTCATTGCTGAAGATAAACTGTATATTTTGAGTTAGGCCATTGTGCATCTCCTAGTTATATAACAGCTGTGGAGATATTTGAAGGACAAAAGAGGTGCCTTGACACCCATATAATTATTTTATAAATCATTTATTTTATAAAATAAATATACAATTCTATCAATGGGTTCCGGTGACAAAGAACATACAATGCAGTAAAGCAGAGTTTTTTTATATTTACTTTAGTACAATAACCCCCTTCAATGTGTGTGTTAAGCTATAATCACCACACTTTCTGATGGCTGAAGGCTCACAATGAACATGTGGCACATCGCAGTATACTTGACTGCACAACCTGTTGTGTGTTTTTGCTTACACAACGAATAATCTGTTCTGCATTACTTGCTTAAAACTACCGTTTTCTAAGAGACCTCTTTTGGCATCTATTTACAAACAGCACAGGTCTCAATGTGATGGTCCAGGGCCTGACATGGTAAACGGGTCTGCGTGCCCATCAGCAACAGGTGCATATTTAGAACAGGGCGGGTGAGTCTTGAAGCCCTGGTGGGCTTGTTTCTCTGCTGGGGATGATGCTAGACCCAGAAGGAAAGAAATAAAAATATAGATTGTTAAGCTCCAACTCTTTTCACCAGACAGGCTACACCTCAGTAGGGAGGGTTTGAGGGTACTCCGGGACAAACTGGGGGAATACATAACCACTACACTTAGTTTTAACTACTGAAGGGGGGGCAGGCCCACAGACTCCAAGAGGAGGTGGTCAATGAACCTCCCCCCCACAGTGATGGAAGAGGTCTGGAGGAAGGAGGTGGAAGGGCCAAAAAAACAGTTAGCAAAGGGTGGCGGGTTGAGGAACACATAACAAGGGTATGCGGAGGGGTGCACACAGAGGGGATAAATGTGAATAGAAGAGGGAAGTGAAGGAAGGTCAGACTCTAGGTGGAGGGTGGTGTCTCTGAATGTGCAGAGTCTTGGAAACAAGATGGAAGACCTGCAGGCACTATTAGCAGACAGGAGGGTGGATATAGCTGCAGTAACCGAGACTTGGGCAACATCACACCATGACTGGGACCTTGCGATTCCTGGATATAAACTATACAGGAGGGACACGGTAGTCGGGAAGGGGAAGGGGTGGAAGATTATATCAGGAAGAGAATAAATTGCATGAGAGAGGAGTCAGAGGAAGGGGAGGTGGAGGCATTATGAGTTCAGTTAAGGTCCAATAGAAGGAGAAAGGTGAGGTTGGGGATGGTTTATAGACCACCCAGTCAAGATGAGGAGAGGGACAGGGAACTGATCTCACAAATATTGGAAGTTGCGGGGAAAGGAGAGGTGGTAACTGTGGGGGACTTCAACCTGCTCAAGGTGGATTGGAGCATACCATCCACAACATGTGCTAAGAGTCAGGTGATCCTGGAAGGACTGCAGAGTGGATTCCTGACTCAGGGTGTCACTGAACCAACAACAGCTGAGGCAATTCTTGATCTGGATGCTCACAAAAGGGGAGCATATACAGGAAATAATAGTCAGGGAGCCACTGGGTGGAAGTGATCATTGCACAGTGTGGTTCCAGTTGGATTTGGGCAGGGGAAAGCATCCCGTCTAAGACCAAAATCTTGGATTTCAGGAGTGCGGACTTCAGGAAAATGGGCAAAGTGCTAAGGAGCCATCTGGCGGGCATCAGAGCAGATATGGGGTGGACCAAAGGTGGTCCATCATTAAGGAAGGAATACTGGCTGCCAGAGATAAGTGCATTAGGCTCAGGGGAAGGACACAAGGGCCAAAGCACCCAGCTGGTTCAGTTCTGGGGTTGCCAAGGCAGTAAGGGAAAAGAGTTTGGCCTATAGAAAATTCAGGAAAACCAAGAGAGTGATGGATAGGGAAAATTACCTAAGGTTGGCTAGTGAGGCAAATAAGGAAGTCCGGTGAGCAACGGCACAAAAGGACCTGCAAATAGCTTAAGGATTTAAGAAGGGGAAGAAGGCTTTCTTGACTGGTTCCTCTAGGTCCAGTCATATAACGCCTGTGCTCCGCGGACTGCGCTGGCTGCCAATATGCTGGCGAATCACCTTCAAGGTTGGTTTGCTGACCTATAAGGCCCTACACAATCAGGGACCAGGCTATCTGAAAGATCTCCTTTGTCCCTACTGTCCCTCCCGCTCTCTCCGATCCACTGACGAGGGATTGCTAGAGATTCCCAGGGATCGCTTAAAAACCTCTGGGGCCAGATCTTTTAGTTTTATGGCCTCAACCCTGTGGAATTCTCTACCTCGTCAGGTTCGGGATTGCCTGACTGTCCAAAGCTTTAAGGGGGCATTAAAAACATATCTTTTTAGTCTTGCATACAATGATTTTTAAATGTTGCTGCCTTAGATTAATTTTAACATTGTTTTAATTATTTATTGATTTTATTATGTTATGTACAGGTTTTGGAAAGGCGCCTTTTATAAATAAAGTTTGATCTGATTTGACTTTCACTATATGAGTGAGAAAAGGAACAAGAAGGAAGGGACTGTTAGGCTTAAGAAAGAGGTGGAGGATAATGGGGGAAAAGCAGAGATACTAAATGAATACTTCCGTTCTGTCTTCACCAGGGAGGAGGACAGACCAGTGCTTTCAGGAGGGAAAAGAGGAGCAGAGGAGCAGAGGGGGAGGGGAACACAGATGTAGTGACAGAGGAGGACAGAGTGAGGGAGGGTCTGCTGACATTGAAGGTGGACAAATCACCAGGCCCGGACAGAGTACATCCAAGGGTACTAAAGGAACTGGCTGAAGAGCTGGCAGGGCCACTGGCAGACATATTTAATAGTTCACTAGAGTTGGGCATGGTACCACAGGACTGGAGAACAGCACATGTAGTGCCCCTCCACAAAAGCAGTCCCAAGGATGACCCAGGGAATTACAGATCAATCAGTCTGCCCTCCATTGTGGGCAAGCTCATGGAGACCATACTAAAGGAAAGGTTGGTGGAATATCTAGAAGACCATGGTCTTCAGGATGAGAGGCAGCATGGGTTCATGGTTGGGAGACTGTCCAACAAATCTAATTGATTTCTTTGACTGGGTCACTAAGACAGTAGACAGGGGTCAAGCAGTAGACATCCTCTATCTTGATTTCAGCAAGGCCTTTGACTCTGTGCCCCACAAAAGGTTGATCAGGAAGTTGGTGGATCTTGAGTTGGGGGAAAAGACAGCCAGATGGGTGGAAAACTGGTTGAGGGACAGATCCCAGAGGGTGGTTATGGGGGGGGAAGAATTATCTGGCACCAGAGAGGTAAACAGTGGGGTCCCACAGGGCTGGTGTTGTTCAATGTCTTCATCAGTGGCACTGGGGATGGCATTAAGGGCACACTGTGCCTATTCGCAGAAGACACTAAGCTCTGTGGGAGACTGGACACAGCTAAAGGGATACAGGACCTGCAGGAAGATCTGGAAAAGCTGGAGAGGTGGTCCAGAATCTGGCAGCTTGGCTTCAGTGTCAAGAAATGCAAAGTTATGCATATTGGAGCCAAGAATCCCAGGACACAGTACTACTGGGGTGGAGTCCGAGTATCTGCATCAGAGGAGGAGAAGGACTTGGGAGTGATCACTAGTGACCTGAAGCACTCTACACAGTGCAAGAAAGCAGCAGCAAAGGCAAACAAGATGCTGGGATGCATTGCTAGGGGGATCAGTAGTAGGACAGATGAGGTTATACTGCCCTTGTACAGGTCACTGGTAAGGCTGCATCTAGAGTATGGAGTTCAGTACTGGTGCCCACATCTCAAAAAGGACACTAACCTGCTGGAGAAGGTCCAGAGGAGGGTTACAAAGATGACAGCCAGTCAGCAGGGTAAGGCATATGAGCAGAGGTTGAGGGCACGGAACATTTACTCCCTGGAAGATAGGAGAGAGAGAGAGAGAGAGAGAGAGAGAGAGAGAGAGGGGGGACATGATTGATACCTTTAAGTACTTGAAAGGGATAAATAAGGTTGATAAGGAGAGTCCCTTTAAGCTGAGTGGCAACCATAACATGAGGGGGCACAGTCTAAAGCTGGAGAGTGGGAGGTTTAGGAGGGAGGTCAGGAAGCACTTCTTCACAGAGTGGGTGGTGCACACTTGGAATGCGCTGCCGGAAGAGGTCATCTCATTGAAGACAGTGGGCAGCTTTAAGAGAGGCTGGGGTAGGTAAGGATCATGGGTAGTGAGGATGGGAGGAGTGGGGGGGAAGGGACATTAGCTCAAGTTGTGGACCCTGCAATATGAGCAGACTTGACAGACCAAATGGCCTTCTGCTGGCTTCTTCGTATATTCGTATGTTCATAACCTCAGGGCCCCAACTCTCGTTTGTCTGCCTGCATGTCTCCAGCACCTCTCCCACTGTAGACCTTTGTTCTTAACTCTTTATAGCATGCCACTCCTTACACAAAATACCCCAGAGCTTACCTCCACTGTGAAGGGTATCCCACCATAGCACCTATTGAGAGGGCAACTCTAGTTTTCTAAGTGGCGACCCCTATTATTTGGAACCCAGTGCCATTACATCTTAGGAGTTCCCCTCAGTGAAGGACTAAAATGTTTTTTATTTATGCAAGCTTTTGGAACTGAATGAAGTATACTGACTGGTTACTTGAAGTAATTAATTGTGTTTAATTTTTTTATTTATATAAAATGGAGATTTTTATATTTTGAATGTATTTATGAATCTTCTTGTGCTGTAACTATTAAGCACCCTAAGCCCTTGGGACAAGGTGCTGCTGTGCTAATAAATTGGTCTTGCCTAGTCCAGCAGGGGAAGGGAGAAAGAGGAACAGGGTACTCTGGGCTGCCAACTGTGGAGATGGGGGTGCAGGGCCATTATTTATTTATTTTGAAATTGTTACTGATTGGGTATATGGGACACTCTGACATGTGAGAAGCCCGTTTCCAGGTGTGTCCTGGGGACTGGATATATGGCACACACTAAGATGTGAGCAGCCGTTTCCAGGTGTGTCCTGGGGTAGCCATACCAAGTCAAATTTTATCTTGTAATTTTAAGAAGAAAGTTCTCTTTTGTTAGAAAGAAGCCATCATAAGGATTACAAATCATTTAAAATGTTTAAAATCGGAGTTACAGTTGCTGAAATAGAAAAGTTTTAATATGGTGAAAAAGTGCTCATTTTCAGATCATCAGCCTATTAAAATGCATAGGGAAAAAACATACCCAGACACGTCTAAAACTGATGTCAATTTTTTTTTCATAAAGTAAGCATAACTACTTAATAAAGATTCATAATGTTTTCAAACTCTGAATATTTATGTCTTTTTGTACCGCAAATTCATTGACTGCATTATTTTTACTGCCAAAATTAATTTTGATACATAAAATTAACCATTAAATGGCTAACTTGGCGTCAAAACCATTTGGATTAATGTTTTACACATTATTTTTGATATTTCTAGAGGTACAAATGCATCCAAATTAACAGTAAATGCTAGTAATTGAACATACTTCATATTATTTTTGTTATACAACTTCAGTTTCTATTTTTCAATTAGTGGCAGCCATTTTTAAATTCAACATGGCTGCCATATTTTGATAACCAAGTAATATAACTTGGAAATATCAAGTTATATATACTATATAATAAAATGTAAACTCTGGTCAAGTTCTACTTAATGTAATCATTGAACACCCATAACTAATATTTTTTGGACTGATGGCGGCCATTTTTAATTCCAAGATGGCTGCCATGCCTTTCTGCTAAATTAATATTTAAACCTATCAAGTGTTATATCATCTGAACTCTCAAGTGAAAAATAGTCAATTATACAATGGCAAGAAAAAATCCTGGTCTCTGATTGGTCAGTCTGGGACTGGACCCGTGATGTTATCCCAGCACAACATCACGGCTCTAGTCTCAGCCTCACTGTGAATCAATGCAGATGACCTTATAGAGCACAACTTTTTTTGCATCTTCTCTTAAGAAACAAAAATATTTTTCCACACTAATAAAAACATTCTCTAAAATTTTTATTTTATTTTATATACGACAACGAGCCATTGTATAATAGCAATAATGCCCTCCAGGGTGTGTATACAGTTTAAGGAGTAACATCCACATGGACAGTTGTTGACTGAGGTGTAGACGTTATCCCAACACGACATATGCCCTGTTGGGCATTATTGCTTAATTAAATAACTTGATTGCAACAACTAACATTTTTGAACTAGTGGTGGCCATTTTTAATTCCAAGATGGCTGCCATGCCATGCCGGGTGACAAATATTGAAATATACAAAGTGATATATCATTTGAAAGCTACAATTAAGCTCTATTTAATGGAATCATTTAAAACACAGCATAACAGAGGGTTAAACAATTAGCTCTCCCTCAAAAAAAAAAAAAAAACACAAAATATTGAGCTAAAACCTCCACTTCCCAAAACAGGTAGTGTGGTAAAAATTGGCATACAGTGAAAATAATTGTTAACTAGTACAGTCAGCTTATTTCTGAAGTTTTTTTTTTAGTATTCTTCTAGTGTGATAAAATAATTAATGTTGTTATGATGAGACCTATGGACTAGCCCTCTCCCTGACAGGTGACATAAGCATCTGATCCACATCATCACCATCATCAATTTTATCTCGTGGGAGCTGCCAAGTTGCTGTCACATTAATGGTACAACAGATGAATGGAGTCTTGCTGCTAGATAGATCATTCCATCTGGCAAGATGAGCGCTGGTCCAGTCATCACACCTTATACCGAACATCAGGAACAGTATAAATTACCAAAGGTAAAAAAAACAAAAAAAAAACACTTCAAATGTAGACGTTAATGGCCGACTGTGTTTAGAAACTGTAATACCTGTTTTATGCACACTAGTTCTTTCATTTGCCCACTTGATCTGGTGAGTGAAATTTACTAGCCTGATGCCAATTTTAACCTAGTCTTCTGTCCTTCATGTTTTGGCGGCATGTGTTCTATACATATTTGCAAATGTACATTCTAGTTCTCTGCTGCCCGACTATAATTAAACTATAAGCTTGTAACTTACTATATATTTTTTTATCATCAGATTACTGAACTTACTACTCAAGATTTTACCCTGCTCAGAGTTTTTTTTTTTTTTTTTTTTAATTTTCTCTTTATCCTCCTCCCTACTTGCAGCCCCCTCCTCTTCGGGAGACACCTATGGGCTTATCAGCCTTAGCTCACCTACCTGGAGCCGGTGCAGTCCATGCCCATGGAGCCGTGGCTATACCCCCAGGCAGTGCAGGCGGGACACCCTTCCACCCCGGCGTTCCGCTAATCTTTATGGGCATGCTGTCTCCGGGCAGGTAGGGGCATTGAAGTGTCGGGCCCTGGTGCTCCGTCTACAAGGAGGCTGCAAGGGTTTTTTCCTGGTGTTTCTCGACGTGCCAGGTCCGATGACGTCAAGGCGCCGCAGCGCCGACGTCTGGCACGTCGCTCCCCCTCTGTTGGAGCATCGGGCTTGCTGTACCTCAGGTCTCCACCTGGGGTCAGACAAGCACCGAGCTCAGGTACCCCCTTCCCCCCGGAGAGGACGAGCAGTCCTTGGGACGCTCAAGTCCTCCCCTCCCGGCCGGCCCTCCAGCTCCCGGGCTCGTTCCCGAACCCGGGTCGCTGGCGCGCCGCAGGCGGACAATCAATCACAGCGGGCGGGCCGCCCCTGCTCAGAGTTAAGAAGTTATTTTCATAGATACACAATTTAATTTAGGCAGACTGCAATTGGATAGTTTTCAAACTCTGGAAACACACCAATGCTTTTTTTCAGTACAGATTTAAGCAACTGCAAGTAGACATTCTAGAACATATCACTCTAACTTTAGTTTTAATTATGATATTTTAATTCCTTCTCCAGAATCTGTATGTGCTAGGTTAGAAAAGTTGAATTGCTCCTATACCTACTGTAAGCTAGGCTGTCTTCACCCAACCATGATTGAAATCATTCGGAGGTGGTTGTTTAAATTAATTTCCTCCTTCTGCTGGTGCTAGTTTGCTACAACAGCAAAAGTGAGACAAGCAGCACTATAGGCAACAATAATATGATGTATATTTAGAGAATAAACCTCGACTGCGAAAACTGAAGATCAGACACACCTTCTATTATTTTTTATAATAAACAAATTGTGCTAAGTAAACAATGATGAGAGTCTTTCATGGTCAAAGCGTGATGCATACAACCCGGCTTGAGACCGTAAAAGCCATATCAAATCATGGATTTATAAGACTTTTTACAAGTCTCAAAAATGTGTTGATATTGGGGTGGTCATCAGTTATAATAGTTCATCGGGGGGATGGGGATCAATTTAGACGAAAAAACTGTTACTGGAATGTACGGTATCCAGGGCTGATGCACTTTAGATGCTGTTCACAGAATAAGACTGTCTCATGCTGGTGAAAAGACTAAGGAGTGCTCCCATTTGTTGGCAGACTCATTCTATAAATTTCAATTATATCTAATCATTAATAAACATAGCAAGGCTCGCTAATGGATTTGTCAATGTTGTACTTTTAGAAACAAATGATCCAACTGACAGGTGATACTGTGTGACATGCACGGCTCACATCAATGTACTTTAAAATGAAATAGTACTTCTGGAATGACCACAAGTCATCAGAGAGCCGGCACGACCAGGGGTGGTGGAGGGAACATGATCGAGCAACCGACAGGCATCTATCCGTTTCAGGAGAGGTTGCTTGCCCCTCTGTAGTTCCGCTCCCATTAGCTGGGTGTAGGTGAGGTCCGATGGGTAGCATAGTTGGAAGGTGCATCATGGGATTGTCAGTGATGGGGCGGAAGGGGCCAGCCAAGCCAGTGTTGGACATGCATGTGCTCCTCTGTGCGCATGTCTACCATGTTCCTGTAGTCTGAGGGAAAACAGGAAAAATCAGACGTATACAATGGTGTGTGAAAATCCTATAATCTTATGGTCAAACATGTCATATGACCATGTGTAAATGCTGCATAACCCACAGCTGAGGAATGGCATTTGATTTATTAAAAAAAAAAAATTACATTTATTTTACATATGGGTCTATTGTACAACTGCAATAAGGAACTCCAGGATGTGAGTTGTTGGGTGAGCTACCCACTTCTTGTGTGGTTATGTAACTAGGCTGCACCTCGTATCGTGACACACCACATAAGGCATGGGTAAATCGCCAAAAAACACACCCTGTTCGCCTTATAGTTATTCATGCATAAATATTTTTGAAAAATAATTGCAGATTAAGAATTTATGGAATGGAAAAAGTCATTTTCATGACTAGACATCGTAATAGTATAACAACCTTGAAGCTGCACATTTCCTCGGATTAACAACCAGCTTAATGGAGGTGGCTCTTGTCTGCTCCTCTGTCACCCATCCTCCGCCCAACCGGTCATTAATCCCTTGGAAGTAACCGGATTCTCTGTAGTTCTTCCATCAACACTGATAGAAACATATTTTGATGACAGATAAGGACCGCTGGGTCCACCTACTAGTCTGCCCATTTACCTACCTACTGGATAAGCTGCAGTTAACCAATAGCCTATTTTTCTTCCTACCACCCCCAAGAATTTCCTTATTATGACATGTGTCCCATGCATACTTGCATTCTCCCAGTTTTAGATGCCACAACCTCCTCGGAAGGCGGTTCCATGTGTCCACCACCCTCTCTGTGAAAAAATACTTCCTCATATTGCCCATGAGCCGTCCACCCTCTATCTTCAAATTGTGTCCCCATGTTCTTGTACATCTTTTTCTGAAAGATACCACCCTATTGGAATTCGTAGATTCCACTGAGGTACTTAAGTTTCTATCATGTCCCCCGTCTCTCTCCTTTGCTCAAGGGTGTATATGTGTGTACATATATATATATATATATATATGTGTGTGTGTGTTTAATATATATATACACACTGTATATATATATATATATATATATATATATATACACACACACACACACACACACATATACATACACTAAGCTCCTTTAGTGTCATCATATGGCTTCTCTTGCAGACCCTGCACTATTTTAGTTGCCCTCCTCTGGACTGCCTCCATCCTATCTATGTCCTTGCGGAAATGGGGTCTCCAGAACTGGATACAGTACTCCAGATGGGGTCTCACCAACTGTCTGTACAGAGGGATAGCAACTTCCTGTTTTCTGCTGGTGAAGCCTCTCCCTAAACATCCTAATATTCCCCCAGCCTTCCCTACTGCCATCTCACGTTGCTTGCCAACCTTAGGTTAATCTATGATTACCCCCAGGTTCTTTTCCACTTCTGTTTTTGTTACCATCTCCCCCCCTGTGTACTCTTCCCCTGTGCATAATGATTATTTGCACTTTTTTGAATTGAATCAAAGGTGCCAATACTTCCTCTCTATTTCTGCCTACTGCGATGTAGTGTGTGCTGCCGCTCCCAAATCCTCCTTAACCAGGCTGGACTCTCTCTTTAACTCCTTCTGTTTGTTTGCCCTTGATGCTCATCCACGTACTCGTCATCACTGCGACCTATTTACCAATTACCATGCCTTGTCCTTTTCCCCCTTTGCAAAGAGATGCCTCACTCAATGTGTCAAGTCCACTTCTAGATTCTTGCTTGCAGAACTCCCCCCACCTTCTAACCCCCCCAACTCCTCAGATATACTGACACTTGTACTCTGTTAAACTGTTAATCCCACGTTGCACCACCCTATAGGTCAATCAGGATTTTCCCATTTAATCCCTAAAATCTAGAACTCACTCCCCCCAATCCCTAGGCTCTGTCACTCAATTCATAACTTCCTTGCTGTCAACTGCTCCTGTTTTTTTAACCCTCCCTAATTCCCCCTACAAATTACCCCTTCTTAGCTACTACTAATAATCACTTACCTTCCCCCTTTTCTTCATACTGCCCCTCTCCTCCTTCTCCCACCCTCATATCCTTTATCATCTGTGCTTATCAAGTTCCTGCCCCTAGCAGGGTTCAATATACCCTTGAGGGGCTAACTTCTAGGCCACTTCCCCTTACAAAATTTCCACCTCTGACTCCTTACTACCTACCTAGCACTTAAATAGGTATAGGTATCTGTTTACTTATACCTGAACTCCTGCACTTTCAGTCCTGTCTAGGAAATTATTGTATACTGAAATTCTCAGTCATGTTAAATATTTAATAATGTTAACCACCTTTGGTTTGAAATGCATAAATGTATGTGCCCTTTGTACAGTTGTGCCTTTTATTAGATAGAGATCTGATGTCAGTGAGTGTTGATGTCAAAGAATTTTCCTTTTTATGTATTGCCTTGATCAAGAGGAGAATAAAAAAAATTAAAAGATTGTCTCTGGAGTCCATAATGGACCTGTGTTTTCAGTTGAGACCCAGGTTATAGTCTTTAGAATAGTGATCATGTCAGCAAGGTTGAGAAATGGCAATTTTTCTTTACTGTAACCAGACACACTACACAAAAATAATGTCCTGCATTATGTGAGAAAGAGGCTCAAACGGTGACACACGTACTATAGTCATCTCTTAATGATTTAAGAGACCTCTGTATGCACAGACACTGCAGCATAAAGGGACATCCATCAAACTGCATGATCATGATTCTGCCATTATTTCTGACCCTTTTTCATCAGCCATGTCTGTATGTCATACATTTGTTTTGTTTCTGACAGCTCTGCAGATCTAAGTACTAAATGCAAAATTTACCAGACATGTCTGATATTTTGTTATACAGAAAGAGCAGCATCTGTGGCACATAGAGCAAACTGAATGCCTACTGAACTCCAAATCTCCAATCTATTAAAATGACAGCCAGTCATAAGTCATGATGATTAATTAGTACAGAATCCTGGAACTTTGTAAAAGCAACACCTTATTCCGTAGTTGGTATTCTGCACTGTAAGAAATCGAGATTCCATCATTAACTGCAGTGTTGCTGCGTCCTGATGCTCCTCGCGATGTTTGCTCTCTGCCTGCTGTTCATGATGCAGCATCGATTATGGGTCCCACCTCCGAGAACCATTTATGTATTTTTCTTACAAATGTGCCATACAACATAGCCCACAATGTGGTGTTTCTTTTACCCCAGCCACAGTGGGGTCCACTCTCTTGTGTTGAGAGATCTGGTCTGATTAAGCACAATTGTTTTTTTTTTTTAAACTAACCAGTTCATGTGGTCAGCACCTTCCCAATGGTGCTTCTGCATTCTCACCACTCCAACCCAGACAGAACAAACCAAAGGAGGAAGAGGCTTTTCTGGCCAGTGGATGCGGGTGGGTAGACCAGCTTTCTGGATCTTTGCTGTGTCCAAATACTCCTCAATACACACCCTCTGTGCTTCAATGCACTTCTACTTCTTGGCTCTGATGAGAATTTTTAATTAATACGCAGAGCCAACACCGAAGCCTTCCTTCAGTCTTGAGCTTGGTTGTGAACATTCCCTTGCTGCGTATTCCTGCTCAATAACACATTTTTTTTAGGCAGTCAGCGTTTGTCATGTTACTGCAGACATCACACCGCACATCCTGTATCGAAGAAATTGAAAAGTAGACTGGTTTTCTGGTAGATGGCCACAGGCTGGTGGGAGGTATTTTTGCTGGGTCCTGATGCTAATCACTTTTGTTCTCTACTCATTCTATTACAGATACCACCGCCGAGTTCAATTTATTTTTTTTAAAACAACAACCGGGGCTATACAGATCCCACACCGTCGCCTTTCCTTAGCATCAACCACAGTTTCGGCCATTCACCTGTATGCGCATCCTGTCTGTATTGGTCTTTGGTGTGTCCAGATTCTCCCTCTCTTGACATCTTCAAGATTTGGCACTGCATGTGGGCGTCGCTGACTAACCTTACTTTTTAAAAAAAGGCAAATTAAGAAATGGGACTAAACAGAGCAAACACGGCATACTTCTCCCACTCCCAACCACAGCTGTGGTCACTGTGATACGTAATCCAGCTTGCGTAAACAATTGTTTTATTTTTCTTTCTGTGTCTTTGTGGTAGCCTGCAGCAAAGGTCTAGAAGTTATTGTTTGTAAGAACATAGTGATGAACAGAAAATGAACCATGTTCTATACTCCAATGGCAATCTGTGATAGTCTATGGACTTGCTGATAGCCGTCACAATGATAGGTCAAGTGGGTGACTGCAGGTACTACCATTTCGACTTTTACCTCCCTATGTCCCCCCTCTCCATTTGACATTAAACTCTTTTGGCTTTTCTTGTTGATCATTTAAGCAATAATGCTCAACAGGGTGTGTGTGATGCTGGGATAACGTCATGCCTCAGGTGGCTGGGCACGAGGCCACACGCCGAGTGCGTCCAACAACTGAGGTGTGACGTTATCCCAAACGACACACACCTTGGAGGGCATTATTGCTATTATACAATGGCTCATTGTTATATATAAAATAAAAAAATAGTTTTAAAGAATGTTTTTATCAGTGAGGAAAAACATTTTTGTTTCTTAATTGGAGATGCAAAAAAGGGACCATCAATGGCCATAAGATCATCTACATAGGTTCATAATGAGGCTGAGACTAGGGCCATGATGATGTGCTGGGATAACATCACGGGTCCGGTCCCAGACTGATCAATCAGAGACCAGGATTTTTTCTTGCCACTGTATAATGGGGAGCACTTCCCACCCCTGAATACAAAAATCGCTGGTTGGCTGAAGTCTGATGAACAACCATTGCTGTCCACTCTTGAGAGTTACGTTTGTGATGCAGTTTCTCCAGTGAAGCTATCACATATGTCACCTGAGCTAGACCTTCAGGCTGGCACTGGCTTGTGACGCCACAGTTTGGCTTGCCATAGAGTTCAGTGTTTGATTCATATATTGTATGATAGCCATCTTTAGTGGAATTTTTTTTTTTTTTTTTAAGAGGTGATCCTGCTGCAGTATCGGTGCAGTGCCTATATAGTTCTGGCGCTGTGTCTTTTATGTATATTATTATTAGACCTTTTCATGCAGCCCTTATTCTACTAGTTCTTCATCAGAATGCCTCTTATTTTTTGTTTCAGCCATATCAATAATGAATGTGGCATTTCAATGTCTGCACTCAGAATGATATGTATTGACCTTTTCCATGGCTCGAGTTTCTCTGAAATATTGCCATGACTCACCCAAGTAACAGATCTTCACAGGTAATGCATAATTATAAGTAGAAAATGTCATTATGTGTGATAATAATAATACCCACTGTCCATCTTTAGAGTAGCTATGGAAGACCTCCCCATTTCACCCCCGCTGCTTCAGTTGAAAAGTACATTTTTTCCTATGGTTAAAAAAACTGTCTTGGAACCATGTTACACAATAAAATCTATGCCTGGAACAGTGCTGTTGCACTGCCCTGAGTACGTCACAATCTTGTAATGCAATGACTATGTCACCAGTTCCGCACAAGTTTTGAACGTCGTCACGCATGTGCGAGAAAGTGTGCCATGTCACTGACACAGAGAAGGCCATGAAGTGAGCGAGTGAAGAACATCACACCGTATCTTTTGGTTTTAGAATCATCTCTGGAGTAAATGTATTTAATTCTCTCACACAGTCTTTTAGGGTATGGGTAATCAAACACAAATCACGTAGTTAAGGTCTCTAGGTTTACTGTGGTCATGAAACTCGAACAGTTCTCCCAATGTTGCATGTTACCGTGCAAACCTCTCGGTCCTTCACATGCCCTGTTGTGTTAGACAGGCACATACATGCACACTCAGAAACCAGATCATCTTTCTTGGCATACTATCAGTGCACAGACCTTCAAACCCACGATTGTTCAAGCAGGCACAACAGGGTGTGGGTTATTGGGTATTATATGATGGCAGGAAAGAATGCTAGCCTCTTGCTCAGTCTGGGACTGGACCTGTGATGTTATACCAGTACAACATCATGGGTCTAGTCTCAGCCTCACTGTGAACCTCCTGACTCACTGCACTGCATTGGATATTTTGGATTTGCTTTCTCTTATTAAGAACACAAAAATATTTTTCCATATGAACAAAAACATTTTTAAACTTTTTTTTTTTTTATTCTGTATAACAAGTCACCGTAGTATAATAGCAATAATGCCCTCCAGGGTGTGTGTCGAGCTGAAATAACATCACGCATCAGGTATTGGATGCACTCGGCCTGCGGCCTCGTGCCCAACCAACTGAGGCGTGACATTATCCCAGCACGACACACACCCTCGAGGGCATTATTGCTTAACTGACTCACACCTTTGTGATGTGTCATGAGGCGTTGCTAAGTAAATGAACAGCATAAGAAGTGGGTAAATGACCCAGTAACTCGCACCCTATGGAGCCTTATTGTGATTACTACAATGGACGCAAAATACATTTAAAAATGCATTTAAATATGTTTTTTTCTAAATGCCAGTCCTTAGTCATGGGTTATGCAGGATTTAATCACAGTCAGGTGACATGCTTGGACCATTGACTGCGGTTACAGGATTTTCACACACCCGTCCACAGTAATTAGTATAATTGTCTATTTCATTAGTTCTCCAGACAAATCAGTGTGCTCCTTGCCTCTGGTTAAGAAGACAGTCTTATTCAGTGGAAACTATCTCACCAGCAGATGCCCTTGTAATCTGCATGTTCTTGAACAGTCAAAAATGAAGTTTCATATTACTGAAACAGCTTGATTAGTATGTCCCTCATTCAGATTCACAGTCATGTACGAGTGCTTTAATTTGCATCGTGCTTCAGGCACACACTCAAAGTCTTTATTTATCTAGGCGATCACCATCGAGCATGCTCATTTACAAGATGGACCTGTTACACAAAGTAAGGTATAACAAACACAATCCAAACAATGTACAATGTATAGAGTTACAAACATTACAGAAACAGTAATACAGTGCAAAACTAGCGAAAAATAGTAATCATATACAAGAAAGAAGGACAGCAGGGGCTAAGGGTCCAGTTTGGGAAGGGATAATTATGGCCTTTCCATAAGCTGAGGGGTGACATATAATGGTTTAGGTGATTTTTGAGAAACATGCCTGTCCTCTGGGAGCCAGTTGGGCAGTAGACTGAGGGGAGGGATAAGGACGGAAACAGGGCAACAAGGGAGGGGATAGGAAATGTGGCAGGGGAGGTACCAGCAAAGTGAAGGGGGATAATTCAGGACATAAGGCCACGGGAGGTGCACATAGCAGGTGGGCATATAACACCATTGATAACTGGAGAAGGAGCAGGGAGGGCCACACAATCTAGGATGTAGCATGGGGCCCATGCTGACATAGTCAGCCAAAGTACAGGTTTTAGAGATGGGGAAAGCAGCTGCAGATTTCTTTAATTGAACGGTCATATAAGGTCTTAAAAGAGGATATGCAGATCGGAGAGCTATGCTTCAGTGTTTTTTTGTAAAGTGTTCCACAAAGAAGGCAGCACAAAACTTATAGCCATTCTCCCAAGGCGTGTTTTTAGCTTAGGTATCCTCAGATAAATGAGGGAGTAGCTTCTCAAGGCGTAGGTTCCAGGTTCACATAGCAGGAGACAATCTGAGATATATGGGGGAAGTTTCCTTGATGATGGCTCTGAAGGTCCGGAGTAAAGCATTTCTGTTTCTTCTGAAGTGGAGGGAAGGCCACCCCACGGTTGTGTAAAGGGTACAGTGATGAGTGGCATGAGGGAGTCCAGTAATGAATCTCAGGGCCCTGTGATACAATGTATCCAGTTTAGCAAGATACGAGGCAGGGCAGTGACTATAAAGTCGGCATGATCAACCAAAGAGAGAACTGTGGTTTGTACCAGCTGCTGTTTGGCATTGCTGGTGAGGTAGTTATTAATCCTGAAGAAGAGGCCAAGCCTCTGTCTTAATTTCTTTAGGAGGTCTTCGATGTGATCCGTGAAAGAAAATTTATAATCAAGCCACACCCCCCAAATACTTGAATTTACTAACAAATTCTAAATTTTCACCCAAGATTGTGGTGATCTGCAGGACGAAGCCAGCAATGGCTGGGTTTGCATCCAGGAGAAAACAGCACAGCCTTGATTTTTTTTGCGTTTAATAACAGTTTTTTGTTAAGTAGTTGGCTCTGAAGAAGGTTGAATTGTGATTGTAGGTCTTTCCAGGCTGTTTCAGGTGAGGAACAACTTAGACAGAGGACCGTATCATCTGCGAATAGATGAATATTGGCCTTAGTTATGTTATTGTCAATGTTGTTCACGTAAATAGCAAACAGTAGTGGGCTCAGAATCGTTCCCTGAGGGACCCCTCTTTGCAGGGGTTTAAGGGGAGAAAGTTCATCATCTGACTTTACTTGCTGCCAATGGTCGGAAAGGTAATCAGCAAACCAATGTAGGGACAGTGAATCCAGTCCTATTACCTTAAGGGAGGAAAGAAGCAGGCCTTGCTCAAGTCTAAGAACACTGCACAAATTTTTTGTTTTCCAGGTCTCGCTGCCAGTCGTTGGTCACTTTAGCTAGGGCCATGATAGTGCTGTGCTGCGCTCTAAAGCCAGACTGCATAAGATTTAGAAGACTCATAGTTTCTACGTACGTTTTCAGTTGCTTGCTTACTATTTTTTCCAGTAATTTAGACAGTATAGGTAGTAATGAAATCAGTCTATAATTATTTAAGTCACAAGGGCCCCCAGATTTGAACAAAGGGATAACGTGAGTTATTTTCAGTAAGGGTGGGAGGATTCCGTGGGATAGAGAAAGATTGAATAGGTGGGTAATTGGTGCAGACAGGACATGGAAGGCGACCTTTAGAAAGTAAGGAGTCGGAGAGTCGGCACCCGCACTTTTCTTATCGTCCAACTTTAATAGGAGTTCTTCGACCTCCTTCAAAGAAGCATGCTGAAGGGAAAAGACTGTGTAACCCCCTTGTTACCCGGGGTTACTAGAATCCCAGTAAGACCTAGTGGTAGGCAGGGAAGGCAGCTTGTGAAACTCCAGTTAAATGGGTTTCACACTGTCTCACTCTGTCTCAGTCACAGCTGAGACTGAGAGATGACATCACCATAGAACTGTCGCAGCTGCATAAGCCACATTGGAATCTGCAGCACAGGGAGTGAGTTAGAACTTTGGGAGTTTTCAAATTCAGTCTTCTGTTTACCTACAAGCAGGAAGGAAGTGTTTTCTGTCTACCTCCTTGGGAGAAAGTTAGTGTCCAGTTTTAAGTGGTGGAGATCGCTGTCCAGGTCTCAGTGTCCCCCTCCCTCCGGGGGGGGAGCAAAGTCCCTCGGTGGATTCCAAGGACAATCCCCTAATTTCCACTACAGAAGAAAGCTGCCTTTTTACAGTTTCTGTTCTGGTTTGATAACAGTGAAATAAGTGGTACTTTGCCTGTGGGGCACCTGCAACGAAAGGGTGAGTGTTGTGCTCTATTTGAGAGGGCAAACAATATGTTTCTTCAGTTTGGAAAATGTGAAGAAAAGCTGGGATGTGAACTACTATTTGGGAGGCCTATTGTACTAAGACAAATGGAGTAGTTTAAAAATTTAAAGTCTGTATGGATTTCAACTAATGTTGTAGAGGGGGTGCTACAGGTCATCCACCGTTTAATCTACATTTCAAAGTTTAAGTTTCTGTTTGTCCAGAGAAATGGCCGGGTATGGGCTGTGGGAGCTGGAGGTGGGAACACCCCCCATCTTTAGTGACCAGGTCCACCTCTACGGATTTCTACTGTGATTGCTACTTGCCTCATGCGCCTGGCCAGTGATGAGGTAGGTACCCAGACGTGGGTCACAAATTGGAAAATCTCTCTAGGAGTCGCAGACTCTAAGTGGTGTGGGGAGCCACAGCTTGGGAAAATATTCTCCTTGTTTGATGGGAGTCCGAAGGAAGTAAGAAAACAAATCTCTCTAGGAGTCGCAGACTCTAAGTGGTGTGGGGAGCCACAACAAGTAAAATTTGGGTCCATCCTTTAAATGGACCGTCAGTCAAGTGGCCGGCAGGGAAGCCGGGCCAGTCGGCCTGTGTATCCAAAGCGCATGCAAATCCAGGCTGAGTGCCTGGTGGGTCCAGAGCCAGACAACAGTAGAAACGGGTTCATTCATTAAGTGGACCACCTTGTAGTCTCTATCTGCATTTACAGTAAACGTAGCCCCTTGGAGGTCCATCTATGCTTTATGTTCAGCTAGTTTATGAATAAAAGCCACACTGAAAAATCCCAGTCCTAGTTCTGGACATTACAGTTATTGCTTCCTGTAGTTGGATTTACTTGGGTGCCCCTGTGCAGAGTAGCCAAACCTAGGTCCCTTGTGCCAGGTAACCTCATCCTCCCCGAACCCAGGTCCCCACCAGGTATTGCTGCCAACGCCAACAGCATGCCACCTGTCGTTTTAGTAAAAAGGCAGGGGTGAGGGGTTACAACTGAATTAGTTAGAAGAGGTTCCAAATTTTGCACATCCAATTGAGAGCATAGGGAACATGCAGGTGAGTTGTCAAAAGCAAGACCTGTAGTGGTGAAGTGGTTGTTAAAAGCATCCAAGATTTCCATTTTGTCACAGATGGTGACATTGCCAGAGATGACCTTTGCAGGCAAGGAATTACCTGGGGTATGTCCAGATATATCCTTAATGGATTTCCAAAACTTGGAGGAGCTCCTAGAGGCAGAATCCAGTTCCATACGGTAGAAGAATGCCTTAGCATCTCTTATCATTTTGGTGCAAGCATTCCTAGCTTTCCTAAAATTACACCAATCCAACACAGCCTTAGTCATCCGTGCTTTTTTCCAAAGCTTATCCCTGTTCAGTAATACTGATTTGAGTTCAGAAGTGAACCAGCGACAGGTTCTTCCCTTTACCCTACGTTTTATGAAGGGGGCATACTTGTTTAAAGCCTCAGTCATAATTTCAGAAAAAATCTCGTAAGCCAGCTGGACCAAGGTAGCTAAGTAAAAATCCTGCAAGCACATTGAGAATTTTAAATCATCAAGGTAGGCAGACAGATCAAAGTTGCGTCTGGACCTATTGGTGGAGAACCTTGACATGGACGGTGGGCTCTGAACTGACCTTATGCTAGCAATGATGCTATGATCACTAACATCAGAGAAGAATACTCCTGCGGGGGAGAAAAGGTGCGGTTTACTTACTAGAATGACATCCAGCAACATACTATTAGCAGGGAACTTTTTGTTAGGGCGTGTAGGTTCACCAATAAGTTGCATTAAACCAAGGGCGTCACAAAACTCCTTGAGAGGTGCCACTGCTTGGGACAACCAGTCGAAGTTTAAGTCCCCAAGGATGACTGTTTTAAGGGAGTCATGCTCCATAACATTAGTTAGATGGGTAAGGATTTGAGAACCAGCAGAGGGTGGTCTATAGCAACCTATAACACGAAACGCGGAAGATGAGGGTATCTCCAACTTTAGAACCAAACATTCGAATTGGTTAGCAACAGATGTCGATTCTAGCCATGTAACCGTGCATTTATCCTTAACATACATTGCCACCCCCCAGTAGTTAGTTAAAACCTTTATTTTTAAACAGGAATTCAGATGGAAAAATTCACATCATTAGGACAAAGTCCTATTTTCAAGATGGTCCTGTAACATACATGATTCATAAGTTATAACAACAATACATTCACAATATACATAAACCAGTCATTCAGAATATAATACACAAAAACACCTAAACAATCATCTATAACAATCACAATGTATTTTTAGTTCAGATATCAGACTTCTTAAAAATACCTTCAAATCATTAATCTGGTTACAATATACAGGTTTCAAAGCCCCCCATAAATGATTAACAATAACCGGAAATCTAAGAGTGCTATATATGTTTATGGACCTTGGAAGTACATAACCCCTTAAATTTATGTCTCTCAAATTATATACACATTTTCTTGGTTCTAATTTATCATAAAGGCTTTCAGGCTGTTGAAATTTTATTACCTTAAAAATTTGTATTAACCAAGAAATCCTACGTTTACTTTCTTGTGTGACCCAACCCCAATTCACTAAGCACTTGACAATGGTGTGCTCTATAATCCTTTTGTATTATAAATCTAGCCATCTTATAATATAATTGATCAACCTTAATTAGCCATCTTTTGCTGCGTAAACCATATATATGATTTCCATATTCCAAAATTGAAGAAGGAATTGATTTATAATTTGTTCCTCATTAATCTATTCAGACAGAAACCAGAGCGCTAAAAGCTCCCAACCTTTTATTTACTTTAGTTATAGTCTCTGTTATATGATGTTCAAATTTCAATGATGAATCTATCCAGACACCCAAATATTTATATACTGTAACCTGTTCTAACATTTCATCACTTATGGTTTTTATATTAATCCTTGTATTTCCAGAACTTAAAGAGGCTTGCCTTCTTCCAAAAACCATAAACTTAGTTTTCTTGCTATTAAGTATTAAGCCCGATTTAGTTAGCCAATTTGATAAACCAGTAAAGTCATTCTGTAAATTTTTTTGCATTTCACCAATTGTATGACCACTAGAAATCAACAGAGTATCATCCGCAAAAAGATTTATACTAGAGTGTTTTATACAATCTGTAACCTTATTAATATAAATCAAAAACAATATAGGGCCTAAAATAGATCCCTGAGGTACTCCTGGTTGCACATTTAATTTGTTTGATAACACTCCATTAATACAAACCTGTTGAGTTCTTTTTGATAGGTAAGATTTAAACCAATTTCCTGTCTCTTTAATCACACCAAATTCTGTAAGCCTGTCAGCTCTGAATAAAGAGTAATCAAGGATGTTAATTTCCCTATCAGGCGTGGAGGGTCTGAGCCAGGATTCAGAGATCACTAATACATCCGGTTTGGTGTGACTGACCCATGACTGAATCAATGTGAACTTTTTTAACAGACTGCATACGTTCATATGCAAAAATTGCATACCTTTCAGGCTTGCTAGGTCTGAACGTGAAGTAAGAGTTTTAGCTGGACCAGGATTAAGCTCAACGTCTCCAGAGCAAAACAGAAAGAGGAGAAGGAGCTTCCTTAGGGTAGCAAAAGATATTTTAAGATTTTTTGTCTGTGAAAGTCTGTTGCGGGTATCAGGCCAAGTAAATAGGAACCCATAATTAGACCTGGACCATCCTAGAGCTGCAGATACTAAAACCCTGGCTGGGAGATATAAGAGGAGGTAATTGCTTAAGGAGGCGGTGAGTATACTCTGTGGTGGCAGTTCTATACCAGGTCCCCCTTCTGTACGTGATTCTGATAAGAGGCTGCAAGTAGGGAAGTCTGAGGGCACAAAGGTAATTATATGAAGAGAAACGGTATACACAACAGCCCACTGGAGGGCTATAGTCTCCCCTACTAACGGATCGGGTGAGCTTGTGTACTATGCAGGGAACAAGAAGGAGAACAAACAAAACGTAGAACCAGAGGGGCACCCGCATGGTGAAGCTTTGTGTGTAGCAGATGTAGTTGAGCTGTCTGGCCCTTACAGCCTAAACTTAGTTAACAGCCTACACCACTGCCTCAAAGATTTGTCAGAGAAAAGATAAAGAAGTCTCCAATAATGACATATTAAGGCACCAGCTATTAATTTTCTTGGAGACTGGTTCAATAGACATAAGCCATGAGTTTGCGGCCTAGACCGCTAACAAAGTGGATGAGGTACCCAGAGGCAGAGTACCACAGTCACTGAGTGTTTTACTAATTCACCGGATTTTAGTAGGGCCGGCAACACTAGTATCCCTTCAATGTTAATGGGTCTGGGATCAAACAGGAGCTGATCACGAGTGAGTAAGCTTGAGCTGTCCAGAACTGGGAAGCATGGGAGGGTACTGCAGTAGCCTATTTGGCCTGGGAGAGAGGCTGAAGGGGTGTGGGTATGCCTTGGGGCGGGGCGCAAGCGTATTTAATAAGTGGTGGAGAACAGAACACAGAACAGCTAACCTTTGTCATTTTTTATACTTTCTGTAATATTAATGTAGCTATATACACACACATACTACACACATACACACACACCCTCGACACGCTAACACTTCTACTTCCACCCGCTTCATTTTTTTTGTTTTCCCACTAGTCCTTTGCATAGTTTTTGTATATTAAATATTTTTATTAAAATATATCCACCCTTGTGATATAATATTAATATTCAGAAGGAACCCCATCATTCCCTAAGTACTCCCCTCCATTTTTTGGTAATAATGTAATTTACAATTTTATGCGATATGCCCTGCCTTTTTCCCCACTCACCAGAATGTTTTTAGCTCGGTATTTGGTATTTTCTGCAGCTTCGGTATTTACTCTGCTGCTTTTTACTTGATGATCGAGTGCCCAAAACAGTCACCACTGGTGCCGTGGCCGCACTCGCAGTATCTCTTCATCCACAGCATATTTGATGAAGAAATCACAATACTTACCCTAATTTCCTTTCGTGTCTGTGCTGGGACGCAGCACTCAGCAAACCCTTATCTAGCCCTACTGATCGCAGACTACAAGATTGCTTTCTTCGTGTGGACAGTAATGGAATTTGTTTTCCTCATATTGCCTGTACTCGAATTGGTAATCTTTATTTCTTCAGGGAACCAACTTCGATGAGAACCTTGATCCTATCCAATGCGATGTTGGTTGTTGTCCTCATGCTGGCTACATTCATTTGAGACTGTTTTTTTCTTCTTCCAGGACCTTGTTTTCCTATATTGACTGTACTTGAATTTGCAATTTCTGTCTTCAGGGACCCGACTGTATGAGAACCGTGATCCCTCTGATGTCTGTCGTCCTCGTGCTGGCTTGATTTGAGAATGTGCTTTTTCGTCTGGAACCTGACCTGTGAACCAAGATCCAACATTTCCAGTATTGTTTTTTATATATCTGGTGACATGGCGGAATGGGAAGCCTTATGCTGTCCGTGCTGGGATGCAGCACTCGGCAACCCTCTATGTAGCACTATTGGTTGCTGACTACAGGATTGTTATCTTTGTGTGGACTGTGTATAACTTGTTTTCCTCACATTGACTGTACTTGAATTTGTCATTTCTGTCTTCAGGGACGAGACTTGTATGAGAACCGTAATCCATCCGATGCTGGTTGTCGTCCTCGTGCTGGCATGATTTGAGAATGTGTTTTTTTCGTCTGGGACCTGACCTGTGAAGCAAGATCCAACATTGCCAGTATTGTTTTTTATACATCTGGTGACATAGCGGAATGGGAAGCCTTGTGCCATCCGTGCTAGGATGCAGCACTCGGCAACCCTCTATGTAGCACTACTGATCGCTGACTACAGGATTGCTATCTTTGTGTGGACTATATAGAAATTGTTTTCCTCATATCGGCTGTATTTGAATTTGTAATTTCTGTCTTCAGGGACCCGACCTGTATGAGAACCGTGATCCCTCTGATGTTTGTCATCCTCGTGCTGGCATGATTTGAGAATGTGTTTTTTCATCCGGGACCTGACCTGTGAACCAAGATCCAACGTTGCTAGTATTGTTTTTTATATATCTGGTGACATGGCGAAATGGGAAGCCTTGTGCTGTCCATGCTGGGATGCAGCACTCGGCAACCCTCTATGTAGCACTATTGATCGCTGACTACAGGACTGTTTTCTTTGTGTGGACTGTGTAGAACTTGTTTTCCTCACATTGGCTGTATTTTAATTTGTAATTTCTGTCTTCAGGGACCAGACTTGTATGAGAAGCATGATCCCAACGATGCTGGTTGTCGTCCTTGTGCTGGCATGATTTGATAATGTTTTCTTCATCCTGGACCTGACCTATGAACCAAGATCCAACGTTGCCAAGACTGTTTCTTATATATCTGGTGACATGATGGCAGAATGGGAAGCCTTGTGCTGTCCGTGCTGGGATGCAGCACTCGGCAGTCCCCTACGATCTAGCCCTATTGAATGAAGACACACAAGACTGTTTGCCTTGTGTTCTTTTTTCTGGGACCAGACTCTGAATGAGTACCGTTATTACAAATATATTTTGGTTGTTTTCTTCATGCTGGCTATTTTAGGACTTGTTTTCCTTGTGTTGGTTGATTAGAATTTGAGAATTCTGTGGGGTGTTTTTTTCATGAATTCTCTCCTACCATTTCAAACTCGGGACTAACAAAGATGACAACTGTTGCTGTCACAAATCATAAACCCCCGTTACTGTTAATGACTTTCAAGTCCATAAACCAGCAGAAATGTAATCGAAATAACAGAAAACATTTTAATGCACATATTTCTAAACATCATTCCAAAAACTGTCAAAAAAAAAAAAGCAAGAAAAGAAACTCGCTTTGAAACCACCAGTCCCAACAACATGCGTACTCTGTAATTCTTGATCTTGCTGGGTATATTTTCTGTGCGCAACACTGACAAGTCTCGTTTTATAACTGCAATATGATATTGAATATAGCACTCCAGTCCTCTTAAAATAACACACAACCAGCATTACCACACACTCTGTCATGGTATACTTTACTAAGATAACGGATTACAACATTTGAGCCAAGAGCTCATTTTACATAGGTTCCACATCAAAATAAGAGAAGCATACATGACATTTTAACAAGTGACAAGTAACAGGTGACAAAAATAATAGTAGTCATTTGATAAACAGGAAAGTAAAAAACTGAATTAGTTTTTAATATAATTTAAATAGAGCAAGTCTGAATAAACAGTGTATTGACTGGAGACCTATGCGACTGCTGTCTTCCTCATGTTGATTGTATTGGAATTTGTGATCTTCGGTGACCTGATAGCAATGGAAACCAGTGTCCCTCCAAATGAACCGCAGTAAGCGGTTTTATTATACCTCCGGCCATGCTTCCTTTATGAAATCCAAATACATCTGTTCAATGCAAGCTCAATCCGGCAAATTTAAAAGTCTTCTTCCACTAGTTGGTAACGGACCTCTTAAAGGTCCTGCGAAGATAAATATTTTATTTCTGCTATATCTGGAACTGTTGGACGCTTGTATTGACCATCTAGTGAGGTTGGATGAAAGAATTCTACGGTGGCAACATTAGTATTTATCAATGTTATGCTTTCAGGGTACCACCATTTTCGTATGCCACTGCAATCCAGTCATTCACCATCACGTTTTTCCCACCTGGTACCAGGTTTGATGACTCCGCCAGTCCCAAATTAGAGAAATCACTGTGTTCTTCATTGTCACTTTCATCTGAGGTTTTGTAATTTACTATGTGCTGCTTTCCAGTCAATGCTGTTTTTTTCTTTTTCTTATTTGGTTGATCTTCAACATCAATTGAAGTTCCTTCACCACTCTCTCTCTGCTTCTGTTTTAATTCCTTTTGGATCTTTCTTCTCTTCTCCTATTCCTTTCTTGTCCTGCTTTTAGGTTATGTTCCAGTGCACTTCTTGTTTTCCTTTCAAATTCTCTGTGACTCCTCCTGAGTTGCCTTCCATTTCTGCATGCTCTGACGAAGATGAGTTGCTTTTCAGCAAAGGTTTTACTTTCGATCCAAGCCTGTAGAGCCTCACGGTTTGAGTCGAGTAATAATAGGGATGTGTGGAAATGAAGAGTAGCATGCCTCCTTTGTTGTTGACTGGCGTCCAGTGATCCAAAGTCCCGTTCATAGGTCAGATTTGTAAGTGGCGCTCCATCCCCAGCTTTCAATGCATCTTCTTCCGCATCATGGCTGAACTTTCCAGTAAGGAAGTCTTCCAATTGCCTTTCACAGCATAATTTCATTCCTCTGAGGATGGCTGCTGTACACCTTGTAAAAAATTCAATGTCTTCCTGCACGGATGTCGCCATTCTGAACAGTGCCGAACTTCTATTCCCAACATATTCTAGGAACACTGGTGGGTCCTCACTTGAAAGAATAACGAGCGGATCTTCTAGTCAGGTCTCAATCTGTGCATGCATTTTTTTTATGTAATGATGCAGTTTTAGGTAGTTGCATGTGCCGCTGATGATTGCTTCCCAGTATGGCCCAGTTATTTTGAAGTAGATGACTGCCAGACTGTGAACCATGGCTACCACTTTGCTGTCTTGCAAGTCCAGAAGTACCGATTTGATCTTTGAATTCTCTGTGTCCAAATGATCAATGAACTTGATGATATCCATTCTGTGATGTAGAATCTGTACCGCAGTTTCGAACAGGCAGCTGAATCTGTTGTCTCTGTAGTTCCTATCAACTTTATATTACTGTTCATGGTACAGTAGCTCAGCCACTTTTCTCTTACTCCATTTTTCTCATCTGGTACTGGGCCAAGAACCTCCGATGCCATTCTGACAGTCCTTACTGCTGCAACTTCCCTGCGATATTTAATTACTTTATCCCGTCCAAGTAAAATGTTGTTGTCTTCCATTTCTTTTTGAAGAATGCTTAGGTTGTCCACTGCATATTTATGGAATCCTAGCAAGACATGGACCATGCAGTGGAATGAATGTAGAACTTGGCACTGCGATTCATCTCCACATTCCTGTAGCATTTCGTCTCTCCAGATTTGTAGCTGCTGGTTTGATAGTCTTTCATTTGCAGCGCTATCCATCATGATGTACGTTAACTTTCTGATGATGGTATTGAGCATGATCTCTACACAGTCCGATATTTCATTCAGTTCTACTTTCGAAGTTTCTGTGATGGTTTCTGCAGTTTCACTAGCGACGCATTGGAATCCAAGAGGTAAACTCCTACCAGTGTCCAAAATGATGGTATTGCCTAGAATTTTCTGTTTTTTCCTTGAGGTCCCATCTTTATGAAGTCCCCAGTGATCCGCTTTCTCCAGTTTGTCAGCGTACATGGACTTCAAGAGAAACTGTCCTTCATCTGTGATATTAACTACTGTTTGCCGATATGGAAGGTCCCTTTCTGGAAACTCATATTTAAATATGTGTTTTCTGACCGACGCAATCACCTTATCGACTTTATCCGTTGCCAATTCCAGTGATACCAGCTCCAAAACACAAATTCTGACATCCACTGTAAATACTCCTTCAACAATGGTGTCTATCCTTGTTGGAGTGTCAGAATGGATACGATCAATCTGTTCTTTTAAATTATCAATTTGTTCACGAAGGGTGGAGTTTTCATCTATGATTTCTTCAACCTCATTTACCTTGAAGGGATTCTTAGTATTCTTCAATGTAGTTTTCTAGTAGCTCTTCATCTTTCTAGCCTTCCGCAGCATCTGTTTTTTTTTTTTTAGTTTTTTTGTTGACTGGGTAAGTGCACTAGACAAATCCTGCCTATTTTCAGGCACGACCCGGGGGAGGGGATACAGATGAATGGCAACTGACCTTGAACCAGATTAAGCTGTTGGTGGCATTTTTTTCAGTGAATGAGGGAAATTTGTCCAGGACACCGGGGACATTCTCCTACTCTTTTCAATAAGTGCCATGGGATCTTTAACATCCACATGAACTACCACCAATCCAGGCAGATGGGACCTTGGTTTAATGTCTCATCCGAAAGACGGCCGTTTGAGAACACATATAGAATTTTGTAACTGTTCTTTATCCTTTTCTAGTTCCTTGTTCTTTCGTTCCAGTTAAGCTAGCTTTTGATTCTTTCTCTGCTCTCTCTCTCTCACGAACATTTCTAGGACGGTACTTTGTTTTCTGTGACTGCAACTTCTCTCTGCACTTTCTCATCATTGTCTTCAGCTTCTAAAAGTAAGTAACTTCTTTATTTATTTGATGCTGTCGCACATTTTCGTTTTTTTTTGGGGGGGCAGCCATCAAACGTATGTGTCTGAGTGTTGAACCGCTAGTACTAGCTTGGTCTTTGTCCCTGAAGTTTTCAGTATTTTGTACACCAGTGGTGTGTATTTCCTCGGTATCTTCATTCTCTTCTGTGTGAGAGTCAGAAGCAAAATAGAAAACTGCCTCATCCAAAGAATTCCTTTCTTTATCTTTCCAAAGTCATCGTAGTATATTTCTCTTACTGTGCAGGGCCTCCATATTTTTCACCACATCCTCATCAGCGATGACACTGTTATCCGTAAGTTGTTTAATCCATGGAATCCAAATATCTGTGCCAAGTGGCTTGTTGACTCTCTTCTTGTTCAACACATAGCAATATATATCCAGAATCAAACCATTCTTAGGGTTCACAATTACAGGTAGAGTGTTACGTATTAAGTCTTCTTCATATATGTGCCAGCTGATTCTGCATATACTCCTAATCCTAGTGGTTTGGAGCGTGTCTTCTGTTTCTTGGCAGGCATGTTATTTTCTGACTTGATAGGTCGGTCACTGCGAGAATTTCTAGGCAACAGGTAGAATTCCCATAGAATGCAGATGGACAATATTTTGTACATCACTGTACATAAAGTTAGTAAAACACATTTAAGAAATATCCAAAATAATTGAATAAAAAGGATGTTTGTAACTTACAAAATATGCTGAGTGAAGAAACAGCAGCAGCACAGGACGTAAACGTGAAAAGAAAACTGGTAAATGCATAAGTTCATCCCACTTTGTATGGCTACCAGGCAGTGTTCCCATTTACCCCATCTGTTCTTGATTCAAGTACAAATTATGAAATTCAAGTACATTTTTGTGTGACGGGGGTACACTGTACCCATAATTCTGTCTGAAGTATATGTACCCCACAAGAATGTTGTACAAATGGTAGAATGAACCCTTATAATTTATTTTGTACCCCTGAACATTTTTGGAGAGGGTGCAGTGCACCCTCAGATCTGCAGTCTTAATGGGAACATTGCTACCAAGCTAATCTTACCTGTGACAGAACGATACTGCACAACCAACTCACAACCTTTGTTGACGCTTGCATGGTATTCTTTCAGATGCCCTCTTATTTCCACATTGTACTTCATCATTCTACCGATTACTTCAACCTGTTTGACTTAAAAGTTGGACATCTAGCATTCTAACATTACACTAAAATAATTCCGTACCACTTGCAAGAATAATACATTTCTGGTATGTAACTTAATTTGCATAGTGCAATACGAACACAAGAGCGTGCGCTGCTATGTAAGGGATACATCAATCTGTAAATATTTCTAATAATAATTATACACATACTGTTTATAACATTTATTTCACCTACCTTAGAAGCACTGCATCGGACTTGCTGAATTTCCTGAATGATGCACCGGACGCTGCCAAGTGTCGACCATGCCGTGACATGGATGGATGCAGATGGAAGAAATAATCAAGACAATGCACCAATGATTAGAAAGAGAATCCACACCAGATGACATGCGCATGGTCAGGTACAGAGTGACAACATGCAGTGAAATGAATGGGTGCAGATAGAAAACAAGATAATGTGGCAATGAGAGAAACCAAGAACCCTCACCAGAAGGAAGTGAGAAAGACTGTCGAGTGAGTGGTGATGACTGACATGCTTGATACTGCAACTTTGAATGGCTGCGGATAAAACAAATAACCAAGACAATGTGGGACCCCAGCAAAACTTAACTCACTGACTCCAAAGCAGCTATCTGAGTGCAACATTCTACTACCCACTCACATGTGAATGAGTCTTGAGTGACCAAACACAGCAAAATAATAAAGAAAAGAAACCCCATAAACTATGGTGTATGTCATTAATTTTGCAAGTAACTTTACTGTATAGAAAATAAAAATCATTACAGCTGTGACAAAGACAATGGGCCTGACTTTCATAGTCCACTTAGAGACGCAAAGTGTTTCCATGTATGGGTTGCAGTAAACCCCAATTATGCCCAGTCTAAATGGTCACACTTGTGTGCATGTATGTGCTTTGCAATTTCCTCCGCCCAAATAAAAAATGTTTGTAGGCCCTCCACTGTGCACACCTCTTTGTGTTGTGTGGGCATTGGGTTTTTTGTAGCAGTTTTTGAGGAAGGGGTGTTTTGCACTGCAGTCTGTGGTGCCTATGGCTGCTGCTTTGGACTGGGCTGAGTTTGACACAAGTAGTGACATCAGTCACAACGTACGTCAAATTCCCTTGCATCATTCCAAAACATTTTAAAATCAGGTCCAAATTTTCAGCCGAATGAAAAAACAAAAATGCGCTAAAACCTCCTAGCCTATACAAATTGAAAGAGGTAGTGGAAACTGTAGTAGTACGCTGACTGTAAAACACTCATTTTTATTTCTGAAGAATACTTTTTCTTAGTTTCATCTTATCCTGCTACTGTGATACCACTCTGATGCAAAATAAATCTGCATGTCATATAAAGGATAGTATACAAGCAAACATACACAGCAACGCTATATTACTATGTGGATGTTCAGTACTTAGTAATGCGTTGAAAAGATTCAAACATTGTCTGTTTATGATGCTCCGAGTCCTAAACAAATTTATGTTCAGAGTATGTAAATCCATAATCAACACTGGACTACAAAGAGATGCAGTTCTGTTCACTTGCAAAGTCCTGGCCACTCTCTCCCCCAAGTGCATCAATAGTGCAGCACAACTAAGATCACTGAACTTTGCCATGCATGCACAATGACAGTTCTGTTGTGGTGAGAGCATGTCCAGGTAAACCGTGCATCTACAGAGATCCACAACAGACTGCTGTAAAAGTATGTTGGCTTTACAACAACTGGAATTTTTTTTGTGGCATTCGGGTGACTGGTGTATAGTGCACTATAACATTGTGTATGTGTAATCTTATAGAAACCACACTGTCTTCTCACTCTTTACATTTCCGTGCTCACCAGTTCTATTAAACTGTGATCTCGAGTTTGAGGTCTCATGTTTTGCCTGGTCATGTCTTGATGGAATAATAGCATTTTGATACAGAATTGTTCATACAGTCCTCTATGGATCTGTATTACTGTAAATTACAGATTTATATGTCAGATGCCAGGCTAAGACATGTTCTGCATATCACACATAATGTCAAGTAACAGTAAATTGTCAAACTGACAAAAACATCTCAAAATTACCTCAGATATAACATGTGCTGGCTGTCAGCAAAATGTACTACTGAAAGTGACATGCTTCCACTAATTCTTTCCTTTTGACCCACTTTGTGTGTTGAGTGAAATAAGACTAACACTAACGATCCTTACTACTCCTTACATGTTGCCCCAATTTAGGTCCTGTGTGTGGGCTGCCGACTAAATATATCCCGCTTATCATTTCAAACAATTTTAACCCAGTATCACTTGTCTCTCAGTAAGTGTCTCTGCTTACTTTCATTTGTACATTAGCTGTTATATTTCTTTCACTCACCACACATCTTTTAGCTCAGTAGTTTGTGTTTTCATTTGGGGAAGATGCAAATATTAAATCACTCACATCGAGCTGTGATTGATTTTTTTTTTTTTAAATTCACTTCGACTTAGACGACAAACTGACCGACAACCAGCACTAATGTTATTAGTTTTGCTGTACTTGACTCCTCTTACACACACTGGGCTCTAACTCATGACACAAATCAAAATCATGGACAATATTTTTATCTTCCTGATGTTCATCCTGCCGGACGGAAGGAAATCTTGACATCTACCCCAAGACGGCGGCGTAATTTCACGATTGATCACTGGTAATAACCATGTGTAGGATGAAAGATTGGACGCCATCCTACACACACCGGGCCCTAACTCACGACATGAATTAAAATCACGAACGATATATTTGTCCTCCTGATGTTCATCCTCCCAGACAGAAGGAAATCGTGATATCTAACCTAAGACAGCATTGTTATTTCACGATCGATCACCGGTAATAACCGTGTTTAGGATGAAAGATCGGACTCTGTCCTACACACCCCGGGCCCTAACTCACGACATAAATCAAAATCACAGATGATATATATTTGTCCTCCTGATGTTCATTCTGCCAGACGGAAGGAAATCATGATATCTACCCTAAGACGGCAGCGTAATTTCACGATCATCACCGGTCATAACCGTGTGTAGGATGAAAGATCGGATGCTGTCCTACACACACCGTGCCCTAACTCACGACACGAATCAAAATAACGGACGATATATTTATCTTCTTGATGTTCATCCTGCTGAATGGAAGGAAATGTTGGTATGTACCCTAGACGGCGGCGTAATTTCACGATTGATCGCCGGTATTACTGTGTATAGGATGAAAGATCGGACGCCGTCCTACACACACCGGGCCCTAACTCATGACACAAATCAAAATTACAAACAATATTTTTATCCTCCTGATGTTCATCCTGTCGGATGGAAGGAAATCATGACATCTACCCTAAGACGGTGATGTTATTTCACGATTGATCACCGGTAATAACCGTGTGTAGGATGAAAGATCGGACGCCGTCCTACACACACCGGGCCCTAACCCATGACACAAATTAAAATCACGGATAATATATATTTGTCCTCCTGATGTTCATTCTGCCGGATGGAAGGAAATCATGATATCTACCCTAAGACGGCGGCGTAATTTTACGATCGATCACAGGTAATAACCGTGTGTAGGATGAAAGATCGGACGCCGTCCTACACACACCGGGCCCTAACTCACGACACAAATCAAAATCACAGATGATATATATATGTCCTCCTGATGTTCATCCTGCCAAACGGAAGGAAACTGTGATATATACCCTAGACGGTGGCGTAATTTTACGATCGATCACCGGTAATAACCATGTCTAGGATGAAAGATCGGACTCCATCCTACACACACCGGGCCCTAACTCACGACACGAATCAAAATTACGGACGATATTTTTATCCTTCTGATGTTCATCCTGCCAGACAGAAGGAAATGTTGGTATCTACCCAAATGACAAGTACAATGCATTCTTTTATTACACTGCAGATAATAAAAACAAATAGTATTACTCACCATACAGGCTCCCTTTTCCTTCGCTCCATCACCAGAAACAATAGCACTGCACGATGATATAATATACTTATCAGTCATTCCACGCATACTATACCATGCTCTGTGCTGCTCTTCTCATCCACCTTGATTCAACTGTTCTGCAATCCTGTAGTTTACCAAGACAGATTTTAAATTATGACCATCAAATGAGGGCACAAACATTATTTGTATTGATATAATTGGCATACCTGTATAGGAAAGGAGCTATAGCCATCTTCAGGTCATTTGTGAACATGTCACATCCCTCATCAGTCAGGTGGACTCCATCATGCCGATACAGTTCCGGGTAGCAAGTCTTGATGTTGTTGTGCTTGACCATGCCGTCGGGCAATCTTCTCATAAATGTGGACATCTCCATGATGATCTTCCTCCTTGTCATGTCCATCGCCTTCAAATTTTTGATACGCCAATGCATTCGCTGGATGATGTGTGACCAGATGATGGTTGTCCTCATCATACGGTGCTTGACTTCGATGATGTCTGCCTTCATCTTGCGCATAAGTGTCACTGAAGTATCCACTCCCAAGTCATTTCCTCCCAAGTGGATCATGATGATGTCTGGATCAGCCTCATTCCGGCACTCCTCATGCAACAATGCTACCAGTTGACCCCAACGCATGCCCGTGTCTGATCCAACACATATGTGAAGGACAATTGTTGAAGGTAAGGACTGGTCCACTGGACTGTGCCCGCTCCCGATGCTTGCCCAAATGTACGAAGGAGTGTCTGCAGACCTAAATGTTCTCCATAGTAGACTGCATATCTGTATAACAAAAACAAACATATTATGTAGCAACCAGAAACTCGCTGGTGGGTACTGCAGAAAGGAGAACACACCTAGTGGCTATTACATGCAGTATACAGAGGACGGCGGCGGAAAAAGAAAATAATGGAGAAAAAAAAAAAAGAATGGTGTGTGGTGACAGGATAGGCGGCGGGAAAAGTGGTAGACTGGGGTGGCCAAGCAATCATTCTGCAGTCACATTCTAGGTTTACAGTAACCAGCATAACTACAGACTGAACTGCCATTAACTAATCCTTTTCCACCCTAGGGTCTGCTGCACAAATAAAGTATTGTTTTTTTCTCTGAAAATCATGTGGCCACTCTTTTGTTTCGAGTGAAAGTGTATGCCACATGGGAAATGCAGACTCTGTTCAAAGGATAGGGTGACTGTGGGGGGACAAAATTAAGGTAAATTCATTTTTTGTACTTGTGCCAGCAATCACAGCGGAGAATTGAGGGTGAGGCAATAGCACCACCTATATATTCACATTCAGGCCATCGATCAGTTACCAGCTGGGGTTGGGGACGCACAATGCTAATTGGGTGCCCTGACATCACAATTCACACACACATGTAAGTAGCGCACACCACCATAAGGTTTTGTGCGTGAATGGTGACGCATTCATTCACACATCCCAGTACACTTTCCCTAGTTACTATTCATGCACTTCACAGATCAGGCATCCTTTCCTGCTATGACAGACCTCCAGCACCAGTTATGGCCTTTCCCACCCAATCGGAATAAAGCATGCTGACAACATACCAGTCTACTGGCATCGCTAACACACCTGCGGCAGAATAGGCCTAATGAATTAGTAATGGTCTGTCGTGTCTGCTTGTTTAGCCAGCCCCCAACCTAGTTGGAGCTGACCCTGCACTACCACCCACCCCCCTCCATTCCCATCCCAGGATGTTCCCCTTGTATATTA
Source organism: Neoceratodus forsteri (assembly GCA_016271365.2). NCBI lineage: Eukaryota > Metazoa > Chordata > Ceratodontiformes > Ceratodontidae > Neoceratodus > Neoceratodus forsteri. The sequence continues at coordinate 55,769,146 of JADMNL010000036.1, forward strand.
GGCTTTGCCAGCACACCCCTTCCACTACGCCGGTCCCAACCCCTCTTGAACCCCCCCAGCCAGGTTTCTGGTGCCCAGGAGCAAAACCCTGTATTTTCCTGCACTGACCCTCAGTCCCCACCACCCTGACCACTTCTCCAGAGCATCTTGGTCCCCCTGCAGGGTCACCATCCACTCCATCAACCATCGCTCCCAGCTTTGAGTCATCCACAAAGAGGCTCGTTTCACGTCTGATCCCCTCCCTTATGCGACTTGGGACCTAAGCGTTGAACCGGAGGGATCCCTTGACAAACACTGATCCCATCAGCTCATACCTCATGCTTGACCTTGTGCACAGTCAGGCCAGGGAAGCTTTTGGTTTTAACAGGGCAGGCTTCACCTTCCCAATTCCATTTCATATCCTTGATCACTGAGTCCCCCAACAGAAGTAATCCAACCACCCCCTCACCTCCACTTTCATCACCCAGATTTCCCCTTCTTCCATCCATACCTCTCCTGATCATTCCTTCCAGCCCTTCCCCCCAGCCAGCTCCTCGCTCCTCCCACATTCTGGGTATCGTACGCTGCCCTCTCCCTTTACCGTGTCCCCCCTTCCCTGTTCCTTGGTCCACCTCCGAGTGTACTTTTTTTTACTCACTACTCACCCACAGCCCTGCTCACGTCTGTTCCTATTACCCTCTCAGTTACCCATCTTGCCCCCCTCCCCCATCATATGTCCTTTCTGCATTACTCCCATCCTTGCCTGTCATGCCCCACTGGCACTCAGCACAGCAGCCTCCAACCTTGTATGCCTGGTTCTTCCTGAGTTCCTCCTCCCCTTCCACCCCATTTCCCTCTTCCCTCGCCTGCTGAGATCACCCCTGCCCATCTTCCCGCACTCCCATGCTCCTCCAATACACACACACACACACACCACCCACTTCAGATCACACACACACACACAGACACACCTACACCACTCAGAGGAGGATGTTTCTGTGAATATGCATAGGCATATTGATCAATTATTCATAGGAAATGCACTGCGCACAGATAGGCATAGAAAAGTGAACTCTGGTGTTACTTGTGGGTGGCCTGGATCATGTGGTGCTATAGTGTCGGGGGCCAGAGCTCGGCGGACGCTGGCCATCCTGTATGTCCATGCTCTGTGGGATAGTGTTGGGCAGGGAGAACAACAAGCAAAAATACCCTCTGCCTCCTGATAGGCGAAGGAGGGTCCGGGGAGGGTCAACCAACCACGCCCAATATCGGCCTCATCATCTCGTCTCCTCTGTTCTCTTCCATGCCTGGTCGCCTGTCTAGGAGGACTAATCTATCAGTCCCCTTCAGGAGACTCAGAGTCCGGGTATGCTGAGTGGCTGGGTCATGGTCAGGATACTTGGGCCTAGGAGGAATGAGAGGAAGAGAGCTTCAGGTGGGCAGGCCCTAAGAGACCACTTTGGATAGAGTTCGGGTAGGGACAGTGACAACAAGAATTGTACCTTTGCACAGGACCTGTAGTATAGCTTTTTGTACCCCCTAATGGTCTCCCACAAGCTACCAGCATCCATGTCTGGCCTATTCTCATCCAAGCTCCCCTGCGGAATCCTGCCCTTTCTGGGCCGGTGTCCACAGATCCCCCACTTAGCCCCTCTTCTTCTACTGCTTCGCTCCTTACCTCCCTGCCCCCCTCAGGTCCTGCATCCTCCACCCCGTCTGCTGTATTTCACCCTACTCCCCTCTCCCCTTTACCTCATCTGTTTTCTCCTGCCCTGAAGCTGGCCTATCTAGACTACTCCCTAACGCACCCCTATCCTTGGCTATCTTCTCCAACCTGGATGCCTGCCCAACCCTAGTCCTTTCCCCTCCCACCCTGGCCTCACTCTACTCTCCCCTTACCTCCCCAAGCTAGGCGATGTCCCTCCCCTCCCTCCCTCATTTGGATCTGGCCCCTCCTTCCCCTTCCCTAGCTTATGACCAAATCCCTTCTTCCACCTGCTCTCCTCCCACCAGCCTCCTCCACCTCATCTCCCAGATACAGTACACACCACAGACCACCAACACCCACCCAGATGACACACACACATATCACCCAGCCCCACACGACACCCACACACCACCCACCCCCAAATAACACACACACACACACACACTCTCTCCTCACCCCACACATAAAAGACACACAGACTGATAGCGGTGTTTCGTACTTCAGCAATAAGGCACAAGGTGAGCAGATTATTGGGGATTCTGCCTTGTGTGGTGTATCAATGAAGCGCAGCAGAGTGCCTTAACCACAAAAGAAGTGGGTAAATCACCCAGTAACTCACACACTGGAGTGCCTTATTGCGATTACACAATGGACCCATGTGTAAAATAAATTTAAAATGTGTTTAATTATGTTTTTTATAAATGCCATTCATCAGCTGTGGGTTATGTAGGATTTACCAATGGTCATGTGACATGTTTTGATCAATGAGGTTACAGGATTTTCATACACCACTGTACAATTGTGATGTACTAGCAAGCAAGAAGAACATCTCAATTAATTTCAATTGCCTTTATCTGTATCACACCCCACACACAACTCCCACACCACCCAATACACACACACACACACATAAAGACACGCATAATATTGTTTCATACTTATGATTTATTTATTAACAACCAAGAAAAAGATCTGAAATTATCTCTTTTAATTCACTTAAGAAACCCACCACCCCTCCCCGGTCACAGATCCCAGAATAGAGAAACAATTTTCCTACTAGTGACAATCACAAATCATATGCCTTTTGTAGTCTACCTAGGGTCCATCTCCCCCCCCACCCCTCACCCACAGGCAAGCAGCTGTAGTGCAGGCAGATGCATGGTTAGCCTGCAACCACCAGTGGTCCAGTGGAACTGCCCCTCCCATACCCAATCTCTGCTCATAGTACAGCAGTCCCCAAACCCAGTATAACAATGTGGGTTCCCCACCCCAACCACGATCCCCAATGCAGATAATTATTAAGTCCCCCCCAATCCATAGGGCTCTGTGCCTCTAGTCAGACTCCTACGTGGGCTTGATCACCCTTGAAAAGAGAATCACACACCCCTGGTATACCCGATCAACAGAAACAGTCCCCCGCCTGCCACCATTCCTCATTGTTAGTACGCTCATGCCCCCAAAGCAGTGAGGCACGGACCAGACCGACTGGCATCCATGTGGAAAAACACTGTTCTGTGCCTGCCTGCCCCTCTGCACACCATCATCATAGGCTAGATCAATTTTTTTCTACATGATACATGCCTACAGTCTGTCAGGCAGAACCAGACTGTGGCATGGTCACTCCCTACTAGCAGGTCCCTCACCTCCAGACCATGGTCCTAGGGTTTCTGGCTGAGGAAAACAGGGAGGATTCGCAGAATTCGCTCTTTTCAGAGCGGATGGCTCTCTTGCAAGAGCTCCTCAGCAGTCTATATTCGAGGAAGTCGGTACTGGAGTGGGAGGTTTTGAATCTCACCCAGCATTTGTCCCTTTGCTTCATGAGGGAGAACAGGCTACCATGGAGCCACTTGATTACCGTACCCCTCACCCTCCTTTTCATAAGGGGTGCATGTTTGTTTTGCAGGGGAGTGAAGACAGCTAGGAAGTTGCCGAGAGCCTCCGTTGGATCACTCGTGGCAGTGACCCGGGACCAGTCGGTTTACCGAAGGTCAGCAAGGTAGTCTTCAATGCTAAAGCTTGAGTAGTCCCACATCTGGATCACCTTGCTAGTGATTTTGGGAGGTGAGATGTCCCATGTGCAATAGGTGGGGGAGTGATCCGAGGAGACTATTTTATCAGGCCTGTTACTCAGTACCCAGTCAATGAGGGATCCTTTTCCCCCACGTGGGACGGGCCTCGTGGATTCGATGATGAGTTGGCTGAGGGCGAGGCCCGACAGCAGAGGCTCGTACTGCTTTGGCCCCCCCCAACCAGTTTAAGCTGAGGTCACCCAGGACCAGTAGCTCATTTGAGCCCGCTTTGCCCTTAAGGCAGTCAAGTAACGAGGAGAGCCCAGGCGTTCCTCCCTTTGGAGGGTTATAGGCACATACCACATGGATCTTTTTAGTACTGCCTAGAAGGAGGAGGGTGTGCAAGAACTCACATGCAGGGGGAGTGCCTAATGACAGACATGTTTAAATGCTCCTTATAGTAGAGAAGCACACCGTCCCCACGCTTATTCCATTCTCTGTCCAGCCTAATAAGGTGGTATCCAGGGAGGGCACACTCGGAGTGTGGGGTGTGCAGCTTCAGCCAGGTTTCCGTGATCCCCAAAATGTCAGGGTTGTAGTGAGCTACCTAGGCAGTTAGATCTGCTAGGTTTGGTAGCAGACTACACAGGTTCAGGTGAGCCAGCTTTATGCCTTTGGTAGGTAGCCAGGCAGGAGAAGACCTGAAGGAAGGGAAAGGCAGCCTGAGGCCCAGGGAGTTCAGCTGTGTTCCCAGCTAGGCCAGGGAGGACACAGCACCCCCAGGGCAGCATCCTAAAAGCCATGGGGGGGGGTGGGTCAAGTACAGTCGAGTTCTAGGCCTAGGACCCCGGGCAGCCCAAGGGAGGCACAGACAGAGACTAACCCAAAAACAGCAGCTAGGAGTTGTACTGACAAAGGCCTGCCATGGCAGTAGCACCACACCAATTAAGAGACAGGTAGCAGCCTTGAAAGATGCTAGGCCAGGATTGCCATGGCACGGCGACAGGAAGCTGCAGTGTAATGGCCCAGGGGGTAGCAGTTGTGGGTCATCAGCAAGACAAGGGTTAGGAATTGAACAACTCAAGCAAATGCAGTACCAGAACAAGTACGGGGAGACATAGAAACACCATATCTAGCCTGCAAAGGCAAGTAGATAATACTGGCCCTAAGTAACACCAGTGAGAACAACCAAGTACAAGTATTAACCCAGTGAGACAGCAAGAAACGATATAATGCATACATTAGACTGTAAGGAAATACTAGTCCTAGAATATTTGCTTTAAATACAATCCAGCCATGGGAAAAATACAGGTCCTAAGAAACACCAGTAAGTACAATCCAGTAACGGGAACAAGGCTAGAGGAAAAGTTCTGTCAATAAGTCAGGTTTAGAGCCTGGATTCTATCCCAGACAAGCCACGATAGGAGGCAGCTCACTGATTAGACCCCCCCCCCACCACAGAGCCTTCAGGGGAGCGATCCTTGATGAGACTAAGAGGGCACTGGGAGATACAGCACTAGACCCGCTGTGGCGACAGGGGTAGAAAAGAGGTGGCCCCAGACAAGTGGGAGGGGCTAAGGAGCATTTAATGGGAGGTAGGCAGCTCACCTACAGAGAGACGAGACAGTGAGGCAGCACAGCAGGAGACACTTAGATGGGGAGGGATGCCACTGGATGCCAGTGCACTCACACACATAGGCGACTACATGCATCACTGCATGCCAGTGATCCTCGGGGAGTAAAATGGAGGGGAAAAAAACAGAAGGCAAGATGATGCTGGTACCCTCACAGGCTCTGCACTGCTGATTGTGACACCCACCTACCAACTGGTCCGGGGCAGGTGGTGAGGGAAGTCCCAGAGAAGGTAGAAGTTGGGACTGGGGAGTGACATGCTGATGTGATCCAGGAGCAGAAACACAGGCTTGGGAAAAAAATTTAAAAGTGCTATTATACAATAAAAAGAAATACAATCAAATAACAATATAAAAGTGACCAAGAACAGAAGGGGCTGTTACAGGCATCTGGCAGTGAAACAATCTCAGAGTGACTACAAAACAGCCACAAACTATAGTGCACCCTGACCACTAATATTTATCCACTGAGACCTGCCAGTCCCCCCTTCCCCCGTACTGCCAATGCCAACACCCCAGCCCTGGAGGCAGAATCTGAAGGGACATTACTAAGCAGTGCAAAGTACAGTTACGTAGGAACTTAACATAAAGTACAGTTACGTAAGAACTTACCGTAACAGCAGATCTTTGAGAGAGGCTCTTGTAGTAGGTATTTACATGTAGGACTGACCAGGCAGGCGTCAGGACCCGACGGAAAAATTTCTAGCTAGCAGTCTCTGGCAGGGGATCGCCCCCACGTCAGGTGACCGACTTCAGTATAAAGGGGCAGTCCCCCATGCACACCTTCCAGTTCTTTCCCGCCAAGGGCTAAAAGAGGCAAGATGAGAGAGAGAAAAGAAAATTTCCTTTCCTGGAAAAGGAGCTTAAAAAGCTAAAGGGGATGGAGGGCGGGAAGGCAATACCTACTGCAAGAGCCTCTCTTGAAGATCTACTATTACGGTAAGTTCTTACGTAACTATACTATCTGACTTCGAGAGGGCTCTTGCAGTAGGTATTTACATGTAGGACTGAATCCCAAGCAGTCTGGAACAAGGAAAAACACTCGGGAGGAGGAGGAAAACGAACCATAATATGGAACCTCCGGCTGAACCGGTCTTATGAAAGAAGACCTTGAAGCACAGCCAACCCAAAGCCTGCTCTACGGTGAGAGGCACCGTCCAAACTGCAGTGTTTCACGTAAGGTATGGACAGAAGTCCAAGTTGCGCTGCGCAGATATCTGCCGCTGACACATTCTTGAAACAAGCCGAGAGGCAGCTACCTCTAGTGGAGTGGTTCTGACCTGACCCGGTAGGGTCTTGTACTTCTCATAACAGAAAGTGATACAATGAGCCAACCATTTAGATAGGCATTGCTTGGAAACAGCATTGTCCTCTCTTTTGTGAGCAAAAGAAACAAAAAGCTGATCAGATTTCCTGAGATCCTTAGTCCTAGTGGTGTAGTATCTCAGTATTCTATGAACAAAGTATGCAAGAGATGCTCCCCTTGATTGGAGTGTTGCGTAAAGAAGGCAGGTAGCTGAATGGATTGATTCCACGCAGATTCCGCTACCACCTTTGGGAGAAACTTAGGGTTGGTGCACAGAGCCACACGCTCCTTATGAAAAATCAAATACGGGATTTTGCACATCAAGGCCTGAAGCGCGGAAATTCGCCGAGCTGAAGTAATGGCCACTAGGAAGAGAGTCTTCCAAGAGAGGAACTTTAAATCTGCTGAGGCTGCTGGCTCGAAAGGGAGCAGAGTAAGCTTCTCGAGAACAAAATTCCAGTCCCAAGGAGGGGCAGGAATGCGGATGGGGGTCTCAAATGGAGAACCCCTCTGAGGAATGTCTTACAGACTTCCAACTGAGCGAAAGTCCTGTCTCCAAAGGGAACACGGTAGGCTGAAATCGCTGCCATGTGGACCTTTAAAGAGGAATGGCTGAGACCCAGATTGATGAGATGATGCATGTAGTCCAGGACTCTGTCAACTGGGCAAGAGAAAGGTTCCAAGTCCTTTGATGTGGCCCAAACAGAGAATCACTTCCACTTCATGGCTCAGGTGGACCTGGTGGAAGGCTTTCTGGCCTCCACCAAAGTATCTGCTACGAGCGGAGAAACCCCGAAACAGGCTTTAGCTATGTCTTCAGGAGCCATGCATGCAAATGAAGGGATTTGAGACCTGGATGGACAAGGGTCCCCTGATCGTGGGTCAACAAGTGTTGCGACAGAGGAAGAGGAAGCGGAGGTTCCTCTGAGAATTGTTGCAGAAGAGAGAACCAAACTTGCCTGGGCCAAAATGGAGCAATGAGGATTATTTGTGCCCCCTCTGATCTGAGCTTGTGCAGGATGCTCGGAATTAAGGGAATAGGAGGGAAGGCATAGACAAATCTGTCCCTCCAATTGAGAGACAGAGTATCCCACCAGAAGATGTCTCGCCCTGGAGCAAGCGAGCATAAGGAGGGAAGTTTTGCGTTTTGAGGAGACGTGAACAGGTCTACCTGAGGGGTTCCCCAAAGCAGTAAGATGTCATCTACTACCTTTTGATAGAGAGTTCCTATTCGTGGGCCCTGGCTGAGGACCAACTGAGGTGGTCTGCCAGTGTGTTTTCTATTCCTGGAATGTGAATGGCCATCAGGTGAAGGTTGTGCTGGGTAGCCCAGCTCCATACTCTCATTGCTTCCCTCCACAGAGGGTAGGAATGTGTTCCTCCCTGCTTGTTGATGTACCAGACCACACACATGTTGTCTGTCTGTATGATTAGATGACCAGGAAGCATGGAGGAGTGCAGGGCCTGGAAGGCATACAAGAGTGCTGTGAGTTCGAGCACATTTATGTGCAGATTTTGTTCAAACCTGGACCAGCTGCCCTTAGTCTTGTGAGACCTGAGGTGGGCTCCCCAGCCCTCTCCTGAGGCATCTGTTGTCAATGTGTGGAAGGGGGGTTCGATATTAAAGTGAACTCCATGGCAAAGGTTCTCTTGTACCATCCACCATTGCAAGTCCCTGATCATGGGATCAGAAACTAGAACCTCCTGGTCTAGGTCATCCAGTGTTTGGTCCCCTTGAGACCGAAGCGTCCACTGAGAAATCCTCATATGCAGCCGAGCATGTGGGACTGTCGGAATGGCAGCTGCCATTAGCCCGAGGAGGCAAAGGACTGACCTGGTACTGACCCTTCTGCGACTGGACAGAAGACATGCCTGAGTCTGAAGGGTGTCCATCCTGTCCGGAGGCAAAAAGGCTTTGCAGACGGTCATGTCCAGGATCGCCTCTATAAACTGGAGTTTTTGGCAAGGGACCAAATGGGACTTTACCTGGTTGATGGTGATATCCAGGCTGGTAAAAATCTGCAGGGTGAGGGAAAGGGAGTGCAGAAGTTCCTCCCTGGATGGGGCTGCCAGGCGCCAATCGTCCAGGTACGGGAATACCTGCACTCCCTGGGTATGCAGGTGGGCCACTACCACAGATAGGCATTTGGTAAACACTCGGGGGAGGGGGCTGAGGAAAGACCAAATGGGAGGGCCTTGAATTGGGAGTGGCCCCCCTGAAAACAAAATTCAAGGAATCTGCAGTGGGAAGGGCGTATGGGGATATACAGGTAAGCATCCTGCATATCCAAAGCACACAGCCACAGTCCCTGCCAAGCAGAGGCAGAAGGCCCTGTAGAGAGAGCATTCTGAAGCGTTTGTACTCCACGAACATGTTCAGGGAACTGAGGTCTAAAATAGGCTTCACATCTCCCATTTTCTTTGGAACTAAAAAGAAATGGGAGTAGTAACCTGTTCCTCAAAGGTGGTTGGGAACTGGTTCTATCAACACCTTCGAGAGAAGGGAGGTGATTTCTTCTAGGACCAGAGGAAGATACTCCAGGGAGTAAGACGACTGGGGGGTGGTCTTTGGAGCAGTTTCTGAAGAACCTCTACTGAGTGACCTGCTGCAATCAGCTGGAGCACCCAAGCATCCGATGTTATCCTCTCCCAACCCGATAGATGGAAGGAGAACCTCCCTCCTACTGGTTCCTCTGGTGTGTCCAGAGGCTGTGGGAGAGGCAAGGAGTCAGGAGGTCTGGGGCAGCGCAGTGGCCGAGGCTCCCATGGCTTTTTTGAGAGGGGGAGTCTTGGTTGCTGGAGGGGCCCAACGCTTGTTGGCCCACTTACCCTGTGGTTTTGTTTTTTTGTCGGTAACGAAAAGGGCATTGCTGCCCCTGAGGGGGTCTGTACAAAGAGTCCACTGAGTGCAGTGCCCTTCTCTTGTAGGTCGGTTATGATGTCCTTGACATCAACGCTGAACAGCACTGAACCCCTGAAGGGCGCATCCTGAATACCGGATTGCACTTTAGGGACCAAACCTGACACCTGGAGCCAGGCACGGCACCGAAGACCCACGGCGAAAGCCCAGCTGTGTCCACTGCATCTTAAGTGGCACGAAGCATGTGCCGACTGGCTGAACAAGCAGAACGGACAAGATCTGCCACTTCTTGTTTTCTCTGAGATTCAGGAAGGGAGTCCAACTTTGATTCCACCTGACTAAGGATGGTCTTCTGGTAATCCCCCATATGAGCTACAGAATTCAGGGCCCTAATACCCAGGGTAGAAGACGCACAGACCTTCTTCCCATATTGGTCCAGAAGCTGAGACTCCTTGTTAGGCGGAGACGAGCTGAGATGTTTGGGATTAGCGGCGTGGCCGTGAGCGGCGCTAATCATGACCAAGTCCGCTTTGGGATATAAATTCAAAGAATCTACTCCCTCAGGAGCCTGGTACAGCCAATCTGCCTACCTCGGAAGGGGGGGGTGCTAATGCGGATGATTGTCTCCAAATAGTGGAAACAAGATCTGCGTGAAGCTTTATCCAGGGTGGAATCAATGTAGGAGAGGTCTCGGGCAGATCCAAGTGGGCAGCGAGCTTTTTATGCTGTGGATCTGGCTCCAGAGATTGCCACTGATGAACTTCTTGGATCTTTCTCAGTAGCTCCAGAAAAGAAGGATCCTCCAGAGGAGACTTTGGAGGGGTCCTTGGCCTGGGTCAGTCTGGAGTACAGAGCTCATCATCCAGGTCGAAGCGTCCCTGAGTCTGAGTCAGAGGTCTCTGATGAAGAGGAGGAAGACTCCTCCTGATGTGGGGCAGGAATGGTTCTTTTGGGAAGCCCTCTGGGATGCGTGTCCTCCCCACCCCTGGTGCCCGAGGGTTCACCTCTGGTGTCTGTTAAGGGGGACAGAGTCTCCCATCTCTGGGGGTAGAGGATCCTGTACAGGGTCTGGCGCCGGTAGATGGCTCTCTACCTCTCTGGTGAGCTGAGCCTTGGCCTCAGCCCACCAAGCAGCCAGAGTCTCCTTCAAGTCCACCGCCGGCTGGGGTGTGGGCAGTGGAGGAGGGCAATATGGATACTGAGGATATCAGTATAGCGAGTATCCATAACCAGACGGCGGGAAGCCCGGCGTCAGGTAGTGAGGTGCCAGGTACTGCGGCGTCGGATACTGTGGCGCCAGGTAAGACGACACCGGGTTTAGTGGTGCCAGATACCCAGGTGTCAGGGGCTCTGGCGGAGCAGAGGGACCTGGCAGAGGCCCAGCAGGTGGGCCAGGTAAAGGTGGCCCGCGGGCGTTGGGCCCAGCGTGGGAGCGCCATCCAGTAAGGGGACGACAGCTGGTGTCAGGTAAGCCGGCATCTAAGGGTCCAGCGTCAGAGTGTCTGGCCTAGTATGAGGGGCCCTGATGGCAGCGTATCCAGGTCCTCCATGACGACTGGGAAGGGGAGGGTTGAAATCCCTGGGGTTCAGCAGAAGAAACACAGGGACCTCAGAGGGCAACACGAAGCACTATGGGGAGCCTGGGGCATCAGACTGGTCAAAGTGGTCCGACGCAGGTTCCTTGGCTGGGAGGTCGTCAGAGGGACCCGACGTCCGGCTTATCAGCTGGATCCGGCGTCCGACTTATCGGGTTACCTTTGCTCGATGAAGGTCGCATGGGGATGCGACCTTGTCGGCAACCAACGACTGTGCGCCCCCCCCCGAAGGAGCAAGCGTTTTACCAGTCTTGTCCAGGCAGATGTCGGTGGCACCAGCATCCGACTTAGCAGACCCGCCCAACTCTGAGGGCCGCGAGGCAGTGGCCTTCCCGGGAACAGAAGCCTCCTTTACCCTGGAGGTACCTGAGTGGCCCGAGCACAAGCCTGATGGAAGGGGCTACACCTTCTTGGACACCGCCAAGACAGTCTTCGAGGAGCGGTCCCCCAGAAGGGATGTTATCTTTAGAACTACGACTACAGCTGGAGTCGCGGAGGCTATGGAGGTCGAGTCCCAGTCCTTCTCCTTCTTCTTTTTGGGGTCTTTGGGAGCAGTGGAAGCCTACCTCAACTTTTTCAACTCCTTCTCCATGGATGCCATCTTTTTCTTTAAAATATGGGCCTCCAGGGACTGCTGCTTCCATTTTCGGGTAGCTGAATTAAATTTCTGGCAGTGCTGGCACTTCTCCACAGGATGATCCAGGCCTAGGCAGAAGAGGCACAGTGAGTGGCCGTCCTTATGCGGCAGTTGGGAAGCGCACGAGTCGCACTTATTTTTATGCGATTCGGAAGGCATTGGGGATGACAGACATGATATAATAAGAGAGAAAATACTGAAAAAAATCAGTCAAAAAGTTCGAAAACTGAACTGATGAAAGACTGACGAGAGATCAACTCTACCACAAGGAACTTTCACAAGTCGACGGCGGGAAAGAACTGGAAGACAGGCATGGGGGACTGCCCCTTTATACTGACGTTGCATGACGTCGGTCACCTGCCGTGGGCGCAGTCCCCCGGCAGAGACTGCTAGCTAGAAATTTTTCCGTGGGGTCCTAACGCCTGACGAGTCAGTCCCATATGTAAATACCTACTGCAAGAGCCCTCTCGAAGCAAGATCAGTAGATCTTCAAGACAAGTTCTTTCAGTAGGTCATTACATATAGGACTAGCACCACCTGGGGTCTGCGTTGCACAGCAGACTTTTCTAGCAATACCTGATGGGGACCACCCACCCAACGTCACGTGACTGACGTCAGCGTGGCCGTATATTGTGGGCGGTCCCCATGCCCGCCCTCCAGTTCTCCCACCTTAGCCTAGAAGAGGCTTGACAGCAGGCGTAAAAAGGATTTGGACTGCCTGTGTATAAAATGAAAGGGGGAAGGAAAAATATGACCTAGTGAAAGAACCTCTCTCGAAGATCTGCTGTTACAGTAAGTTCCTACGTAACTGTACTATCTTACTTCGAGAGGGTTCCTTCAGTAGGTCATTACATACACGACTGAATCCCAAGCAGTCCCTCCACAGAGAGACCGAGAGAAACAAGGGAGGAGGAGAAAACCAAACTCCAGCAAAAACTGGGAACTAGAAAGGACCCAGCCTAGGACAGAAGGCCCTGCAAGACGGCTAAACCAAAACCTGTCCTCCGCCTAGAAGCAATGTCCAGACTATAATGTTTGGTAAAGGTATGGAAAGAACTCCAAGTTGCTGCACCGCAAATATCTGCTGTGGAAATGTTGCGCAAAAAAGCAGCAGAAGCAGCCATGCCCCTGGTAGAATGACCTCTGATGGGACCCGGCAGAGATTTGTCTTACTTCTGGTAATAGTAATGGATACAGTTACCTAACCATTTGGAAAGACGCTGTTTCGAAACAGCTTTGCCCGCCTACCGGGGGACAAAGGAAACAAAAAGCTGATCGCATTTACGGATATCCTTAGTTCGGTGTGTACAACACCAAAGGATCCAATATATGTCCATAGTGTGCAGGAGTGCCTCACCTCTGTTCGCAGGAGACGGAAAGTAAACTGGAAGTTCCACTGATTAGTTCAGTGTGACTTCCGACACCACCTTGGGTAAAAACGTAGGATTTGTCCTGAGGACCGCCCAGTCCCAGTGGAAAATAAGATAAGGCTCTTTACGTGCTAGAGCCTGAAGCTCTGAAATCCTTCAAGCTGAAGTAACAGCAACCAAAAAATGGAAATTACATACTTACCGTAACTACTGATCTTCTTGGACAGTCTCTATCACTCACTCATTCACACTAGTGGGATAGCGCTGGAGGCACTAGGAGTAAGTGGGAGCCTAACATTTTATGAAGGGTCGGCGCCGAGACAGGACCACACATGCGCGGCACCGTGAGACTAGTTCACGCCTGTGTAAGTTATCTCGGCATCGACCCTCCAACCGCCTCAGTACCTTTTTGACTGAGGAGGTGCAGTGTAACTAATGAGAATAACTCATCCTGAGTTCTGGACCTGAGAGGGTCCAGATGACCTTTGCAAGAAAGGTCAAAGAATAATGTCCTCACCAGTCTGAACCACAGCACCATGAAGACCAGGAAAGAAAACGAGTGAACCCAGGGGATGGTGGGTGGGAGTGTGAATGAGTGATGGAGACTGTCCAAGAAGATCAATAATTACGGTAAGTACGTAATTTCCATATCTTCCTTGACTAAGTCTCCATCACTCATTCACACTAGTGGGACAGTACCGAGCTAAAACCAACAACACTGAGTAGGGTGGTAGGAGATAGGGTTCACTCAGAAAAGACAGCCAGGGACTGTCCTGCTAATAAAAATAGCTGTCTTGTAAAGAGCATCTAGAACATAGTGCCTATGAGATAAGCGCTTAAGTTGTAACTCATCACTTTGCAGACGACTGCAATGGGCACAAAATGAAAGTCTGCCAGGAAGCCGCAACCAATCTAGGAGAGCGGCAAGAATCTGGCCTCACAATTTGGTCTAGGATCAAAATTAACAGTGTCAAAGACATGTACTAATGTAACGTAAAGGGACCTCAGGAACTGAAAGAGTTGGAGGTAAAGTCTACTAGTTCAGGGTAGATCAGAAAGAGCACATGGAAACCCCCACTATCAAGTATGGCTGAACTGTAAACAACAGGTCCAGGAGCACTTGAACCCATTACTTGGTGAGCAAGGGGGTCCAGATGGGGTAGCCCATCAAGGAAAATGGTCTCCACTTAGTCACAGGAACCTTCCTGATGGAAGGCCAAGCACGACTTAGAAGCCTCTTGTGGTGGTCTAGTAGAACCAGATCCAACCCACTGCATATTCCAAAAGGAACCATCCTGCCCCTGTGTGTACAACTGTAGTAGCAGTCTCTGAACTCAGGGAACAAAGGAAAAAGTGTACAGGAAGACGCGTCCACTGCAGAAAAACACATTCTGACAGAAAAAAAAACAGGGGCTGGATTTCTAAGGCAAATAGAGGCAGATGTGCATTGAAGAGGGACACAGCAGGACCAAGTTAGGGCTAACCCATTTGCTGAAGTGACTGAAAGAGGCAGTGACTCAATGCGGTGAGGCACTACCCACTCTGGCCTCCCTGAAGGGAGTAGGAAAGGATTCTAGTTTGTTTGCTGAAAAACAAACATCACAACTCCATCATGCACTTGAAGAGGATAGCTTCAAGAGTGACTGGCATGGACCAGTGCACAGGAACCGAAGGTGTGAATATTTGAGAAGCTACCTCAGAAAAAATACCTACTTGACCTTTCATCAAGGAGGAGAAAAATCACCTGTTAAGTTAAGCAAGCAAGGAAGAAGGAACCTGAGTTCCGATTTGGTGGAGAGTTGCTTCTGCTGCTGCGAGGATCTGCTCAAGAGAAGAAATCCTAATAAAGAGAAAGGGGAATTAACAGACTGGGCAGTTGCTTAGGTCTAGAAAATGTCTCTCAATGTGAGAAATCTCTCTTAGAGAAAGAGATGACACATACTGCCGCCGGATAAGACTCCCCCTAGGGGAAGAAGAAGTAGTCAGGTATTCTTTACCGTACTTTGGAGACAAGCGCCTCAGGGGCTGAGGCGGAACCTGACCAGATCCAAAAAGGGGGGTATCGGGTAATTTCGGCTAGGCCCTGTGCTGTGCTAAAAAAATTTTTTTATTTTTTGTAGTCCGAGCCTAACAAGGCTTTCAGGCTGCTATTTCGCAAGGATTGTCTTGATACAAAATGACAAAGATGTTCTCTATCTGAGTGCAGAAGGAGCCAGAGTGTCCATACTGAAATCATGACCGGACTAATAATCACAGCTGGAAAGATGTTAACCACCTGTGTCGAAGAAGACACCGAAGGGGCAATATCACAAGGGGGCTATATACCCCTATCAAGGGAGCAGAAGAGCCAGAGCGGCTCCCGACCATTAAATTAGAATGTTCCATAGACTGTAACTGTCTTGACGATTGAAAAGACTAGATGCAAAAGTGTACGGTCCACGGACGCAGTGTGAAATACTATAGTGGACCCCATTACTGAGGAACTATTGAAAAGATTTTCCATCACGGACTCTGATGACAGAGAGGACGTGCCCTTCAGTATATAAAATGAGTCGTCCACTGTATTACTGACCAGCAGGACAGGGAAAGCCCCATCTAGATGCACTTCTACCCCAGAAGGACCTCCAAGAGAGGTCTAGGTCAGAGCCACTAGAGACTCCACCATCAGGAAGGATGTCGAGGAGCTTGGTACCATGTCGGGAACCGAGAAAGTGCTGAGCAGAATGAGATTCTGCTGGCAGAGCAGTACAGCAGACTTCCATCAGCAGAAAACCGCTGGATGACACAAGATCCCACACAGACCACCACTCACTAAGATGTGTGGAAAATACAGGTTACTCACCTGTAACAGGAGTTCTAGGAATGGTATATGTTGTTCATCCACACTTATTGGCAGGTTCCTTGCCGCTTTAAATCTTGCCGGAAGGTCTTCAAGCTGGCTCCTCCCACCCACCCGGGTGGTAAAACTCTCGGCTCCGCCCCATGACGCCAGATCTGCCCGCTAGCTCGGTTGTGCGTCAGCCGGGAGGTCGGGTGGGTCGTATGGATGAACAACATATACCATTCCTAGAACTCCTGTTACAGGTGAGTAACCTGTATTTCTAGGGACATGGATATGTTGTTCATCCACACTGTCTGGCAGACTCCTAGCAGATCTCCGGGAGGAGGGAGGCAAGGCGCACACCCCCAATACTTACTTGGGAAATAAGGACTGGAGAACCGAGGCCCCAAAACCAGCATCCCGGCGTGACTCAAGGTCGATGTGGTAATGGGTAATAAAGGTGTGTGCTGACTTCCAGGTAGCAGCCCTGCAGATTTCCTGGATAGGGACGTCCCTGGAAGCAGCCACTGATGCAGCAGTATGACGGGTAGAATGAGCTCTTATCCCTCTGGGAGGCTCCATGCCCGCCAACTTATAGCAGAGATCTATGCAGGAGGTGACCCACCTGCCTATCGTCCGCTTGGCTGCAGGTCTGCCAGGTGCGGCTTCAGCGTAGGTGACAAACAGCTGGCGAACCTCTCCCGGAATTTCAGCCGTGCGCTCCTTATAATAAGCGAGCGCCCTTCTAGGGTCCAGAGTATGGAGCCTATATTCGGCCTCCGAGGTGTGATTGGGTAGAACACCGCAGAGTCAGCACCTGGTTAAGGTGAAACTCCACACCACCTTCGGAAGGAATTTCGGTGGGGCGAGGACAACCTTGTCCCTGTGGAAGACCAGGTAAGGAGACTCGATGCAAAGCGCCTGGAGCTCTCCCATCCTTCTGGCTGACGTGATAGCCACCAAGAAGGCGGTCTTCCACGACAGGTGAGAGAGATCACACCTGTGCATTGGTTCGAATGGCTTGCCCATGAGCTTTGCCAGTACCAGCAGTAAATCCCACGGAGGTGGAGGTTCTCGCACTGGAGGGGAAATGTGATCAAGGCCTTTGAAAAAGCGCCAGACCACCTTCTCCTGCGCCACTGACTGCTTCCCGGCCCACGCCCGCTAAGCAGAGATGGCTGCCAGGTGCACCTTAGGGTCGCCGACCTAAGCCCTTGACTAGAAAGGGACCATAAATAGTCCAAAATGCTTGCCACAGAACAGGAGGAAGGGTCCAAGCCCTTGCCCTGACACCAAATGGAGAATCTCTTCCATTTGAAGGCGTAGCATTTTCTGGTCGACTCACGGACGCCTCAACAACATTGAGGACCTCGTCGAAAGACCCAAGGCCTGGAACTCTAGCCCAGGAACCAGGCCGTCAGGTGCAGGGATTGAAGGTCCGGATGGAACACCTTCCCTGATTGACTGAGAGCAGGTCCGGGCGAGCTGGAAGCTGCCTCGGAGCCTGGAGCTGAGGCTGAGGAGATCTGGTACTGTAACTGGCGGGCCAGTCTGGGGCTATCAGGATCACCCGCGCCTTGTCCCTCCTTGCTTGAGAAGCACCTGTGAATCAAGGGAAATGGGAAAGGCGAGAAGAGGCCCGGGTCCACAGCCTCGAGAAGGCATCCCCTGCAGCGAGCCCTGCTGAGGGGGCGGGCATGAAACAGCCTCAGCTCTGCTCTCCCTGAGGCAAACAGGTCCACCTGAGGTGTGCCCCAGTGGGAGAACAGATCTTGTACTACCTCCGCAGGAGAGACCATTCGTGAGATGCAGCCCCTATCCGCCCAGGGCATCGGCCAGGGTGTTGGAGGCTCCTGCCACATGAATGGCTAGGAGATCCGCCCAGGCTGCACGAGTGACCAAATGCGAGAGCTTCCTGCATAGAAGCATGGATGCCCCGCCTGGCGCGTTCAGGTAGTACATGGTCGTGGTATTGTCCGCCTGACCGACCACTTGACCCCGGAGAAACGGAGCAAAGGCGGTGAGAGCTAGGCGGACCGCCGAGCTCCAGCAGGTTGATGTGGCATCGACTCCCGCTGGGACCAGAGGCCAGGCCTCGGTGTTCCCCAGATGGGCACCCCAACCCATCAGAGAGGCATCGGTCGATAGAGAGACCCACGGTTTGGGGCGGACAAACGGATGCCCTCCTGCAAATGGAATGGAACGGTCCACCACTGAGAGCTGCCACATCTCCTGGGTCACTATCACTAGCTGGTCCAAAGGATCGCAGCTGCCAGGACCACTGGCTGGCCAGTCCCACTGAAGGGGGCGATGTGCCAGCGGGCCCAACGGACCACGCTGGTACAGGCCGCCATGAGACCCAGGAAGGCGAGGAAGTCCCGGCAGGGCGCATTGCCCAACCAGAAATGATCTGGGCAAAGGAGGTAAGAACCTCGGCCCTGTCCGCCAGGAGTCGTGTTGGCTCAAGAGAGTCGAGCCTGCCCCGATGAACAGGATCACCTGCTTTGGCTCGAGTTCGACTTGGCCTGCTGATGAGAAGGCCAATTGAGAGCAAACCTGGAGGGCCAGATCTCTGACCGCCCACCTCCCATCTGGAGGAGGCTGCTATCAGCCAATCGTCCAGGTAAGGTACACCCGACCCGGCGCCAGCAGGAATGCTGTCACCACTGCCATGCATTTGGTGAAGACCCTGGAGCTGGAGATAAGTCAAGGGCATGGCTCGAACTGAAGAGGATCCTTCCGCCGAAAGCGGAGGAATCTCATGTGACGGACGGATAGGGACGGAAAGAACGCGGCCCTGTAGGTCCAGAGAGCAGAACCACACGCCGTGTTCCAGAGATGGTATTATCTGCGCCAGAGTGACCATCCTGAAGGTTCGAGACCTTAGGAACTTGTTCAGGTCGTGTAGGTCGAGAATGGGGCGCCAGCCCCCGTCCGTTTCGGAACCAGGAAATACCTGGACACGAACCCCGGGTCTGAAGGGGGTCCTCCACCTCCGGATCACCCTTTGGAGGAGGAGAGCGATGTCGGCTCGGCGAGCCGCCAGTGAGGCTGCGGGACCCCGAGGTGCGACGGCCTGAAGGGCGGGGCCTGCTCGAATCCAGAGGCAGGCCTTTTCCCACCACCTTCCAGTACCCACCTGTCCGTGGTAACAGCGGACCAGGCGGAAAGGAAGTGTCTGGAGCTGCTCCACGGGGAACTAGGGTGAGGTGACAGGGATGGGGGCGACACCCCTCAGCCCGTCACTGGGCAGGCTTGGAGGAGGGACCGCCGAGGAACCTCCTGGGCCTTTACCTCCCTGCTTCCTGTTGGAGGAAGCCGACGGCTTGGGCTTGGGATACCAAGGTCGAGCCTGCTGGCCCTGACGTTGCTGGGCCGGGCGTGCCGCGGGGCGCAGAAGGACGAAAGGGCTTAGGCTGTGGCTTGCGGCCTTTGTCCTTCTGAGCGGAAGAGACCGAGTCCAAGGTAGCATTGGACTTCTCGATCCTCTGCAGGTGACCTTCCACCCCAGGGCCGAAGAGGTCAGTCCCCAAAAAGGGAACATCTGCCAACTTGTGCTGGGTATCCAAAGTAAAGGTGGATATCCTCAGCCAAGCCCGACGACGCATGGCCACTGCGGCCGCCACAGACCTGGCACATGAGTCCCCGATGTCTAACGCAGTCTGGAGCTGCTGTTTAGCCACTGCCCTGCCCTGGTCCCGCACCTGCCTGACGGTAGTTTGCAGATCTGCGGGAAGATGAGGGGCAACCTCATCCAGGGAGCCCAACAGGGCGTGAGAAAAAATGTGCCATGAGGACGGCCGAACTGGCCTGACGAAGGCCGAGAGAGGACGCAGCATAGACTTTTCGCCCGGCATAATCCAATTTCTTGAATTCCTTGTCGGGAGGTTTGTCCACATCCCTGGCGTTCCCGGCACGCCGGAAAACGCTGTCGGTAACCAACCCCTGCCGAGGGTGTACTCAAAACCGACAGGAACCGGGATCGTGATACTTCCTGGCCAACCTGGCCGAAGGCGCAGGGCAGGAAGCAGGATGCTGCCAAAGTTCCAAGGCCGGACCCACTATGGCTTCTGCCACCGGAAAGGCCTCTGTAGGACCTCGGTCCAGAATCTCTGTGAGGGGATACCTGGCCCGTTTAGAAACGGGTTCGAGCTTCATCCCGGTGGACTCCGAGATCAATATCAATATCAATATCAATATCAATATCAACTTTATTTTTAAAAGGCGCTTTTCTTAAATCAAAGCGCCTGTACAAATAAATATAACAAACATAATAAATCAAATTAACAAAAATCCTTAAAAGCTATATTAAAAAGGTGGGTCTTCAGCGCTCTTTTAAAACTAAGGACGATCGGGCAGTCTTGCACCTGACGAGGTAGAGAGTTCCACAGGGTAGGTGCCATAAAACTAAACGATCTAGCACCAGATGTTTTCAAACGTACCCTGGGAATCTCTAGCAATCCCTCGTCAGTGGATCAGAGGGGGCTAGAGGGACTATAGCACAGGAGCTCTTTCAGGTAGGCAGGTCCCAGATCATGTAGGGCTTTATAGGTCAGCAAACCGACCTTGAAGGTAATTCGTGAACATTCGGCAGCCAGTGCAGTCCTGAGCTCAGGCATTATGTGACTGGATCTAGAAACTCCAGTCAACAGCCTGGCTGCCGCATTCTGCACCAGCTGCAGACGGCATGTTCAACCCCGATAGCCCTAGGTATAGGGAGTTACAGTAGTCAAGCTGGAGGTAACAAAGGCGTGGATCAATGTTGGAAGGTCCTCTGAGGAACCAAGTGCTTCACCCTGGCAATATTCCTCAGATGAAAAGGAAGTCTTTATAACCGCTGACACTGGGATTTAAGTGTCAAACGGTCATCAAGTAATACGCCAAGATTTTCGGGACTTGGTCTGAGGTCGCTAGCTGGACACCTCCCAAGCCATAGGCCTGAGGGTGATCCCTCTGGCAGACCTGCCTCACAGTGACCTATATCCACAACCAACACCTCAGTTTTCTGGTTTAACCTCAGCCAACTCCCATTCATCCATTCTTGGATTTCTTCAAGGCAGTTATTAAATACCGACAAGGCAGCGTCCTGACCGGCACAAAGACATATACAGCTGGGTATCATCTGCATAGCAGTGAAAACCCAAACGTGCATTGCCTAATAATCGCCTTAATGGTAGCATATACACCGAAAACAACATGGCTAAAATGGAGCCCTGCGGTACCCCACAGGGCAGGAAGAATGATGCTGAGGAAAAAATTGAGTTGATGAGTTGAAGCAACCCTAAGAAGGACGAAGGGCTATCGTCCATTGACTGTCCTCCCGAGGACTCCAAGTCTATGCGCTTGGAGAAGAGGGAGGAACCATCATCGGACTCAGAAGAGTCCTCAAAGAGCTGCCTCGGCCCTGAGCCACCCTCCACCTGCCGAGGTTTATCGGGAGTGAGGGTGACCGACAGCCTATGGGGCAAACCCAAAGCCGACCGAGAATTTTTGGTCGGAGCCCCAACTAATGGCTGTGGGGGCAGAGGTTCCACCAGAATCAGTGGGGCAGCTGGAATTGGCCGAACAACCGGCCTGAGAACAGGCTCCTCAACTACAACGAGGGGTTGCTGGTGACAGCCACTTAATGGCCAGGGAAGACGACTGGGTCGGCTTATTCCCGGTCAAAAGGAGCTGTTGCCACATAAGTTCCGCGCACCTCCGACGCAACTTGCGCCGAAGCCTCCCCTCGTCCGAGGAATAGGAAGAGTGGCGGTGCCGCTTGCCAAGACCGAGACTGCCTATGACGGCGGGATCGGTTGGACCGCGAGGATGTCCGAGACCGAGACCGAGAGTCTCGACTAGGCCGAGGAAGGCAAGGAGAAGTGTCGGAAATCGGCACTCCCCTCGGCTCGGACGATCCCACCGAAGGCTCCGGAACCGGAGGCACAGACGAGCCGACGGGATCCTCAACTCCCACCGGGGGAACGGAGGGATTCTCAGCTTCTCCAACGACAACTCGCCCAACGGGTCGAGAAAATCTCGACCGCGTCGACGGGAGTCTCGGCCAACTGGCCTGACGGGGACACCATGAAGCCAGTGGCCGAAGCTGAGGGGTCGACCGAAGTCGACTGTCGACAAGGGGAGGGGGATCTTTCCCGCTCCCAAGAGCGTCGACGGAGAGACTTACTTTTGCTCTTTTTGGACCTGGAAGAAGGTCCCGAAGAAGTTGGACCCTCACCTTTGGTCGAGAGGGTCAGACAAAGCTCCTTAAAAGAAGCCGAGTAAGAGGCACCAAGAGAGAGCGGGACAAATGCCGCAGCCGAGGTAGAAGCGGCCTGCGCCGCCTCCTCTTCGAGGGCGATCATCTGCTCAAGCTGATCCGCCGAGCCGGCCGCCGCTGGACACCACCAATCGGGCCTCTTTAGATTTCACTGGTGGAATTCTTTTCTCGGGGCGCCCCAGTTGTACTAGGGCAGCACGGTCTTCAAGGACGAGGGCAAAAAAAGGAAGAGCATAAGTCGCAGGCCTGGCGGGTCGTGGCTCAAGGCCCAGGTGAAGCGACGTGGAGTGCGGATCCGTCCTAGACATCTTCTGCCCGCAAGGGCACCTCCAAACCGGGAGTCGATTTGTCCATCGCAGCTGCAAGGAGAAGAAGACCGAAGTCTTTTTGCAAAAACTTTTCAATTTCGAACTTTTCGAAGAATTAGGAACCAGTCTTAAACGCAACGCGTTAAGGAGGGAACCTGAGCTTCCAAGCGGTAAGGAAGATCTGGCGTCATGGGGTGGAGCCGAGAGTTTTACCACCCGGGTGGGTGGGAGGAGCCAGCTTGAAGACCTTCCGGCAAGATTTAAAGCGGCAAGGAACCTGCCAATAAGTGTGGATGAACAACATATCCATGTCCCTAGAAAAATAATTTGCAGAACAGGAGTTCATTCTGCGATAAACATGCCACCACAAGTTCTGTGGAAAGGAAGTCCGAAAAGGAAAAATATGTCACTAATTCTGCCATACAGCACCCACTAGCACCCGTGAGGCACCAGCATCACTTGTGGTACAGAAGGGCACCCAGCAGTGCCTATGCCAACCTGGGCGATACCCGAGGGCAGCTGCAACAGTACCCACAGGCACCCCCGGCACCCATGTAGCAATGGCACCCGAGAGCACCGACACCCATGATACCATGACACCCATGGCAAGAATGGCACCCACGGGGGCCCGCAGTGCCACCCATGGGCGCTCATGGCACCACTCGTGACACCCACAGGTGCTCCCCGCACCATCCACGGAACCAGCGGGTGCCCACAGTGCCACCCACGGGTTCAAGGCACCACCCATGGGTGCTCAGCGCTACTCAGACACCTGTGGCACCACTGACGGCACCAACAACGGCACCCACGGCACCACATAGAGTGATGGCGCTGACTAAGGCACAGCGCCGACCAAGGCACCGAGCCATAGCACTGAAGGAAAATGCCAATGGAAATCCTGAGAAGGAGGAGAAGGAAAAAGGTGGTGCCCGTGCCAGCCCCTGCATAGAAGAGGGAGAGGGGGGAAGGCACAAGGGGTCGACACGATGGCAAAGGCACCAAGAGGGCACCTCACCCATCGTGATCCAATCGACCTGGCTCCAGTCCAATGGCTCTGAGGCCCGGCAGTCCCGAAATCAGGAACAGAGCCAGGAAAGATTGGAAAGTCAAACCCCCTGCTCCACAGGAGTGGCCCAGAGGTGAAACTGCCCACAGCAGCTCCAACGACGACCAAGATGGAGCTCAGGGTCGAGAAAGTAGCCGTTAGGAGTGGGGCCAAGAGGAACCCACCAAAGTCGGTTCAGGCCTATCACTCCTCCCGACGAACAATCCTCGTGCAGATGTACCAATGGGCAACCTGAGTGGCATCGATTCTTCTTCCCCCAATGAGGACGAAGATAGCAAGGGCAAACAGAGCCAATCTCGGACCGCTAGATGAAGCTCGACCGTCCTCCAGCACAGGACTGTCCGTAGTTGGACCCTCGTTAATTAAGGGCAGCGGACCGACACAGCCCCTCTGCCATAAAACTTTCAAATGAAGTCCTCCTACCATCACCGCTACCATCTAAGGACGACTCCGTTGATGGCAGGAAAGAATTTCTTTCTCTTCTTCTTCATAATCTTCTTCTTGTTCGTAAAATAAGAAATTACTACTTAAAATATTAAATTAAAAGCTGCTGTCATATAGACGAAAACTTAGACTCCGGCAGACGAGCGACGTCGACATCCAAGTGCACTCGACAGCGAGAGAAAAGGAACTGAGGCAGTTGGAGGGTCGACGCCAAGACAGCCTACACATGCGCGAGCTAGTCTCGCGGTGCCGCACATGCGTGGTCCTGTCTCGGCACCGACCCTTCAGAAAATTTTAGGCTCCCGCTTGGTCCTAGAGTCTCCGGGGTTATCCCACTAGTGTGAATGAGTGATGCAGACTCAGTCCAGGAAGATTAACGTCTTCCAAGAGAGGAAGCGTAAATCGCAACTCATCGATGGTTCAAATGGGGGGTGAGTAAGTTTCTCCAACACAAAGTACAAATCCCAAGGGGGTGCAGGGCTGTGGATTTTATTTATTTTATTTAGTTTTTGTTGACCTGGTAAGTGCACTAGACAAATACTGCCTATTTTCAGGCACGACCTGGGGAAGGGGGATACAGATGAATGCCAACTGACCTTGAACCAGATTAAGCTGTTGGTGGTATTTTTAGTGGGATGGGTGGTTTCAGATGGAGTATCCCTTTCAGATACGTTTTTGAGACCTCTGAGCCACAGGTTTACCATCCACCAGCTCGTGGTACGGCGAAATTGCTGGAAGGTGGACCTTCAAGGAAGAATACGACAGACCAGAGTCTGAAAGATGGAGGAGATGTTCCATGACTTGCGGGGCAGAACAAGAAAATAGGTTCCAATTCTTGGAAAGTCGCCCAAAGGGAAAAACGTTTCCACTTCATGGCATAAGTGGAATGAGTAGAGGATTTTCAAGCCTCTATAAGGACTTGAGCAACTCGAGAGGAGACCCCAAAGCGGGAAACCGCTATGTCTGCAGGAGCCATGCATGAAGATGCAGTGTCCTGAGCCCCAGATGAACAAGACAACCTCGATCCTGTGTCAGGAGGTTGTGAGTCATTGAAAGTGGAACCGGTGGATCTCTCGATAGCTGTTGCAGCAGCGGGAACCAAATTTGTCTTGGCCAGAGAGGGGTGATGAGGATCATCCTCGCCTTCTCTGACTGAAACTTGAGGAGAACCCTCTGGAGAATGGGAAATGGAGGGAAGGCATACAAAAATGTCCCTGTCCAAGAGACAGAGAGTGCGTCATGCCAGAAAACACCACACCCTGGAACGAGTGAGCAAAACCTGGAAAGTTTGGCGTTGGAGTGGGAGGTGAAGAGGCTGAGATACGGACACCCCCTTTTTAGGAAGAGAGATTCTGCCACTTCCTGATTTAGTTCCCATTCGTAATTTAGAGTCCTAGACCTGCTGAGACTGTCTGCCAGGACATTTTGAATGCCTGGAACATGCACAGCCACTAAGGCCAGATTGTGCTGGACCGCCCAGTTCCACACCCACATCGCCTCCCTGCAAAGGGGGTACGAGCGAGTTCTTCCTTGCTTGTTGAGGTACCAAACTACTGACATACTGTCCGTCTGGACAAGCAGTGATCTCTTGGGAAGGAGGGTCTGAAAGGCCTGTAAGGCGTACAAGACCGCCCTCGTCTCCAGAACACTGATGTGTAACGATGCTTCCAAGTTGGACCACACTTCTGTACCAGGAACAGAGTCTCTAAGTCCAGGTGTTCGGCAAGCCTCTGTCGCATGGGGTCCTGATCCTCCAACTCCAAATCAAAAAAGTCTTTCATGGACCTCAATGGGTCCAAAAAGGCAGGGTCCTCCGGGGGACTTGAGGGAAACCTTGCCCTACGAACCTCTGGTTCGTCCGAGGGCTCCTCCTCCAACTCATCGTCATCCTCATCATCATCGTCATTTGCCCCCTTGTCCAGAAGGTCACGAAGGTCCGGGAGAACAACAGTTTTACGGACCATCTCTGAGACATGGACCGTGAATGGAGGAGGAGAACTCCTCGGGGACAGAGATCTGGGAGAGCTTGGGTGTGGGAGTCTGCTTTCCAGATCTGAGACCAACTCCTAGCGCGCCCCCTGCCACCAAAACTGAATTAAGGTTTTGAAGTCCGGCATAGCCAGCGCTGATGGAGGGGCCGGGGGAGGAGGTTGAGGCTGAGGGGGAAGAGCAGGAGGCAGGGGGATTACCGGGGAAGGTGGGTAATGATACCCCTGGTACCCCTGGAAATGGTAGCTCTGGTAGGGATTGTACCCAGGGTAGTACTGTCCTGGAGTACTCCAATCAGGAGGACGACCAGCCGGGTAGTGGTCCCCAGGATACCCTGGGGGGGGAGTAATGAACAGTCCGGGGTCTAGAATAATTCCCCAATTTCAGGGGATCTGACGGAGGAGGGACCCACCATCGTGTAGATCGGTGGCGGATCCAGTGTCGGAAGAGCCAGTGTCTGAGATACCAACGTTGGGACTGGTACCACCCGATCCAGCACTGGAAAAGGATCTGGCGTCGGGATCAGATGAAGGGAGCCCGA
This sequence comes from Neoceratodus forsteri, assembly GCA_016271365.2. Taxonomy (NCBI): domain Eukaryota; kingdom Metazoa; phylum Chordata; order Ceratodontiformes; family Ceratodontidae; genus Neoceratodus; species Neoceratodus forsteri. The sequence goes on from JADMNL010000036.1 coordinate 55,795,672, forward strand.
CAGGGCCTGGGCTCTGCAGTTGTGGTCGGAGGTTTCAGCGTCGGGTGATGGTTTACCGAATTCGACGGTGGGATTGGGACCATCACCGGATCAGGAGAGATCCTACCCGATGGGAGAAGAAGGGCCTCCACCGTAAGGCCTGAAAGCTGAGAAGGGGCCTCCTTCCCAGTGACCCCGTCAGGGGAGTGCGGAACTGACCTCGAGGATTGGTCTTTGACGTTGAGGGGTTCCCAACTGTCCTCACCTGACGTATCCTCCTGAGAAGGGGAGGGTACTCACGGGGGAGAAGAAGGAAGAGGGTCAGTCTCCCTCTGGTTCATCCAGATGTCGGGTGAAGCGCTGTTAGGACTGACGGGAGGACCACGCCTGAGCGGCCATCTGAGATCGGCGTCTTACCAGATGGAGCCAGATGGGCGAGGGAGGAGCCCTCGGCTGACTTACTGGTTGTAGCCAGGTGGGTCCCTGAAGTCTGGGGAACCGACTTACCGCCAGCCGGGCAGTCCCTGGAGGAGCCGGGGGCCGACTTAGCAGCAGTAGCGGTGCGGCCATCAGAGGAGCTGATGGACGACTTACCCGCGGACGTTTTATCCAACTTACCATCAGAAGTCTTCACTTTAGGCGGCAGCTGAGAGGCGGCCTTACTCGTCAAGGGCCAAGAGGCCTCTGGCCGGGCCTCCACGGATCGCTCCCGCGATATCTCCTTATAGTGCTCTTTCTTTGAGGAAAAAGATTTCTCTGAAGAGGACTCACAGATCCGGTCCATTTGCTTTTCTAAGGAAACAAGACGGACTTTTAAAAGGTGGGCCTCCAAAGCCTGCTGTCTCTGCTTTCTGGTGGCCTGGTTGAAAGACTGGCACTCCAGGCAGGATAAGACAGGGTGGTCTGGGCCCGGTCAGATCACGCACATTTGAGATGGCCATCCTTATGAGGTATGTGTACGCTGCAGGATGAGCACTTCTTCTTGGGCAAAGACATAAGCTAAGAATTTTAGAGATATTTGAAAAACAGCAAGGGAAAAATCCAACGCAAGAACTATTCACGACGATCGCTAATGGAAATCTGCAATGCAACTGACATGAGGCGACGGCAGGAAAGAACTGGAGGGTGGGTGTGGGGACCGCCCACTATATACGGTCACGCTGACAACGGTCACGTGATGTCGGTTGGGTGGTTCCCCATCAGGTATTGCTAGAAAAGTCTGCTGTGTGGCCCAGACGCCAGGTGGCACTAGTCCTATATGTAATGAGCTACTGAAAGAACCCTCTCGAAGTAAGATCTAATTTTACCAGTCCTATCCAAATGCCATCCACTTCTGATGCTGCAACCTTCACAGAGGAGGCTGGCACCCAACAGGAAGTCTTAAACCTTCCTCCAGCCATCTCATAATCACATCTCATGACTGTTCGCCCAATGTTGAATGCCTATACCTCCCCAAAGAACTGCTGTCACCAGAGTGCCATCTCATGACTCTTTGCCCAACGTCAGATTCCTACACCTCCCGTCAAACTGCTTGCAGCAGTCTACAGGCTGACATGCACTAATATGGCACCCAAACCGAAATGTTAGGGAGCCAGTAAAGGCTCGTATAGCGAAAAGCCACTGGCATAATAGCCCCAACCCCCTTCCTTAGCGAGGCTTTCCAACCCCCCCCCCGTGCATATAAAAGGCTTACAGCATGGCAAACAGGATGTTGGGTTGTACAGGAAAAGGCTTGGACAGTAGAAGGGGTGCAGGTTGTCTTGTTCCTGTACAGGACCCTAGTGAGGCCACATTTTGAGTTCTGTATCCAGTCGTGGAACTCACACCTGGACAAGGACAGGCTGAAGATGGTACAGAAGAGGACAACCAAGATAGTCCAGGGACAGCAAGGCCAGACATACGAGGAAAGGTTTGCGAACCTCAGGATTACTAATTAAATAAATACTCAATAGTATTTGCTGAAGGTCAGGCAGGGGAGTCATGACAGAAACATACCTGTTTCTGAGAGGTATAAAAAGGTGGACAGAAGGAACCTGTTTACCAGTAACAAGAGCATGGTTCTGAGAGGGCATGATTGGAAACGGGGTGAAGAGGAACGTCAATTAGAGTTTTTTCACTGTGAGTGGTGGAACAGTGGAATAAGCTGTCTAAAAGGTGGTGAAGATGGGCACAATAAATATTAGCCTGGGAAGGATTATGGGGATTTGTAAGAATGAAGAGGGATGCAGGGAGGGAGGGCAGCTAGGCCTGTATGGTGGTAGGCCTACAGGATAATATATACATATTCGCAAATTTCACAGTCAATGAATGGACTACATGTCTGTTTCTGTCATCTTCTTATGCATATTTATATCAAGTAGTCGTTCTGCATGCTATGCAATGCAAAGAAGTGCAAAGTAATGCACCTGAGAAACAAAAACCCAGGGGAAGATTACACAATGGGAGGGAGGTAGTAACAACAACAAAAATTGAAAGGGACCTGGGGGTAATAATAACAGATGACCTTAAGGTTGGCAACCAATGTGAGAAGGCGGTAGGGAGGGCCGGGGGGATACTGGGATGTATAGGGAGAGGCATCACCAACAGAAAACAGGAAGTTGTTATCTTCCTGTACAGACAGTTGGTGAGACCCCATCTGGAGTACTGTGTCCAGTTCTGGACACCCCATTTCTGCAAGGACATAGACAGGATGGAGGCAGTTCAGAGGAAGGCAACTAAAATGGTGCAGGGTCTGCAAGAGAAGCCATATGAGGAGAGGCTAAAGGAGCTTAATATGTATAACCTTGAGGAAGGGGAGACATGATAGAAACGTTTAAGTACCTCAGTGGAATCAGCAAAGTCCAAGAGGGTAGCATCTCTCAGAAAAGAGATGTGCAAGAACAAGGGGACACAATTTGAAGACAGAGAGGGACGGGCTCAGGGGCAATGTGAGGAAGTATTTTTCACAGAGAGGTGGGACGCATGGACCGGCCTTCCTGAGGAGGCTGTGGGGTCTAAAACTGTGGAAGAATTCAAGAATGCATGGGACAGACATAAGGCAATTTTTGTGGGGGGTAGGAAGAAACAGGCTGTTGGTTAACTAGGATCTGCAGCTTATCCTCTAGGTAAGGAAATGGGCAGACTAGGTGGGCCAAGCGGTACTTATCTGCCGTCAAAGTCTGTTTCTATGCACCACAACATCAACACTGTGAATGGGGTCCCCAGAATCCCTGGATAGTTAGATACATTTCATTGGAACAACACAGAATATTTTGTACAAAGATATTAAAGTGCAGAAGATTTCTGTGCCAGACAGATGCAAGTCAGGTGTAATCACCTACCAGGTATAACTGTCAAACACACCAATACCAATCCATAAAAAGGCCCCAAGCAGCCATTTGTAGCCCATATGCATGTGTGTGTAACTAATGAACGAGTTCTCCCACCCAAGTCCCCAGGGTTACTTGGTGGGTCCAAAGCTATAATATTATCTGCATTTGCTTCAGGGGGTTTCCTATGTTTTCTTGCTGGGTAACTTCATGGCCACTGACCTGCTGGAGGATGCAGTTCAGAGAACGATTTTCAACACCCCCACCCCACCCATAATCTCCTCCTGCTATTGATTCACCTGAAATGAGCAAGGACAGCAAGACAAAAGTCTGCACCTTGGCTGTAACAGCCATGGCCTGAGGCAGTTTTAAAACAAAGTACATACACAACATGCTGTTATAAAGACAGCTTTATTTCACTCTTTCAGCTGGTGTTTCTGAAATGGACTGCAGTGCCCCCATGGAGGTAAGAGACTGGGGGTGGGGGGTTGGAGACTAAAACTCTCTGTTTATCCACTGGGGACAGTGTGAGCGGGTGGGGCACAGCCATCTCCATATTGTTCCACTGTTGTACTCCACCCTGACCTGTAGGACCCACCTCCCCCCATTTCTCATGGGGTGTGAGAGTAATCTGGTTTCCAGGCTTTTTTAGTTGTTAGTAAACTCACAAAAGCAGAAGAGCTGTCACGGCAACCTAACAAGAGAAGCACTTAAACAGCTTTACATGTGATGAATCAGGTGACAGCAACAGAAACTAATGGCCTTCATTTAGCCACTGGCCAAACACCACTAGGAGGTAGAAACTTGTATTTCCTGTGGCAGCCAACAAGCCTATGAAACTGCAGATGTGCCTTTCAATTTTGTTTTTTATAATTTATTTCCCCAGGTTAACCCAACTGAGATGCATTAGCTCGTTTTCATTGGGGTCTTGCTTTTCTACATTTTACAGTTGGGAGGAAGTGATGCATGGGGATGTCAAGTATCTTGCTCAGGGTCACACTGTGTGGTGCTATTCTAACCTGGAAACCTCACACTTCACAGTTTTGCATTCTGAAAACCCTGAAACCATGGCTCAGTGATGTGGAGTGCTGAGGCACTGGGTGGTAGGGGTGTGGACAGTATCGGAGCCAGGTTTGGGAACATTTGGGAACCAGGGAGGGTCTTTCAGTCAATCATTGGCTCCACAATGGGCACTAAGCATTAAATAAAGATGGTGGTGGGGCACCACTACTCATGCTAAGGCAGCCAGAAGGGGTGACCCCCCCCCCCAAGCCCTCCCTCTGGCTCCACCACTGGGTGTGGAGTTTTGGAATGTGGTTAGAATTTGTGGGAGAGACAAACTTTTGAATGTGGTGGGGACCTGCAGTTTCTGACTGTGGCAGTTGTACACAGTTTTGAAATGTGGCCGTGATGCTCAATATCATAATGTGGCAGAGAGACACACAATCTTGGCATGTGGGAGGGCCTTAAAAGGGACATAATTCCATTGCTTGGAGGCAGCATGATCAGGGTGGAAATAATGGTTACTAAAATATTGATCTGGCTACCAGATTTTTAAAAGCTAGGTGCCAAACTGATTTATTCCACCCTGAGCACAATGCAGCAGCCCATGCTAACCACACGCCCTGAAAGGCTGGCCCTGAGCCCAACACTGGGGCTCCACTGATCTACTTTCCCCACCCCTGAATAGGCCATGGCTGAGTCAAAAGAAATTGGGAAACCCAGCCGCTGCCACAGGGGACAATGCAGACATCCAGGAGCCCCAGGTCAGTCAGGGATAGAGGGGGCCGAAGCAACTAGGAGCGGGCAGCAGATAGGTGACTGAACTAGAGATTAAGTATAGCCTAAGGACCAAAAAGAAAGGGACAAAGTTGGCATTGGCAGTTGTGTCATAAACACATGGCATCAGAACAGTCTCAGCCAATCAGAGACCTGGGGTATAAACAGTCCCAATTTGGGCCACAAAAGGGTTGCATGGACCACTTTGCAGCCAATTTCTAACTCTTTGTACTAAACACAAAAGGGATGCAAGTATTTCCCTATGCTAGCACACATGTCAATCAATCAAATCTTCATTTATCCAGGCAAACACCATTGAGCAAGCTCATTTACAAGGCGGACCTGCATCACTCAAGGTCAGAAACAATGCATTTATGTACAGGCAAGAAAACAAACATGTATATACATAATAAAATCAAGCAAGGTAACAATAAAAGTAATGGTGTAGTATTCAAATACATGGTATACTATTTGTTTAGCTTTTGTTTACCGGGTAAGTACACTAGACAAGTATTATGCCTATTTTCAGGAACGGCTTTTTAAAAGCTAGGTGCCAAACTGCCATTTCTAAGTAGGTACATATCCTATTCAAGGAAAAAGGAGGATGGTGGGAAGGGAGCTACATAAAAAGAAGAATATGCAGTATCAGATTAACAAAACCTAACACAATGCGCAGATAACAAGGGGTAGAGGAAGTAAGGCAGGCATGGGTGGGGATGGTACAGGGAATATACACTTCAAGGAGACTTGGATTTACAAGCTGGGTATTTGCAAGGAGGAGCAGGGAGAATGGAGGATTTGGGATATAGGTTTCCTAAGTAGTAATGTTCGGTGTGGACAGAACGAAGGAAAGGGGTTGATAATAAGCAGGCACGAGCAATCTACAGGCGGTGGTAGCAATGACATTCTTCTGTGACAGTTTTGGCATACAAGGTCCTGAACACAGCAAGACTGGCAAAGGTCCTTATTTTCAAGGATTTCTGAAGCTTATTCCAGAGTGTTGGCAGTGTGAAGCCTATTCCCGCTCTCCCAAAGCGCATGCAGGCCCTGGGCACTTTCAGAGAAATTAGGGAGCAGCTTCTCAGGGCATAGTTTCGTATCACGCTTAGAGGCAGGCAATCAACGATATACTGCGGTAATTTACCGGAGATAGCTCCGAATGTCCATACAGCCGCATTTCTATTACGCCTATAATGTAGGGAGGTTCACCCCACTGCAGCATATAAGGAACAGTGGTGGGTGGAGAAGGGGAGACCGGTAATGAAACGCAGGGCTCAGTGATACAGTATGTCCAGTTTTCCCAGATACGAGGCATTACATTGGCTATAAATGAAATCAGCGTAGTCAATTAATCAGATGAACGTATACTGAACCAGTTGCCTCTTTGCCTCTGTGGTTAGAAGGCGGTTTATCCTAAAGAAGAGACCAAGTCTCTGCCTCAGTTTTTTCAGCAAATCCTCCACATGTTCCACAAAGGAGAGTCTGTGGTCTAGATAGACCCCCAGGTATTTGAACTTCGTAACAAACTCCAAATTTTCTCCTAATAAGGTGGAGATGGGGGGGTATGGTACCAACAACAGCAGGGTAAGTCATATGGTTGACAGGTGAGAATATCATCACCTTTGTTTTCTTGGCATTAAGTAGCATTTTTTTTTGCTAAGGAGCTGGTACTGTAGGAGATTGAAATCAGTTTGCTAGTCTTCACAGGCAGCTTCAGGTGACGTACAGCTTAGGTAGAGTACTGTATCGTCCGCAAACAGGTGGATATTAGCCTCCTTGATGCCGACGTCTATGCTGTTAATGTATACAGTGAATAAGAGTGGCCCCAGGATGGAGCCCTGTGGAACACCTCTTATTAATGGTTTCAGAGTGGAAAGTTCTCCTTCTGCCTGAACCTGCTGGTACTGATCCGTAAGATAATAATGAAACCAGTCCAGGGAGGTAGTGTCTAGTCCTAATGTTTTTTAGCAGAGAAAGAAGTAGGCAATGGTCGACAGTGTTGAACGCCTTGCTGAGGTCTAGAAAAACAGCACAAACTTTTTGTTCTCTAAGTCATGCTGCCAGTCATTTGTTACCTTAGCCAACACCGTAATCGTACTATGGTTGGCTCTGAAACCAGACTGTATACAGTTTAAAATATTTGTGTTTTCTAAAAAGGATCTCAGTTGGGCATTCACAATTTTTTCTAAGAGTTTTGACAGAATGGAGAGGAGTGAAATTGGCCTATAATTGTTTAGATCGAAGGGATCCCCAGATTTAAATAGCGGGATGATATGAGCGGTTTTCCATAGATGGGGGAGAGTCCCTTGAGAAAGACATAGATTAAATAGGTGAGTAATTGGTACAGCCAGAACATGCCAGGCAATCTTTAGGTAGTAAGGGTCAAGTGAGTCTGTGCCAGTGCTCTTCTTGGTGTCCAAATGTAGGAGGAGGTCTTCAATCTCTTTCAGGGAGGCAGGTGAGAAAGAAAAAGCAGACTTGTTGGACTAGGTTCAGGAGGCGGTACAGTAATCTGGGAGTGCAAGCTACTAGTGGGCGAGTTGTCAAATGCTAGACCTGCAGAGGCAAAATGGTTATTGAAGGCTTGTAATATCTCCTTTTTGTCACGGACAATGACACTGTTCGAGGAGATTTTAGAGGGGAGCATGTTTCCTGTCGTATGCCCAGATAGTTCTTTTATTGTGGACCAGAATTTGATGGGGCATTTTAAGGCAGAGTCCCGCTCCGAATGGTAGAAATTTGACTTGGCCTCTCTGATCAGCTTAGTGAAGGTGTTTCTGGCTATTCTGAAGAGACACCAGTCTTTGGCTAGGTGTGATTTACAAGCTTTTTTTCCAAAGTTTGTCTCTTTGTAATAATGCAGTCTTAAGGTCTGTTGTGAACCAATGACATGTCCTAGTCTTTATGCGGGTTTTGACTAGCGGAGCATGAGTATTGAGGGCACTTGTTATAATTTCCTGGAAGATAGTGTATGCTGTACTTACTGATTAGGCAAGGTAAAAGCTCTGCCAATGCAGAGATGCGTTCAGGTCGTTAATATAAGCAAGCGGATCAAAGTTCTGTTTGGACCTTTTAGTAGAGAACTTTGTTGTGGATGAGGGTTTAGGGTCAGCTCTCACTCCAGCGATGAAGCAATGGTCGCTAACATCGGTGAAAAAAATTCCAGCATGGGAAAAGGAATGTGGTTTGTTCACTAAAAGGACATCCAAAAGGGTGGTATTCATAGGGTTTTTCTTGTTAATGTGTGTTGGTTCATCGATAAGTAGTGACAGACCATGGGAATCTCAGAATGATTTGAGAGGTAGTGAGGCAATGAACAGCTAGTCATAATTAAGGTTCCGTAGTATAATTGTTTCAAGGTTACTAGAGTTCATGATAGATTAGACAGGAGCTGCGACCCCGCACACGGGAGTCTGAGCATCCTATAATACAGAGGGCCTTCAAGGGTAGAATTTCGGTTTTTAAGGACGTACATTAAAAGCCGTTTGCAATTGAGGAGGAATCAAGGGTGGAGACCATGAATTTGTCCTTGATGTAGATGGCGACTCCACCACCCCGGTTTGTCTATCGATTCTGAATAACAGATAATTGACAGATGTCAGTGTACTAGCACAAGGAGAGGGATGAGTGGAGTCTTCAGTAATGAGGAAACCGATATGAACGAAGGTACTGTGATGTGCACAGTGGCTTTCCAGTGCCGTCATCCCCAGTTGCAAGGTGTAGCGATCCCAGGAGCAGAAGAACTGCTGAAAGCAGTTCCAGACAGGATCATGGTCTTGCGAGCTGGAATGTACATTCTGGCAGAGCGGAGGGCTGCTGAAAACACTGTAGACAGGAAATAGGGCAGAAGAGAGGTGGTCCACTAGATGTCATGGAAGCGGAGGAGCACAAATGTTATCCACAGGGCCACTGGACCACCAGGAAAAGACCAGTGAGGGATGGATTAACTGCAATTATTCAAGGCAGTCAAGAGGCAACTAAGACATGGGGTCAAGGGCTTGAGGGGACAACTTCAATGGTAGTGCTATGGTCCAAGACATGGACTGTGGCATGACACTATGGCTACCATAACTCCAGTATGTCACTGGTGCCCAGTCCATGTGTGATCACTAACATCTGGAAAGGCAATCTGCAGAAGTTTAAAGGGGCCCAGGCCAAGAAGAACGATTGCCGGGGAAACCAGGTCAGGAGACAAAAGACAAATGGAAGGAGGAGATAGGGACTTGTGAGGGGAGGCGAAGAAGTGGCAACAGTCATGGAGTGGAAAGGAGAGAACATGTTACTATGCAGAGAGAGGGAGCGGGCATTTGTGAAGGGTCTTCAGAAAATTGTTTCGCACTGCTAGAGAGGAAGAAGGTGGAGAAGGGGAAATGATGAAATTAGAGGAGTAACTGATAAATGCCTGGACCAAACTGGAGCGGGGGAAAGTTCTGCTGGGAGAATTGCAACAGGGGCAAAAGATGGAATAATGTGCAGGAGGAAGAAGAGGAGCTGGAAATGAGAGACGGAGATGAATGGAAGCAAGCAGGGAGTAAGAGTGGTGGAATCTTAGTGCTGGGGGACTCAATACTAAGAGGAGTCAGGTGGGGTAGCAAGAGGGAGAGGCATAGTCACATTTGGGTGGAGGCCATGCCAGGAATGACAGCGGAAAGGGTGGGACAATCTGTTCTGAAATATGCTAGAAGGGGTAGGGACAAGCGTCATTTAATTATACATCTTGGGACAAACGACCTGGCTGACAAGACAGTAGATACAGTCCAGAGGAGGTTTGAGGAACTAGCACAATTATGTGAGGGGGCAGGAAGATCAGTAACTTTTTCAGAGATACTTCCAGTGCCCAAGGCAAGCACAACAAGAAAGCTGAGAATAGAGGAATTTAATGGATGGCTAAGAACCTGGTGTTGTGCTAAAGGGTATGGGCTGTTGGTGGGGTGGGAGGACCTGGGAAGACAGTAGTCTCTATGCCAAGGACAGACTACACTTGGTGAGGAGGAAAGAAAGTGTTGAAACAGAGGATGGAGGAGTACATAGAGGAAGTTGGGAATTTAAACTAGGAGTGGGGTGGCAATTGGGCAAGAGATATGCAGAGACCACAGGTTGGGAAACCATATAAGCTTACCCCCATTACAGTGACAAAGGACAAATGGCAAGTACTGTTGGTGATGCTAGTAAAGGAGGGCAGGATGGGAGGGGGGAGAAAGGGTGGACGGTGGTTACCCTTAATGCTAGGAGCCTTGGGAGGAAAACTGCAGATTTACAGGTGCTCATGGCAGAGGGAGAGGTAGACATTGCAGCCATCACAAAAACATGGGCCACCCAATACAATGACTGGGACCTGTCTGTACCAGGGTACAGGTTATTTCGTAGGGACAGGGTGATTGGGAAAGGAGGGGGTGTGGCACTATATGTAAGGAAGGACTGAAGTGTGTAGGAAGGAGGGGAGGAGGGTAATGAGGAGTCACTTTGGATGCAAATCCAGGATTCCAAGAATAGGACTCTTAGAATGGGAGTGGTGTACAGGCCACCATCTCAGACGGAGGAGTTAAGACAGGGAACTAGCGACCAAGATCAAGAGGACCTCGAGAAGGGTAGTGTGGTGACTGTGGGGACTTCAACATGCCAGGAGTGGACTGAAGTACCCCAAAAACCAGGAACAGAAGGGAGCAGGTACTGCTGGATGTCTTCCAGGACAGCTTCCTGCTGCAAATGGTCAGTGAACCAACCAGGTTAGGGAATACCCTTGACCTTGTGCTGGCAAATGGGGACTTTGTGAGAGAACTTACAGTGGAGGAACTGCTGTCAGGGAGTGACCACCACTCAGTATGGCTCTCATTGGATATGGGCAAAGAAGGAGTGGCATCTGGCACAAGAGTGCTGGATTTCAGGAGGGCCGACTTTGGGAGGATGGAGGAAGTGGTAAAAGGGTACCTGGCCAGAATTCAATCTAGTATGGATACTAACCAGAGGTGGGAGCTCATAAAGCTGGGGATAGTGGAGGCAACCAAAACCTGCTGCAAGGCCCAGAGCAAGAAGGCTAGGGCTAAGAAACCGAGCTGGTTGAGCAAGGACATCATGAAAAAGGTAAGGAGGAAAAGAGCTGCCTTTAGGAAGTACAAGAAAACAGGGAGGGGGAGGACAGAGGGGAGTACTTGACAGAATTGAAGGAGGTGACAAGGGCAGTAAGGGGAGCCAAAGCATCTATGGAACTCAAGGCTGGCACAAGGCATTAAGAAAGGGGAGGACATCTTTAGGTACATCAGGGAGAAAAGGAGCTGTAAGGACCACATAGTAAGGATTAGGAAGGGGGGGGGTTGGGTGGAAGCAGGGTGCGATAAGGCAGAAGAACTAAATGAGTACTTCTGCTCATTATTTACTAAAGGGAAGAGGGGGGTGAAACCCAAGAAGGGAGCAATGGCAGAAACAGGAGGGGAAGGGGTGACAGATGGCGAAATCATGGAGGGCAGAGTTCGGGAGGGTTTGAAGGCACTGAGGGTGGACAAGGCACCAGGCCCAGATGGCATCCACCCCAGGGTACTGAAGGAGCTGGCAGAGGTCCTTGCAGGACCTTTGGCAGACCTATTTAATGCCTCACTACACTGGGTGTGTACCTCAGGACTGGAGGATGGTTTGCTGGTGCCCTCCACAAGAGTGGCCCCAAGGATGAACCGAAACTACAGACCAGTGAGCCTCACATGCATCGTGGGTAAGCTAATGGAGACTATCCTGAAGGAGAGGCTGGTGGCCCTCCTAGAGGCCAAAGGACTACAGGACAGCAGACAGCATGGCTTCATATGGCGCAGATTCTGCCAAACCAACCTGGTGGAGTTCTATGACTGGGTAACTAGGCAACTGGACAGGGGCCATGCAGTGGATGTCCTGTATCTGGACTTCAGTACGGCATTCGACTTGGTGCCACATGGAAGGTTAGGAAGTAAGTTAGTAGGCACAGGGGCCGGTGCAAAGCTGGTGAGATGGGTAGGAAACTGGCTTCAGGGAAGGCAATAGAGGGTGGTGGTGGTGGGTAGGGAGCTCTCACACCCAAGGGTAGTGACGAGCGGTGTTCAACAGGGCTTGGTGTTTCGACCAGTGTTGTTTGGGATATTCATTGCAGACATATCATGGGACATCAAGAGCACGATCAATCGATCAATCAAAATCTTTATTTAGTCAGGCGAACATCATTGAGCGTAGCTCATTTACAAGATGGACCTGAGTGGTCATACAAATAAGAGTACAAGTATTTTTACATAGACAAGAATAACATAAACAGTAGTACAATGACATAAAGTGATAATATACAACAATTTACATATATACAAGGCACAGTAAAACCATTTAACCTGTAAGAAAAAGGAGACAATGGGTATAGCAGGCATAATATATAAATTATAGGGCCTAATTGGCTTTTATGAGAGTATAACAGGTGACTGGAAAGTAGAAGTAGAACATAATGGAACACGGAAAAGGGGATGGGAGGGTAGGTAGGGTAGGGGATCAGGCCTTATAAAAGCAATTGCAGAGTTCTGGAAATAGGGTGGAGAATAATCTTTTGAAGGATGTTAAAGGTAAGAGGCTATTTAGCTTCATGGATTTTTGGAGTGAGTTCCATGCAACTGCTAGTGAGTAGCTGATAGCTGCCCTACCAAACCGGGTGCAGGCATTGGGGTCCTTTAGTATGATGAGTTTACTGATCCTTAAGGTGTATGGCCTAGAAGTAATACGAGTAAAACAGTCTGTGATATAGGTGGGTAGTTTGCCTGATAAAGCTTTGAATATCCAGATTGCAGCATTCCTATTTCTTCTGTGTTGTAGTGATGTCCAGTTGACTGCCATATAAAGAGAGCAATGATGAGTGCTGGAGGGAAGGTCAGTAATAAATCTGATGGATCTATGATACAGAGTGTCCAGCTTATTTAAGAGGGGGAGTGAACAATTGCCATAGAGAAAGTCAGCATAATCAATGAGGGATAGGAATGATGCCTGGATTAATCTTTTTTTGGAGTCTCTGTTAAGGTAGTGTTTTATTCTAAAAAATAGACCAAGCCTTTGTCTCAGTTTTTTTAGTAGCTCTTCAATATGGACAGAATAGTCAAGCCTGTTATCAATCCAGACTCCAAGGTATTTGAAGTTATCAAATTCCAGCTTCTCTCCAGGTAGGGTGGATAATTGTAGGGTGGTGGGTGATGGGGTAGTGGCAGAGCAACTCTTTGTGGCAAAGAACATAGCTTTTGTTTTTGGCATTTAGAAGTAGCTTTATCCAGTAGATTGTGTTGCAGGATGGAGAATTCAGATTGTAACAGCTCACAGGCTTTAGGTAATGAGGATTGCTGACTATAATACAGTATCATCAGCAAACAGATGAATGTTAGATTGAGTGAGGTTGGCATCGATATTATTAATATAAATGGCAAAGAGGATGGGGCCAAGAATAGAGCCTTATGTACACACCCTCTTAGCAGTGGTTTTAAGGTGGATAGGTAATTTCTATTTTTTACCAGTTGTGACCTATCTGATAGGTAGCACTTAAACTAGTTGAGTGAGAGAGAATCCAGTCCTAGAGAGCTAAGGGTGGTGATTAATGATTCATGATCCACTATGTCAAATGTTTTACTCAAATCCAGGAACACAGCACAGGTACTGTTCTTCTTATCCAAGGCAATCTGCCAATCGTTAGTTACTTTGGCTAGGGCAGAAATGGTGCTATGCCTTGATCTAAATCCCAATTGTGCTGAATTTAGAGGTTATTGTTATCCAGATAGTCCCTTAATTGTGAGTTTACTAATTTTTCGAGCATCTTGGATAGTACTGATAGGATGGAAATGGGCCTGTAATTGTTTAGGTCCATGGGATCACCAGATTTATGTAGTGGAACTACTTGAGCTGTTTTCCAAGTGGAGGGAATAGATCCAGTGGTTAGGGAAAGATTGAAGAGATGAGTGAGGGGGGCAGATAAGATGTGTGATGCAATTTTAAGGAAGTAGGGATCCAGGGAGTCTGTACCTGCACTCTTAGAAGTAACTAAATTAGAGAGGAGGTCTTCCACTTCTTTCAAGGATATTGGGTTGAAGGAAAAAGTTGAAGTAGCCTTTTGTCCCACAGTGGATTGAAGGTTCAAGGAAGATCTCAGGAGATTTGCAGGTGAGGAGTCAAATGCTAGGCCAGCTGTGGTGAAGTGGTCATTGAAGGTATTTAGGATTTCTTGTTTGCCCGTAATTACTGTATCATTTAGTAGCAGTTTGGAGGTTAAGGCAGGAGTAGAGTTTTGGCCCAGAATTCCTTTTATAGTACCCCAAAGTCTGGTTGGGTTATTGTAGGAGGCATCCAATTCAGCTCTATAATAGGCAGCTTTGGCAGTTCTTATTTGTTTTGTACATGAGTTCCTTGCTTTTTTGAAATTTAGCCAGTCTCTGGTATCCTTTGTTTTTCTTGCCTTTTTCCACAGTTTGTCTCTGGTTAACAAGGCTGCTTTAAGATCAGTGGTGAACCAAGGGCAGGATCTTACTTTAGTTCTGATACTGGTGAATGGTGCATGAATATTGAGAGCATTAGTGATAATGTCATTTAAGGTCTGGAGAGCTGTTTTAACTGAGGTTGTAAGGTAGAAATCTTGCCAAAATATTGTATTACTCAAGTCATGGAGGTATCCTGAGATGTTGAATTTCTTTTTTGACCTTTTGAGGACAAATTCTGCAGGATTGGGTGGTTTGAGTGTAGATCTTATGCCAGCTATAGGACAGTGATCGCTTACATCACTCGGTAGTACTCCTGCATGCGAATATAAGTGAGGCTTGTTTACCAACATAATATCCAGGAGTGAGCTGTTGCTAGAGTTTTTTAGGTTAACCCTGGTTGGGTCTTTAATTAGTTGTGTAAATCCATAGGTGTCACAAAAGGTTACCAACGGTGCAGATACATTAGATAGCCAGTTTAAGTTCAAATCACCAAGGATGATGGTATCTTCAGGGCCTAGACTGAGTATTGACTCCAGGTGAGATAGTAGTTTGAGGCCTGCAGAGGGGGGCCTATATCAGCCAATCAATTTAAATGAAGACAAGTTAGGGAGGGATATTTTGATTGACAAACATTCAAATTCCTTTGGTTGGATGTGTTGATGAGGCAGGTTGCAGAGATGGTGTCCTTAATGTATGGCCACCCACCACCCCTGGAAGGCGATCTGCTCTGAAGAGCTGATAGTTGGGAAGGTTTACAACACTGTCTTTGTTGTAGGTCTGAGCCAAGATTCAGAGATGACCAGGAAGTCAGGTAGAGTATGTGCCACCCAAGCCTGTATTAAGGAGAACTTTTAAGAGGCTGCAAGCATTGAAATGTAGGAAGCTTAGGCCATTTATGGAGGATAGATCAGCAGGGGAAAAGAAACTTTCAATGGGGCCAGGATTTATTTCAATAGTACCAATGCAGATCAGAAGGAAGAAGATTAATTTGAGGAGGGCACCAAGGGACAGGGATAGTGAGTGGTCAGAGCGTTTCCTCTTATTCCTGGGTGCCCGCTGTGTGACGGGAGAAGGTCTTGTTATATAGGTGTGAATTTTATCATAACATAATAATCTGATGGACAGGCATAGTGGGTTAATATAAAGCCAGGATACATGTAAGATGCTAGGGGAGTGTTGAATTGTTAGAGAGGCTTTATGTGGGATACCCCAGGGGTTGCAGTGTAAAATTGGTTCAAAATGAATAAGGAATAGGTGGTTGTCCATTGTGGATGGCAGGGGTGGGCAGATCATATTTACTAACTTATTCATCATGACAGGGGGTATATCATAATTATCATAAGGGATTAGGGGAGATGAGAGGCTCAGGAGCAAAAGGAAGCGAAGTAGCATTGTGGAGGTTAGGTATGGGTTAAGAGAGGAAGGGAAATAGATGTGGGCGTGGATTAGAGAAATGGCGGGAGAAAGTGTATAAAAAGAATCAACCGGAAGGGGGGGGCGGGCAAAAATTTTGCGGCTTTGCCCGTACCTTTCTGCCTGCTTCTCCCGGCCTCCTGGAACCCCGATCAGTCTGTTTGTTGACGATATCAAGGTAGGAGCGGTAGTGGATGACCTAGGGAGATGACAGGGTTGCAGGATGATCTGGCAAAGCTTGAAACCTGGTCAGACACCTGGCAACTGGGCTTTAATACCAAAAAGTGCAAGGTGCTGCATTTTGGAATGAAGAACCCAAGGAGGAGTTACCAGCTGGGGGGAGTGCAGCTAGCCCAGACAGAGGAGGGGAAGGATCTGGTGGTGTTCATTACAGGGTCAATGAACAACTCGGCACAATGTAGGAAGGCAGCTGCAAAGGCCAACAACATGTTGGGTTGTATTGCAAGGGGTATATCCTCGAGGAGGGAGGAGGTGATTCTGCCACTGTATAGGTCATTAGTTAGATGGTCATTAGTTAGACCGCACCTGGAGTACTGCGTGCAGTACTGGCACCCGTATCTGAAGAGGGACATTAAGTTACTGGAGGGGTGCAGCGCAGGGCAACAAAGATGATCAAGGGGCTGGGGGACTTATCATACGAGAGGAAGTTGAGGGAGTTGAACATGTACTCACTGGAGGAGGGGGGACATGATAGAAACCTTTAAGTACATGAAAGGAATAAACAAGAGAGGTACAGAGGGGCTGTTCAAAGTAAGGGAGGGGAGGGACACCAGGGGCCATGATATGAGACTGGAGGGAGGAAGGTTCAGGAGGGAGATGAGGAGACACTTTTTTACAGAGAGGGTGGTGGCTGGGTAGAATGTGTTGCCTGCAGTGGTATTCAGTAGAACAGTGGACTGCTTCAAAAGGGGATGGGACAGGACAAGGGGGAGGGTTAATGAAGGGGAAGGGAGGGGCAGCTGCAGAATATGGGGTGCTAGCTGCACATTCGAGCAGACTTGATAGACCGCTAGGCCTTTATCTGTTGGCAAATTTCGTATGTTCATATTAACACAGTGAGGACTAGGCTAAGCTGTGAGTTCTGGAGCTAACAACATCAGTAGCTCTTCATTAAAACCACCTTTTTTGAACCGGGAAAGAAATCAGGTTTGCAAAAAGTCCTGTAACCTTTTTTTTTTTTTTTACTTACATTGCATTGCTTTTGCACTGTACAAAACAATACATTCCAGCAGGTAGATAATTCACAGTATTTAGCATAATTTTAAGAGGAAGTAATATTATCCTTGCAACTTGAAAGCAGTATAGCGCAGTGGTTTAAGGTTCTGAGCTGCAAATCTGGTGACATCCAGCAGACCAGACCTAGGTTTGAATCCTACAGCTTCCACTTGTATACTGTGTGACCCTGAGCAAGTCACTTAACTTCCCAGTGCTCCCAGATCGCACCTGTAAAAAAGCTTTCAGCTCAGTGTGCTACTCCTGGTTAAACAACTAAAAAAATTAAAAAATTGGCACAACACTTGGGGTAGATTTGCAATATGTTAACTAATAATTGTAAGGAACGAGTACAGTACCTCCATGAGCAGGGACCTGTTTCACAAAAAATATTTATTTAGCAGCAAAGCGACCCTATCATAAGGGTTAAATGGCCCCTTTGTTCTTAACAGGAAAAAACAAACAGTCGATTAAGGTAGTCTTAGCCCTGAATTATAATAAAGAGTATAATGCAACAATGCTATGCCAGACTTCTGCAGGAGAGCAGTACAAACCTGTATTCAGCAGTAATTAGTAGGTGACTGCAAAATTACAGAATTGTATATGTATGGGTTTATTAACAAGGAAACCAACTTGGGATAGTACATGGAGGGGACAGGGGTCTTGATAATCAAAAGCTGTACTCTGTCTACATTTAAAAAAAAATCCCAAGTAAAGGCTATAAAGTTACAGTCTTATAAAATGTAACTGTTAAGCATAATACCCCTCTATAATCATCCTCCTGTAACTGTAAACAGTAAAATAGACATTGTGGCACAGTCTGGTCACCAAGTTTGTCAAGTTGTAGGACGTAGCCGGAAGTGGATTTTCCCCTGCGCTGTCACAAATGCTGATACGGTTGGTTATACATCGACAGTTCAGTACACCACATGCCTGTACCCCTATTTTCTCACCACACAAAGCTTAGCGGAACTCCCAAAATAGTTTTGGAGTAACAGCTTGCCAGTGTAAATTAATGTCCCACACTTCTCCACTACCCTGCCCTGTATTACCTAAAGGGAAAAGAAAACACAGTACCTTTAGGGCTCTTCATCTTCCTTACAGCCAAATTCCTCGTCGGAACAATTATTTTTCTATTTTGTGAAGTGGACATCCTGCAAAAATTAATAAGTCTATTCTCTGTAGATCACTTTGAGACTGGCAGGAAGCAGCATAATATGATGTATATCCAACTGTCTCCATTTTGCCTGCACCCTACGCCCAACTGTCTCAGTTCTGCCAGCACCCCATGAAATCCTTTCCTCCTCTGACAGGTGGCAAAACTTAGATCTGGCAAAAGGTGGATTTTTGCCTTTTTCAATTCAACCAGGCCCATAGCTTTGCCTTCAGAATGGAGTCTCTTTCAGATGTTGAGCTCAAGACTGCCAAAACAGTTCTCATCCCCTGGCTCCCACAGGCCACTGCTCTCTGAGGTCCATGTGGTGTCACTCAATATGCCCGCTGCACTTTCACTGGCCCTGCTGCTGGGAAAGCCTCCCGGAGCCATGCTCTATGAAGCTCCTGGAACATCCCCATCTATTTGCTCTGGGAGTTCCAAAATTGGCATGTAACCTCAGTGTCCGATCCTCCCTCACATTAGACTGTTTCTGCTGATGTGCTTTCTACTGTGTTTACAGTTTTCTACAGCAGAGTCCTTAAATTGCTTAACAGTGTACTAGAAGCCTATGTAGTTTAAGGGGTTACTTTTGGTTTAGTCAATCTGGGCAGCAAATGGTTAATACTTTCAGGCTTTCCCTGACATCACTGTCGGTTGCTGGGCAGAGGCGCTAGTGGGCGGAACACTCGCAGCAGCATAAGCCACAGTGGAATGTTGCAGCAGGGGTCAGTTGCTCACTTAAAAGCTTTGAGTCAGTCTGACAGAGGGAACTGCAGTGAGAGAGTGAGAGGTCTTCAACCCTCTTCTGTCCTATTTCAGTCCCTAGTTCAGTCTTGTAGTAGCTAAACGTCGAGTCGTGGTGGCAGCCTTCTCCAGTGGCGTACCCTGTATGGGGTGAAGGACTTTTAACACACCTGGTCATTGAAACTGTGAATAAAATGTGGGAAACATCCCTGAACTGTGAGAGATATTTTCTTTGTGTGGCTGCCCAGAGCTGACTCCTTGAGGATGGCCTCAATGGGAATGCCTGAGGGTTTGGCAGAACCAAAGTCCAGTTTGTCTGACAGGATGTTTGAAAGATAACAGTCTGTGTCATGCTTACTGGTACAGTTTCTATAATGAATGGTGTGGATCGTCCTGACTGGAAAAGGGACAGTGCACTCTCTGACCAGAAAATGTGGAACAGCTCACGTGCTACAAACCAAGTTGTACATGTCATAGAATGTGTTTCAGTAAGGACACGATCTGTCCCCAAATGCACAGTTTCTAACAAGAATGTGAAGTGTGTGAACTTAAGGACACCAGCTGTCCCCAGCAGTTTCCTAGTTTTCTGACAAAAAAGGTGTTTTCAGTATGAGTACCAACGGTCTTCAAAAGTG
Organism: Neoceratodus forsteri; assembly: GCA_016271365.2. NCBI lineage: Eukaryota > Metazoa > Chordata > Ceratodontiformes > Ceratodontidae > Neoceratodus > Neoceratodus forsteri. The sequence goes on from JADMNL010000036.1 coordinate 55,815,371, forward strand.
TATCTGCCTGTGTGGAAAAAATGTGCTTTGTGAACCCAAAGTGTTCAAATTCTGTGAGGACATGCTCTGTCCCGGCTCCACTCCAAGAAGAGGGATGGACATAGAGACTTTTCCATGATCTATTATTTAGGGACCTTCTTTTTCTTTTGTGTACAGTGCAATGGACTCATTACTCTTTGTACCTTCTGCACCTATAGCCCTCAGCAGGCAAAATGTTGTTTTTCACCTTCTGTACAGAATAAACCTACTACTTGACTCTAGTTAAAGGAAAGGACAGTCATTTGTGATTAATGTTTTACTGGTGCCCCACCATGAGTGCAGAGGTCCCCAGTGTCATGGCCCACCCCCGTTCTCACGTTAAATAGAAATATTTTGTGTAACCACTTTTAACAGCCAAGTGCTGTAAAGTAGTCCCTAATTGGGTGGGGCAGATGTCAGCAACAAGGCAGGCTGATACTGTAACTACGATGTTTTCTAAGTTCTCAAGTTGGCACCAAAGAAATTTTCTAAGTTCTCAAGTTGGCACCAAAGAACCATGTTCTCTTTAACAAGGCCTGCACAGGGACTGCACATGGTATACTTTAATTTGACCGAAACGGAAAAGCCTGACACCCGGAAGCCTGATACCACATTCTTAACACACGATATCCCGACGTCGGAATTATGCATATGGCAGCATTTGTTATATTAAGTAAAGCAGATGCGGGGGAAGCCCCCTGAAACATTAAATAAACTCCGCCACCCGCTGTCAGGATTTCGTGCATCTGGAAAGCGGTGTGAGGATACTGGGTGTCGTGGAAGAGCCTGTCAGGCTCTTAGTAAAACCCTGCACACACAGACAAAACCACAGGCAGATGCAAAAACAACAAAACTTTGTAGGACAAGCACACAAACAAGATGCATTCAAGGTACTGGGCAAAAAGCAGAAAATGCAAAAAGAAGTCGTAAATGCTAGGCTGCTGGGGTCTTTGCTTGTGCCTGCCTTTCCATTTTCCCTTTCTGCACTGTCTCCTTTGACTGGTGCTTTGTTAGGCTGACCCATTTCACTCTGTCTTCCGAAAATAGGACAGAAGTGGTATCTAAATGTTCAGCTGCTGATAATCCACATGAATATTCAAAAACTGAGACAGTTCAAACACATGACATTCTTAATGTGCAATATTTCAGTACAATCTGCATGGCACTCGGCTGGCTGCCTCCTCTCCGCTTGGTATCCAGCTCAGCCCCCCAAGTTCTGTAAAGATATTGCGAGATCTCAAATTTGGCCTGATGCTTATTGGGAATCTACGGTTTCTAATTCTGAATTGTGTATTTTTTTTATCCAGGACTCCCTCTAATAAGGCAAAAGGGTGGTACATTTTTTTTTAAACCAGAAGACAGACACTAAGCTGAAAGCATGTTTACAGGTGCGACCTGGGAGCACTTGGAAGTTAAGCGACTAGCTCAGGGTCACACAGTATGCACCATGTTGCTGTTCATATACTGCTTAGATGTATTTCACTAGATCACATGCGTGCTATCCCTTCCTCTGTACCCCCAAGGTCGCACCAGGAGACAAGCATTTTATTGCTCAGTGTGCCTTCCTGGTGAAACATTTCAATAAATAAATACAGAAATAAACACGTAGGGCCTGTGGGATTCAAACCCAAGTCTCCAGGTTTTCAGCTCAGAGCCTTAAACCACTACGCTATACTGCCTACCATTTTGGATCCCTAAAGTCACCCCATTGCGGGTAGGGGTAACATCATATTAAATATGGCTACCCGAGGGTGACATACAATACCAGCATACACTTTTTAGTAACTTTACATTAATTACCTCAAAACACTGGGTCTTATTTAGTTGCTTTTTATTTATTTTATTTTTTTATGTCAAATTCTTGATCTGGAAAGGCACACTGAACTGAAGAAGCCTGTTTAATTCCTCCAGGTGCAACCTGGAAGGACAGGGAGGTCAAGTGACTTGCTCAGGGTTACACAGTATGCAAGTAGTGATTCTAAGTTTTAAACCCAGGTCTGCTGGGTCTCCAGGTAGACAGGTGCTCTAACCTCCAAACTGTACTGGCTCCAATTACCTCTGAACATTGAGCCTTTCATTGTTGTACCGCACACCGCACTTTTTTTTCCTCAGCGGTGTCACTGATCACACTGTAGCAGGAAGATATCATGACCTGGTGCTACCTGGTCATGTCCTGTATCAGACTGATAATCTGTTATCTGATGTACCATTTCCATACCACACCACAACATTAGCAGTTATATAGCACGTTTTAATGTGCTACTGAACCATGTAGGCAATAAGCAGCTGAAAGATGACTTCATGAGCACTGCCAACTCCTCATTCCTTCACAGATGTTATGCATTATAGGCTGTTTCAGCCACTGGCTGGTCCTTTCTGTGGTATCTTTGTTCTCTTATCACCCAGCAGATGGTGTTACACACCTTTGTGATAGTATATGATTTAAATGGTTGTTATTTCTGTGTTTACTTGTGATGACCTGGGTTGCCTTTGAAAATGGGCACTTGCTGCTCAAGGGGCTTCCTGTACATAAATTCATTAATTAATTAAATAAATGCAGGCATAAAAAAGGGCTTTATAACCAATACGCAACTCAATGCCGAGCAATGCCCGAATTTCAAAGGAACTAATTTCCTTAACAAAAGTGTTTATTCCACATGCTGACAATTGTTAATTTGTCACGGTAAAGCTTTCCCCGATGGCACAACTCTTTTATCTACATTTGCCCCAGGGTCATTAAATGCTTCTGCTAATTTATTTACAAAACAGTCTGGATTTCTTTAAGGCCAGAGCTGTTGTATTTTTATAGCCTTCCACAGTTGTCCCAGTCAGACTTCAACCTAGTTTTGTTATCCATTCATCACATAGCACTTCTAGTGTAATGTCATTTTGTGAGCTCAGGTGTACTAAATCTAAGAAGCCTGGTAGGCCCTGGCAACTGATCCACAAAGGGGTCCATTAGTGCAGAATGTCCACAGTGGGGGTAGTACACAGGCTTTTATGTACAAAAAATACCAGAAACCCCAAGGGATCAAATCCACAGCCCTCATACATTCCCGCCGTAGAAGTGGCTTACGCACAGTAGAGCGTGGAGTGTCGTCCATGGGTGTGACCAGCAGTGACAGTGGCAGAGACCTAAAAACATGGTTTCAGTCTGACCCACTGGTCCTAAAAATGTTGACATAAATTAAATTTAGTGGTTCAAATATGAAATATGCCCTAAAAATATAGTACCATAGAAATATGTGTTTTACGGTTGTCATTTTTAATTTTTAAAATAATTTTTTTAGATTTAAACAATTAACAGTACATAGCAATAAATGTAGATGAAATGTGAAACAAAACAACATAAATACATATTTAAAACCCAACTATAAATACAACCTGAAGAAACCTATTCACAGACAAATCTTAAATAAAAGATTGATTAATATTGTTACTATTGAACTATATAAAATCTCTGACTTCTAGATGACACTTTATTAGAGACAGTGGGAATCATATTCTTCAAGTAAGTGTAATCCTGACCCAGTGATGTAGAGGGCTTTAGGGGCTGTATGCTTTACCTCTTACCACTCCAGCAACCCTAGTTCAGGAATGAGTTCTAGTCGCCGGGGTTCGGACAGAAGGGGCGGGATGGGAAAGGACTGAGCAGCCGCTGGACAGCTCTCCTCTCCTGGTTTGGGGAGGTTAGCCTTCCTGGCTCTGGACTGCCACCTAATGGAGGCTTGGTGGTAGCATCAAGCAAATGAGGGTCTGGCACTAGGCCAGGTCGGTGGAGTGGTGTTGCCAGTTCCAGAGTGCCTTCTCACACATGCAGTACTGTGTCGCTGAGGCCCCAGGGTGTAATGGGGAGAAGATGGAACAAGTTCTGTCCACATATATCACAGCCCATAGGACTCTCTGGTCCCATGCAGAATAGATCCCAGTTGGCACAATGGTGGACAGGACCGGGGGTTCCCAAGATAAGGCGTGACGAAAGGTGTAAGGTGGTGACAGGACAGGTAAAAAGCTCTATGGCAAAACAGTAAGTGTAAGTGATACTAGGAGAAAACCTTTACATTACCATTGCCTCATTATAATATTTTATATCACATTAAGAAATGGCACCCACATTTGCTCAAACTGTGTAAGTTTATCTAGGGCAGTGTAACTTAATCTTTCATTAAGAGTAAGTTTGCCAATTACCTGCAGCCAGTCTTTCAATGAAGCGACAAACTTTGTTTTCCATTTTGCTAGAATAAGCCCTTTTAGGCAAAGGATGGCCCCCACCCCACGTTTGCTGCTGTCTTAAAGGAGATAGGAAATGATTTTTACCTAGTTAACTGCCCTTTCATCTTCCTTTCCATGCCAGTTATGTATTCGGATATGCTTTGATGACTTTTGATTAATAACCTAGCTTTGGGGTGCCCTCAGCTCTACATAGAGTTCCACTCTCCTCACCAGCTGCTGCTCTTGATTTTCTTATTTCTAAGCAGTAGCGTAGCAAATTCCCAGAGGGCCTGGGTGCAAGGGTATGTTATAGGGCCCCCGGTTTTGAATAGACATCAAAATTATGATTTGGGCCTCTCAAACCTCATGGGCCCGGGTGCGACTGCACCCCCAGCACCCTTGTAGCTATGCCCCTGTTTCTAAGACATTCTATGACACCAGTAACTCCCATTCCATGCTACTCATCTGAATGGCCTGGAATGGGAGTTTGTGATGTCATAGAATGTTCACGCAGTGTGAAAAGGGAGAACAGCAACTGCTGAGGAGAGAGGGATTCAGGGTACTTTAAAAGGCAAAAAAATTGGATTATTAAATTAACAAAGCTGGCCCGGTGGCGCTGAGGGTTGAGGTGCTGGACGCCACACCTCGCACCATGCTGGCGACCCGGGTACGGGAGCAGACTCGGGTTGCTGGGGGTCAGCCAGGGGGAGAAAGGCTGAGCGTTTGACGACAGCTCACCTTCTCTGGGGGGACGGTGGGGATCCAACCCGGAGAGTAGTGACCCCTGGTGGAGGCTGGGGGCAAGACAGCAAAAAGCCGGCACCTCTGGGGTTTGATTGGTCACAGGTGGAGGCCTGTAGACCAATCACCTCTAGGGGCTGCAACATCGAGGGGGAGGACGTTGCGGACGTCGGCTCTTGTGCCTTGACGTCAGGGCTAGCAACGTCCTCATAGAAACTGGGGAAAAAACCCTCCAGAGCCGGGAAGATGGAGCGCCGAGCCTGGTCCCGATGTGCCAGCGTCTACCTGCAGTCCTGGAAGCCTGACGAAAATTGTAAGATTCAGGGTGTCCAGTCCAGCCCCGCCCCGCCCGACCCCGCTCGGGGGGGCAATCCGCAGCTGGATGGAGGAATCCAGGCTGACAGGTAAGATGCTGGCAGGGACGGACTTCATTGGCGACTCCTGATGGGGCGGCTCTGGTAGGAAAATAGGGGAGACAAACAGAAAATAAAAAAAAAAATTAACAAAAAAGGTCAAAAACAAATCAGAATACTGGGTAGCCAATAAAAGAACAACTGGAGGGCATCTAGAGGTGTAAAAAATGTTTCCTGTTACCTTTAAAACACCACATAACTTAGTACAGTCATCCAAGACTATCAAACACTGGTCTCTAATAATTTTTGTTTTGGCGTTGTATCACAAAAGTCTGGTTCTTCCAAATGTTGGTTAAAGTTTTACAAATCCACAGAATGTATGATAAGTCTGCATCACTTTCAGCACATCTCCAACATTCATTAGTAGCTGACCAACCAATTCTGAATAGGAAATCAGGAGTATGGTAGAAGTAATGTAACATTTTTAAACTGAACTTGCCTATCTTGTAATTCTCTACAGCTATCTTAAGCATTTTTTCATAGAGTCCCATTCCCTCTGAGAAAGTAATATTTAACTAATTCTCCCATTTTACGGAGTTTTCAGTTATGCATGTATCTTCATTAAGTTACAGCCTATTTCCTTAACTAGCCCCACCCTTTCCTGAGGCAGTATTACACAAATTGTCCTGAACAACTAAAGTTTTCCCTGACCCTGCAACTGCTACCTACCTCCCACCCGATTCCCCCACCAATCTCTCCCTTTCCCTCCTGGCAATCTGTGCCCTCTGCCTCTCTGATCCATATACGCCCCATCCTGTTTCTCTCTTTTCTCTCCCTCTTGGCTCTCAGTTGCCTCTCTGTCTGCTTTTTCACTGCATCTTTGTAGGCCTCCCTACTCTACTTTTCCTATTTTTTCAATGTTCCTGCTCATGCTCAATTCCTCACTCCTTGCAAACTTTTACTTAAAAGCACTGTTTCAAGTTTATAATGCCAATGTACAAATTGTCTGCAGACTGGATTTGTGTCTGTCAGTGTAATAATCAGTAACCGAATGCAGCTATTACTAAACTTTCACTTCACTTAGCACCTTATAGCTTAAGCAAGTGAGCTATAGTGCAGGACCAAGTATTATTAAACAGTAATTATTGCTATGAACTCCAATCCATCCAATCTATCATTATGTATATAGTGACCATCCAAACAGCTTTGAGTGCTTTATGAAAATCTAAAACAATGTGCAAAAAACTGAAAATACGAAAGTATGAAGACCCTCAGGAAGCTCGCTTGCTGAGTCCCATCACAGCTGCCGAAATTCAATCAGCAATAGGCAGAGCTAAGACCTTAAAATCTCCAGGACCCGATGGGTTTGCTTCAGAGTGGTACAAAGCTCTTGCCCCCAGATTGTTGCCCCCCGTCAAGCTTTTTTAGAAGTTCAGCAAGGTGCACCTCCCCCCAGTCTCATGCAGTCATAACTGCCATATTGAAACCAGGTAAAGACCCCTTAACAACAGACTCTTACAGACCCATCTCAGTCTTTAACTGTGATTATAAACTCTACATGTCTATATGGGCCCGCAGACTGGAGGACATCCTGCCTGGACTGATTCATTCGGACCAGGCCGTTTTTTTAAGGGCAAGACAAACAGCTGACAATGTTCAATGAACCGTACATTTATGGAGCACATGTCCCGGAGACCTTCCCCCTCCATATTGATTAGCCTAGATGCCTATAAAGCCTTTGACAGGGTCTCCTGGGGATTTCTCTGGGAGGTCCTGTTAGCATTTGGTTTTCCAAAGGAGGTGATTAAGTGGCTAAAAGGGATCTACACCTCTCCAAAAGCTTACATTAGACTTAATGGGAAGATTTCTACCTTGATACCCCTTGAGAGGGGCACTCAACAGGGATGTCCCTTCTCTCCCCTTCTGTTCGCTGGGAAGGGGCCTTAGTCAAGTAGCACGCACGGTAACCTTCTCGAGGTGCTACCCATCTATGGCATAGGAGAAGCTAGGGTGTTCCGCACCGTGGGATTCAATCAGTGGTTGAAAAACTGGTGTGGAGCTCAGGGATTTGGCTTCATTGGGGACTGGGGGTCCACCTGGAGTGATGCAAGCCTATACTGGCATGATGGGCTGCATCTGTCCGAGGGGAACCAGGATCCTAGGTGATAGGTTTAAATGCTTCATTGGCAAGCTTTTAAACTAGCCAAGGGGGGAGGCACTGGAAAGGAGCAGGAAAATCCTAGCCCCCCCAAATAATCACGGTAGTAAGTGCAAACACCAACATAGAGGTGTCAATAGGGAGAAGGGCAGGGGTAAATGGAGAAAGTGACAAAGGCAAGAAGGACAGGGATGGGGCAAAAGGGAGTAAGGCCATCAGGAAATGGAGGGTAATGAGTACCAATGCCCGTAGTCTGGGCAACAAGCTCCCTGAGCTGATGGCCTTAATGGAAGAGGGATGCCTGGATATCGTAGCAGTCACAGAAACATGGTACACAGAGAACCATGACTGGGATGTTAACATACCAAGGTACATAACCTACAGGAGAGACAGGCAGGGGAGAAGAGGAGGAGTAGCTCTCATGTAAAGGAAGGGATAAAAGCAACTGAACAAAAGAGTAAACAGGAGGAGAGGAGGCACTGTGGGTCACCTTGGAGACTGGAAAGGGCACCACAATCCGCACAGGGTTGTGTACAGACCCCATGTCAGGGGAAGGAATGGACAAGGATATGATAGAAGGCATTCTTAGAATGGCAGAGAAAGGGACATACTGTTGATGGAGATCTGAATATGCCAGATGTTAACTGGAGCACATTTGCTGCAGCCACATCCAAGAGCAGGGCCATTCTTGATGCCCTGCAGGTGGCAGGCATTAGACAGCTAGTTTGAACCCACTGTGAGGAGCAATCTTAGACCTCGTGACTCTCAAACGGGGGCAGTGAGAGGATCTCAGATCTAGAAGTGGGTTGCCATCTGGACAAGTGACCATCAAACAGTGTGGTTCACGTTAACTTAGCTACAGAGTCAAGCCATACAAAAGTGAGGGTACTGGACTTAGGAGGCTGACTTTGGCAAGATGGGAGAGTGCTCAGAAAAGCACTAGCAAACAGGCTAGAAGGAGGTGTGGAGCAACAATGGGAATTTTCAAACTGCCATCACAGAGGCAACAAGCCTTTGTGTGAAGCAAATAAACAAATCAAAATGAAAGAAAAGCCACTATGGTTCTCAAAAGAGGTGGCTGTGAAAGTCAGGAAGAAAAAGATAGCATTCCGGAAGTATAAGGAAACACAGAAGGAGCAGGACAGAGAGCTGTACCAGTTAAGGCAGAAGGAAGCAGGAGGGAAGTCAGAATAGCAAAGGCCGAACTGAGGAAAAGATAGCCAACTCAGTTAAGAAGGGGAAAACCTTTTATAGGTACATCAGGAGCGTAGAAAGACAAAGGGAGGGATAGTGAGGCTCAATAGAATGAATGGGTGGGTCAGAGGGGACAGTGAAAAGCAGGAATACTGAATGAATATTTCTGCTCAGTATTCACAAAGAGGAGGGGAAGTGCCTAATCCAATTAACAGAAGCACTTTGATAGGGGGTCGATCCCAGTCCTTTCACAGAAGAAAGGGTTCTGCAAGAACTCCTAAAACTGAAGGTGGACAAAGCAATGGGTCCTGATGGAATTCACCCCAGAATTCTAAAAGAATTAAGGGAGGAACTAGTGAAACCACTGGCTACTCTTTTTAATAAATCATGGGAGGATGGTGTGGTACCCGAGGACTGGAGGAAGGCGGATGTGATTCCCCTTCACAAAAGTGGGACCAAGACAGAGGCAGAAAACTACAGACCTGTCAGTCTGACCTCTGTGGTAGGGAAAGTGATGGAGTCACTTCTGAAGGAAAGAACAGTTGAGTACCTAGAGGCCAGTGGAGCACAGCACCCAAGGCAGCATGGGTTCACAGCGGGAAGGTCATGTCAGACGAATCTAATAGATTTCTTTGACTGGGTGACCAAAGTAGTAGACCAGGGAGGGGCTGTGGACATGGCCTACCTAGACTTTAAGGGCATTTGACACAGTCCCACACAAAGATTAATAGTTAAATTAACCAGCCTGGGAGTGGGACCCAGGGTGGTAGCCTGGGTAAAACATTGGCTGGACAACAGGATACAGAAGGTAATTGTAAATGGAATCCACTCTGAGGAAAGAGGGGTACCGCAGGGTTCAGTATTGGGTCCAGTCCTTTTTAATGTCTTCATCAGTGACATTGCAGAGGGACTGGAAGGAAAAGCATGCCTTTTTGCAGATGACACAAAGATCTGCAACAGGGCTGATACACAAGGAGGCGTGGAAAGGATGAAAAGGGACTTGGCAAGGTTGGAGGAATGGTCAGAAGTATGGCAGCTAGGATTCAATGCAAAGAAGTGCAAAATAATGCACCTGGGAAACAAGAACCCAGGAGAAGAATACACAATGGGTGGGGACGTAGTAACAACAACAAAAAATGACAGGGACCTGGGGGTAATCATATCAGATGACCTTAAGGTTAGCAAGCAATGTGAGAAGGCAGTAGGGAGGGCTGGGGGTATACTGGGATGTATAGGGAGAGGCATCATCAGCAGAAAACAGGAAGTTGCTATCCCTCTGTACACACAGTTGGTAAGACCCCATCTGGACTACTGTGTCCAGTTCTGGAGACCCCATCTCTGCAAGGACATAGACAGGATAGAGGCAGTCCAGAGGAGGGCAACTAAAATGGTGCAGGGTCTGCAAGAGAAGCCATATGAGGAGAGACTAAAGGAGCTTAATATGTATACCCTGAGTAAAGAAGGGAGAGGGGACATGATAGAAACTTTAAGTACCTCAGTGGAATCAACAAAGTCCAAGAGGGTAGCATCTTTCAGAAAAGAGACTTGCAAGAACAAGGGGACACAATTTAAAGATAGAAGGAGGGTGGTTCAGGGCAATGTGAGAGTATTATTTCACAGAGAGGGTAATGGATGCATGGAACAGCCTTCCTGAGGAGGTTGTGGGGTCTAAAACTGTGGGAGAATTCAAGAATGCATGGGACAGACATAAGGCAATTCTTGTGGGGAGTAGGAAGAAATAGGCTGTTGATTAACTAGGATCTGCGGCCTATCCTGTAGGTAGGGAAATGGGCAAACTAGATGGGCCTAGCAGTCCTTATCTGCCGTCAAAGTCTATGTTTCTATGTTACATTGAGCTTCTGGCTATAAAGAGCCGAGACTTCCAGGTCCTTCTAGGAGTTGTAGCTGGACAGAGGGAATGGAGATTGGCTCTCTATGATAACGACATTCTTCTCTCCTTGCTTGACCCTGACAAGTCTCTTCCAGCTCTTTGGGACATTCTGGAAAATTCTGCCCAGGTCTCAGGCTATAGCACAAATTCCTCAAAAATAGAGGTTATTTATTTTCACTATAACCCCCCAAAAAAAAAATCATATAAAGGCCCGTTTCCTTTTAGATAGAGGAGTACTAAAATTAAGTATTTAGGAGTGATTCTTCCTCAGGATGTCCAAAATATACTCCTTTTGAATTATGAGCCACTTACCCAACGAATAGAAGGGGGCCTCCATGAATGGTCCCAACTCCATGTCCTATTTTATCTTAAGATTGATCTTATTCCCATGAACATATTGCCCAGGTTGTTATATCTATTTCAAACTATCCCTATATTCCCTACTCCTTCCTACTTTACCTCCTGGAATCGTACCTTGGCCAGATTTGTTTGGGGAGGTAAAAGATCTCAGAGTCGTTGGACTATTTTATAGCTTCCTAAGGCTAGGGGAGGCCTGGCTCTCCCTAACTTGCTTAAATATGCACAGGCCACTGTCCTAGTTCGAGTCCTGCAGTGGAGTAACCCAGCCTACACCCTCCCACAGAAGACTGTAGACCAAACTCCCAATCAAATTCAGGACTTCATCCTGGTTATTTTCTCTCATGCTCGCCTTCAGCTGGTCCCCCTACCTATTTACAAGGCATGCATTTCAATCTGGAGACCTGGTACAGACTGTGGACCTCGGGAGGTGTGGAGATGGTTTCCGATTTTCTGAAGCTAGTCAAGTCAGATATGTCTCTCCCCCCCCCCCAAAGCACTGCAGACATTTAAACAGTGGGGTGAGAGGGGCTTAAAATTCTTGTTCCAAGTAACGGACTCAGAGGGGCCTCGTCCCTCTCATAAGATTCGGGAAATATATATGATTCAGCAAGCAGACTTTCACATATATGTTTCATTAAAAGACCTCCAGGGCCCCTCATGGGAACGCTCTGCCAAAATCACTTCCAATGCTACTGCAACTTTTCATTGCTGCCCTCAGGGGACAGCAATGGCCACACCTCATTGGGGTGACCTATGGGGGACTACAGGAGCTCTCTCGGGAATCCACGGTCTCAATCCCGGAGGCCTGGAATAGGGAACTAGAGGTTCCGGTCTCCGAGCAGGACTGGAGTAAATACACAAAGCTTTCTCTGCAGGTCCCTCTGGCCCCCTACTGGACGGAGTTTTCTTGGAAAATGAGCAATAGATTTTTTAATACCCCGGCTAAGGTGGCCAAAATAACAGGGGATCCATATGGGAAACGCTGGAGAAATTGTGGGGAGGTGAGAGCTGGCCACTGTCATGTCTTTTGGTCCTGCCCTGGTATTAGGAGGTTTTGTCGGGATATAGCAATTGCCTTAGCTGAACTGGTGGGAGAAGCCTATCGGGTAGTAGTGCCCCACCGCTACTTAGTGATTAGTTTAAGATTATGAGAGACCTCTATGTACTAGAGAGGCTCATCTCCAGGGGACCAAAACCAGATACTTCATTTGAAATTAGATGGAGAAAATGGGTCATGTATGCAACTCCGCAGGATCCCCATTTCATACCATGATGTACAGAGATAAGAATAAAGTCATTTGTGGGGAAAACCTAGAGGACTTACTAGGCAGTTCATTGGTTCCTTGCAAGGTCTACCTGATTAGCTTTAGATTAGACACCTTTAACCCTATAATGTATGCTTTAACATGGTATTTATGTCATCTTATGCGTTTTTATTTATGGACTTTTAATACCCAGAGTATACCACAATTGTCTTTTGTATAGATATTGTTCGCCTATATGATTCACTCTGTATTGCATCAAGTATGTCTCACTTGTACTGCTGTGTGGATAACTCAGAAAAAAAATCAATAAAAACTAAAGTTTAAAAAAAAGTATGAAAACATCATATGAACAGTAAGTAGCATACAAATTACAATGAACAAACAGTGCAATAACTGCTAAAATGACGTTTTGGAAAGACTTGGACAAATTAACATCACACTCATTTAAAAGTCTGAGAGAACAACTGGGTTTTCAAGGCAGATTTAAGCCTGCTCAATGAGTATGCTTGCCTCTGAGGCCAATCGGAAGGGCTTTCCACACCTGAGGGGCCCTAATCGTAAAAGCCCAACCCCCAATTGTACTTAGACTGAATTTTGGGACAACAAGCATTCCATGATCTGCAGAACTCAGAGCTCTTGAGGGATAATATTTGACAAGTAAATCGAAGAGGTTTCTAGGGGCCACAGTTGTGAAGACATTTGTACGTGATAAGAAGTACCTTGTTATCAGTCCTGATTTTCATTGGTAACCAATGAAGATCTCTGAGTACTGAAGTGCTATGGTCACAGATACCCACCTTTGAGCTAAGCCTTGCTGCAGGTCAAGAACATATTGCAGTTTGTCGAGTTTGCAATTAGGGAGACCCGATAACGCAGCCATTATATTAGTCAATTCTTGAACTAACAAAACAATTTACTAAGGGTTTCAAATGTGAGTCACTAACATATTTTTTTTAACTTTTGAAATTCTTCTAAGATTGAAAAATGTTAATCTTCTAAATGAATTAATATGCAAGTCAAAAGATTGGGTAGGATCATGTAAAACCCCCAGATTTCTAACAAGCTCACATCCCAGGTCTGGAAAACAATTCTACTGCCAACAGTTTAAACGACTTTCTGTACCAAACCAAACTGCTTCAATTTTTTTAAGATTTAATTGCAAAAAAACTTCAGCTAACCACATGTTTAATTCATGGAGACAGGCTTTGAAATACACTTGAGTGTCATCAGCATAGATATGAAAGTTTAAATTGTACTACTAAATGATATTTACTAGCGGCAACATACAAATGTTGAACAAAATAGGTCCAAATAAGGATCCTTTCGGAACACCTAGGGTTTGATATTCAAAAGTTTGTGTGGGTGCTAACAGGTCTCTGCCCGTGCAAACTGAGGTTTGCACTGCATCCCCATATTCAAAAGGAGCTGTTGCGAGGGCAAAGTAGGTTAGCGCCCACGCAAAACATTTATTTATTTAACTCATTTGCTCATGGTGGCCATTTTGGGTCAGATCCAGCAATGGGTGGTTCAGATGCCATATGGAGTCTAAAGGAACAAATGAGTTGTTAACTGGGAGAGGCACACTGAGCCAGGGCTTGTTTCCAGGTGTGACCTGGGGGAAAGGGAGTTGGGAGAGAGAGTACAATACAATAGTAAAACTAGCAATACAGAGTACGAAATACTAGGGTACAAATAGCATGGTATACATGGAGTACAAGTTCACAAATAAAATGCCATAGTACAATACATAAGTGAGACTGACAATACAGAATACAAATCCTAGGGTACAAAAGGCATGGCTTTTAACCTAACATAAAAGATGCTTGCGGGGAAGGGGCGTGGCCATAAATATGTATGCTATCCCATATTCAGCAGCTTTGTGCTGCACAAAAGGGTTTAGCGAGATCCTTTTGCGCAGCGCTAATACCACCAAAGAAAACCCTGACTTAACTCTGGGCAATCCTAGTGACTGCTGGAGGTAATGCAGCCACCTAGCCAGTTGGCCATGGGGGAACACAACCAAACTCTGTGATCCCTGCCCCCCCCCCGCCAGCCCTTTCTGTAAGAAATATTATCCCTCGTGCTAGTGGCCCCCCCTCCCCCGATCGCCATCCCCATAAGTTGAAATAAATTCCTTGGTGGTAGCGGTGCCCTCCCTCCTTCCGATCGCCATCCCTGTATGTTGCAATAACTTCCCTGGTGGTAGTGGTACCTTCCCTCCCTCAGATCCCAGCCCCAATATAACAGTTTATATCCCTGGTGGTGGTTCCCCCTCTCCCGACTGCTAGCCCAGAAGTACAAACAACACCTCCCTGCCATCCAGTGGTCCCCACCCCCGGCAGCACTGGGCACCCCTCCACTTACACTGGTGGTGCTGCGGGTGCATACGGTGACCAGCATAGCCCTCCTCACACCTCCTCAGGCAGCTGCTGTATGTACAGGCAGGGAGCACGCCTCTTATTTACAGGACACGGCACATGACTGTGTGTGGGTGTAGATGGGCAGGGGCAGAGATTTCACACAGAATGGTCTTTCCAGCCTGGCTGTGCACTGTTCATCAGGGCAAGGTGTTTCTAGTTTGTCACCCAGCTGATGCTTTAAAATGGACTCAAATACATGCACCAGCAAGACCCACAAGGAAGGAACATCAGGACTCCAACTCCAAAGGTAAAGATACCAGAATTAAAGTATAAAAATCTTTCTGCCATCATTCTGGGGATTTTTGACAAACTCACAATCCCAGGTAAGATCGTTGTGGCAGTCCTCGCTTTAATTATCCGTGAATAAACTGAATATTGGGAAGTGAGTCACCATATTTGGAAAATATGTTGGACATTCAGATTTACTTTATCACATGGTTATTTCCCCACTGTTTGAGAATAATTAAATTATAGTTTTATTTTTTTTATATCTTTTCATGCCCACTCCAGCTAGGGCTCGGTGATGGCATACCGCTTATCCGGGGCTCCTTCTCCCCCAACTGGTGAGCACTCTGCACGGCAGTGGGGTGGGATTTTTCATGGTTGCGGAAAGTAACTACGTTGTCCCGTCCTTGCCCCCGAGGATGCCGGCGAACAGTACCGGAGTCCAAGCTGAAAGCTGTGGTAAGGCACGGCTTCTGCCACTCGCCTAACAACGCCCTCCCCTCCTGACACTGTCCAGTAGTTGGAACGGTGCCCAACCAACCCCAGAAGAGCAGAGTTGCCAGTCGGCGACTCAATCCAGCTCCTCCGTCCCCCCACCAGCCGACCCCTGGCATCCTGGGCTCATCTCCGAATCCGGGTCGCCGGTGTAGCGTCCAGGGCCTCATCCCCTCAGCACCACCAGGTCGGCTAAATTACAGTTTCATGTTTGTAATTTGGCTGTTATCAGTTTTCTTATTGAACACATTTATGATCATAATACCATTTTAAAGATGACTTACGCTGAAAACAGAAAACTGCAAGTATTTAGTAATGTGCTTAAATTCATACAGTAGATCAAAAGTTGTATGTAGCTCCACCCACAATGCATTTCACACTTAGTGTACAGAAAAAAGGGTAAGCATGGCAAGGAGGTAGAGACTTTTAAGAGACATACACTTCGGGACATTTGATTGTTTTGGCCCATGCAGCTCATGGACTCATTAAACAGTTTAATTTCTGGGCTTTTTTTCATATTTTATACTTACTGCAATCCTGCCACAAGACGTATCTTTATAACAAATCATGCTGTTATCGATTTGTGTATATTAAAGAGCTGCCGAAACCTTGAGAAGAACTTTGAAAAACATAATATTTGGACACAAAGCAGCTTATATTTCCATTAGCTCTGTATTTCTTCTCCCCATTATTTATTACTGAGATCACATGCATGAAAACAGGCTCTCTGTTCCTTAAGGGTTCATCCGCTATTCCTTATTCCCCACCGGATCTCAATGTTTTCCTTGTGACATCACAGTTATTCCCATGGCAACAAACTGTGGTGTCACAACAGAGCATTACAATTTCAAGATGGGAATAAGCTATAGAGGCAGATGAACCCGAATGGATAACTATCTCATTTCTGTGGGAATTTTTCTTTTTCAGTAATAAATAATGGAGAGGAGAAATCTATAGAAGATATGAAATACAATCTGAACTGTGTCTAAATATTATATTTTCCAAAGTTTTTCCGAAGGCATCATCTGCTGTTTAAGAGGAATGGTACCCTCCTGGCTTAGGTCTATCCAGTTCATGCTCTGTGTTCGTATTTCTCGCTGTATGTCTATTTATTCTAAACAATAAACAAATAGTTTAAATAAATGTTTTTTATGCAAGAAAATAATGTTGTTTCAGGGGAGTTACCAAGGTAATAATCCAGAAGCCTGAAGGACAGGTGGACCTCGGTTATACCCCCCCCCCCGAGATGGCATCATTTACGATTATACCACAGGTATCTACTCTTAGCCAATCAGAACACAGGAAAACTGTCAATCATTATCTCACAAACTACACAATTACATTTTTTATATATTTTTGGTCCTATGGCCTCCTCCTGCCAACCAGCCCAGGGACACATAAATTTTTTTTGTTTTCACTTGCTTGCCCCCCAGGCCCTGGCACACGGCCATGCGAGTGTGTGGAGCACGATGCACCCTGTGGTGCCAACTCAGCCCTTCCACCTCCCGTAACTGTTTGCCGCCCCACTCCGCCTACACTACCCACTGGACCACCACCACCCGTTGGGAGTGGAACTACGGGGGGGGGGTTCCAACCCAACCCTCACCTCCCTCAGGAGAGAAGAGCTGCCCATCAGCATGCTCGATCCTGCTCCACCCCCCCCCCACGCCGGCACCCCAATGACCCCAGGTCATTCCCAAACCCGGGTGGCCAGCGTAGCATGAGGTAAGGCATCCAGCGCCTCAACCCACTGGGCTGGCCCCCACAACTACATTTTATGTACACGCCCACAGTACGTTATCCATATTTTAGACATGCCCAGTAGGTTATCCATATTTTCAAACACATCCACAGTATGCCAGGTACAGGTGCCAGAAAACTCGTTCATAAACTAGTTTTTCATTTTCAAAGTGCAGCCAGTTAAACCTGCTTTCTAACACTACCCTGTGTTCTGAGTTTTTCTATCCAGCTCAGAATCCAAAGTGAGTGGTCCAACAGCATAATGTACGGCTTTGAAAAGTAAAGCCATGCCTCTCAGCATGCACTTTAGCTCCAGTGTTAATGCGTATGCCCAGAGCTATGTTGTTCTTTCAAAGCCAGTTGTCACCCTACCGGACTGCTCATTTTTCATTCGGAGTTGGATAAAAAAAAACAACTTTGCAATTCCTACTGATATAACAGTAATAACATTCATTTAGTTGAAGTATACTCACAATAAAGTACAGTTACGTAAGAACTTACCGTAACAGTAGATCTTCGAGAAGAGCTCCTGCAGCAGGCTACACCATAAGGACTATGCTGCCAGGTACTAGGACTCCTCTGAAAATTTCTAGCCAGCAGTACCCAGCAGAGGCCCGCCCCTTATGTTGGTCTGCCCATCGACGTCACCCTCTGAATAAAGGGGGCGGTCCCCAGCTCCACCTCAGTTCACCCACCAGAGACCTGGCGGTTACTTAGCAGGAGAGATCTGAGGCAGGTGCCAAAACAAATCCCAGAAGGAGAAACTTAACGGAGATGGAGGGAGGGCTGGCAGTATAGCCTAGAGGTTAGAGGAACGAGGTGTGAACAAGCTTGGTACATCCAGCAGACCAGACCCGAGTTTGATTCTCACAACCCCCACTTGCATACTGTGTGACTCTGAGCAAGTCACTTAACTGCCCAGTGCTCCCAGGTCACCCCTGAAAACAGGCACTTGTGCCTCATGGGCCTTACCCGGTTACCAAAGACTAAAATAAAAAAAAAATAGTGCCTGCTGCAGGAGCTCTTCTCGAAGGTCTACTGTCACGGTAAGTTCTTACGTAACTGTACTATCTTACTTCGAGTATGAGCTCCTGCAGCAGGCTACACCATGAGTACTGAGTCCCAAGCAGTGTCCCCGAAGGGAAGAAAAAAGGGAGGCAGGGGTATAAACTCCTGAATTATTTAATTAATCATTTAGGAAATCAAGCCTTGGAGCACAGTGAGGCTGAATCCTGCCCTCTTTCTGGAAGCAATATCCAGGGTGTAGTGCTTTTTGAAACATTTTTCATGGCTGCAAAGGATGCAGCCATCTCCCTTGTCGAATGTCCCTTAACCAGTCCCGCTAAGTGTTTTTCGTACTTGTTGTAGATGAAGGTAATGCAATTCGTCAACCATTTGGACATGGTTTGCCTTGCAACTGGCTTCCCCAGAACCCTGGGGGCAAAGGACACACATAACTGATCCGATTGCCGGATCAATTTTGTACGGCTTAAATAGTAATACAGGATCCTGTGTACGTCTAGAGTGTGAAGGAGGGCCTCCCCCTGATTCAAATACTCAGGATAGTAAACTGGAAAGGAGATGTTTTGATTCAAAGTTAACTTAGACACCACCTTCGGAAGAAACTTAGGATTAGTGCTCAGAGACACCTTGTCCCTGTGAAAAGTGAAATAAGGTTCTTTACACATCAAAGCTTGCAGCTCGGAAACCCTCTGAGCTGAAGCGACGGCAACTAAAAATAATGCTTTCCAAGAGAGAAAACGTAGGTCGCAATCCGTGGCCGGTTCAAAGGGAGGTTATGTCAATTTCTCTAGAACAAAAAGGAGGTCCCATGGGGGGAGGCAGGATCCCTAATGGGAGGCTTCATATGAAGCATGTCCTGAAGGAATGTATGGGCAAGGTCCAGTTGAGCAAGATTCCTACCCTCCACAGGTGCGTGATAAGCAGAAATGGCACAGAGATGCACCTTTATGGAAGAATATCTCAACTCGCATCTGAAAGCGATAAGAGATATTCCAGTACTGACTTCACTGAGCAAGACAGTGGTTCCAGGGAACGAGCAGCTGCCCAGATACAGAAACGTTTCCATTTCATAGCATACATGGCCCTTGTAGAAGGTTTTCTTACTTCTACTACGACATCGGCCACCCTTTGTGAAACTCCATGCCTGGAAATAGCTAAGTCTGCAGGAGCCATGCATGAAGGTGTAGGGACCAAAGGCCAGGTGGACTAACATGCCCATGTCTTGAGACAGCAAGCTGGGTAAAACTGGTAGCTGAAATGGAGGTTCCACTTCTAACTGTTGTAAAAGAGGGAACCATATCTGATGCGGCCAGAAAGGAGCTACCAGGATCATTGTGGCACGATCCGTCTGTAGTTTGAGTAACACCCTCTGTAGAAGGGGAAAGAGAGGGGGGAAGGCATAAAGGAACCTCCCTGTCCAGCACAGGGACAATGCATCTTGCCAGAAAACACCATGCCAAGGATCTAGCAAGCAGAAATTTGGCAATTTTGCATTGCACGGGGATGTGAACAGGTCCAGCTCTGGAGGTCCCCATCTTTCGAAGAGGTTGTCCACCACTTCTTGAAGCAGCTCCCACTCGTGGTTTCTGGATTGTGAGCGGCTGAGCTCGTCTGCCAGGATGTTCTGAACTCCTGGAACATGAACCGCTGTCAGTGTGAGTCCGTGTTCTAAGGCCCAGTACCACACTCTCATGGCTTCTCTGCACAGAGGGTAGGAGTACGTCTCCCCCACTTGTTGATATAGAAGACCACCAACATATTGTCGGTCTGGAGAAGCAAGGGACCCTGGAAAAGGTGAATTTGAAAGGCCTGCATGGCATACAGAATCGCTCTCATCTCTAAGATGTTGATGTACAGGGACACTTCCATGTCTGACCATATGCCCTGAGTATGGTGATTCTGAAAATGAGCTCCCCATCCTAGACCCGATGCATCCATGGTGAGGATCTGGCTCGGTGAGTCTGTTTGGAACAGAACTCCTGAATCCAATCTGGGTGAAGTCAGCCACCATGACAGCATTTGCTGGACAGCCCTTGATACCCTTATAGGGTGTTTGAGATCTTCGGACATCTGGTCCCATTGCACCCTTAGGTTCCACTGAGGAACTCTCAGATGCAAGCGTGCCAGTGGTACTGTAGGTATGGCCACAGTCATATGCCCTAGGAGCTGTAACATGGTTCTTGCTGTGACTAGACTGGCTGAAGCTACTCTGGAGGCCTGGTCTCTCAGTCGAGTGGTCCTGTCAGGTGGGAGAAAGGCTCTTCCCTGCTGTGCATCCAAGATGGCTGCTATGTACTGTAGACATTGACAGGGCCAAAGCAGGACTTTGGGAGACCGACTGTTATTCCCAGCTGTTGGAACATATGAAATGTATCCGAGAGGGTGTGGGTTAACTACGACCTGGTGGGGGCAGTTAGGAGCCAATCGTCTACGTAAGGGTAGACGAAATGACCCTGTATGCAAAGAGCAGCTGCCACTACTGCTAGGCATTTGGTAAACACCCTTGGAGCCAAGGAGAGACCGAAAGGCAAAGCCCGGAATTGGTAATGGTGCCCTTGAAAGGCAAACCGAAGATACTGCTTGTGAGCTGGAAACACCGGTATGTGCAAGTATACGTCCTGCATGTCCAGACAGCGTAGCCAGTCCCCTTGGCGCAGCATAGGTATCAGTCCTGGTAGGGCTATCATTCTGAACCTTTTGTATTCGATGTACTGGTTCAGGTGACTCAGGTCTAATATGTCTCTTTAGTCCCTCATCTTCTTGTGGACCAAGAAGAAATGGGAGTAATACCCAGTTCCTAGTTGGGAGGGGGGAAAAGGCTCTGTCGCTCTTTTTGAGAACAAGGTCTGGATTTCTTCCCCGATGAGGGCTATGTGGGTGGGAGGATATCGAGAGGGGGCTGGAGGTTTGTCCGGAGGAAGTTTGGTAAACTCCAGAGTATAACCCTTTTTGATAATGTCCTGCACCCATAAATCTGTTGTGATCGCCAGCCCGGTGGCGCTGAGGGCTGAGGCACTGGGCGCCATACCTCGTACTATGCCAGCGACCCGTGTTTGGCAACAAGCATGGGCTGCCGGGGGTTGGCAGGGGAGGAGAAGGATAGCGCATCCGAGGGACTGCTCTCCTTCTCCAGAGAGGGGGGGGGATGCCAGTGGCCGGTCCTAGACTGGCCCCTAGTAGAGGCTGTGTGCAGCACGCCAACGCTGTAGAAAAGGGGTGGAGATGGACAGATGCCTGGAGGGAGCACGTGTGGACGCAAGCACACTCCGCCCGTCAGTGTCACTGCATGCCACATCTCAAGGGGGACCAATCGAAACTAGGAAAAATGGTCTCAGGTCGCAGCAGAGTGAACGGCCACCCACCGCAGGCCCGAACCTGAATGGTGCTTCCCCAGACGCTAGATCCTATTAGAGGTGAGTTGAGTTGGGGGCTCCTCGCCGCCCTGCCATGGAGGAAGATGGGGATTGTCTGCCTGATGTTGGGGTGTGGGGCTGGGTGGGTGGCTGTAGATGTGTGCCAACTGGTGGGGCCAAAGGAGAGAAACAAATTAACAGTACAAAAAATAAATTTGTTGTGATACTGGTCCATCCATTTAGGTAGAGGGAGAACTGACATCCTACTGCTTCCCCCATCGACTCCTCCGGGGGGGGGTGGGGGTCTGGCAGGAGTCATACGTGTGCGCCTGGGGTGGGCAGGGAAGGCTCTGAGGATTTTGAATTCCTAGGTCCGCTGTTCCCTGCTTGTTGGGAGGAAGGGGGTCTTTCTCTTGAAAGAGCCTTGGGGCTGTTGGTTTCTCTGTCTGTTGGCACCCTGACGCTGAAAGGGCTTGCGCTTAGGTTGCTGAGGGCCTGACCAGTACATGTGGTGAATGGAGTGGACCGCTTTGCCCGAGTCTTGCAGTTCTGTTATCTTTTGTACCTCCTCTCTGAAGAGAACAGACCCATGGAATGGGGCATTAAGGATGGAATCCTGGAGGTCTTGCCAAAAGTCGGATGCTCTCAGCCAGGAGTGGCGACGGAGACACATCCCAGTGGCCGCTGCTCTGCCTGTTGTGTCCGCCGAGTCATAGGATGCCCTCAATACGTGTTTTCCTACATCCAGGCCAGACTGAAGTACATCCAAAAGCTTAGTGCATGATGGGTTATCTGGCTGCTTTTGGGCCATCTCAATGGCTTTCTTCCATAAAGATTTTTGATATAGCACCACGTGGGCCAAAAAAATTAGGGACCGAATGGAGCATGTGGAAGAAGCCTAGACTCTCTTACCAAACTGGTCTAATTTCTTAGATTCCTTGTCGGGGGGGGGGGGCTGTGAGCTCATATGTTTAGGTTGCTTTGTCCTGCCATGAGCTGCGGTCAGGACTATGGAGTCTGCCCTCAGATTTTCTCCCAAAAAGGGCTCTGCCTTGGGAGGCTTGTATGGTCTGTCTGCCTTCTTGGGAACAGCTGAAAAGGAGGAAGGGTGGTTCCATGCCAGCCTGGTTAGGTCCTGAAATGGAGGGACCAGAGGGGGAACGACCAAGGGTCTCGGGTCACTGATTTAGGAACTGGATGTGGTGCATCACATCCATAAATATCAGGTCATCTGGGGGGAGGGACCTGGGTGAACTGCAGGGACTCTCTGGCTCAGGAGAGTAACCTCTATAAGAGTAGTCTGAGGAGTGAGGGCGGCTTCTGGAGGAGGTAGATGAGGCTGACCTCGAGCGTTTATGCCCATGCCAGCGTCTGCTCTGGTCGTCTGAGAAAGATGACCTGGAGGAGGAGTGGTGGCATCTGCCCTTACGCCTGGCATGCTCTGAGTCAGATTTTCTTGTAGTCGGGCTCCTGAGTGTGTGCGGAGACTGTGGCTGGGAGTCTAAGACTGGTGCTTTGTCCGGGACTGGTGAAGGGGGTTGTGGAGGTGGTGGGGAAGGGAGGTCATCCTTTTTTTTTTTTTTCCTATTTTTTATTTGCTCCCTCCCAGCTCCGGGCTGGCCTCTCCTTCAAGCCACCTATGCCCTCCGTGCCGCACTGCCTTGGATCAGCCACCTCTTCACCCCCACATATGCAGCTCCCCGGATGACCCCCGGACGTAACCCTTCACCAGATGGGTTCCCCTCCTCCGAGGGGGACAGCGCTAGTGGGGCGGCCAGCACCAAACCTGTTCCGGGTGCTGCTGGGGATGGTGCGTGCACTGTCCTTGGACTCGCGGCAACGGGAGCTGGTGACCGTCATTCGGTCGGCTACAGGGCTCTTTTTCCTGTTTGCTCCCCGTGGGACGTGGTGTGCCACTAATGTAAGGCTTGATGCCAACGTTCACCATGCCCCCTTAGTGTCTGAGACCCTGTGTATTGCCGTACCCCCAGCCTCCGCTAGGGGTCAGCAATCGCCGGGTCACGTCCCCGCCCTCCCGAGAGAAGGCGAGCCGTCAGCCGACACTCAAGCCCTCTCTCCCCAGCCGGCCCTCCAGTACCCAAGTCCGTTCCCGAACCCGGGTCGCTGGCGTCGCAAGCGGAAATCCAACCGCTGTGCTGACGGGCCGGCCTGGTCATCCTTTTTTAATAAATCTCCCCTTTACTGTGTTCCACCACGAAATAAAGAGTTTCCCCAACGTCCGCCGGGGGACCATCGACACTTGTGATGTTGGCGCACCACTGGGGGCCACGGGAGTATCGGTAGGGTTGCATGGTTCTGGAGTCTCATCATGCAGTACATGAGGACTCTGTGGAGTAGCATGGTCTGTCGTCTGGTCGCCTGTCGTCGGGTCCTCTGACGTCGGGTCGTTGAGTTCAGAGGGATTTTAATCTAGCGACTTGTCAAGAGGTGGCCTGTCGTCAGGCTGTTGAATGGTCTGAGCTGACGTCAGCTTCTGAGGTGGCGGCTCCACAGACATCTGACTTGTAATCGTCGTTGTGGACGTTTTGGTATTCGACACCTTACCCTGCGGCGTCTGCCACTGGTCCTTCCATTTGTCATAAGACCATTCGTCTGGGACAGGCATCAGGGTCTTAGCTTTATCTACTGACAACTTGTCCCTGGGAGAGCGTTCCCTAGAGTGGGAATGCTCCCGGCGTCTGTGTATGTCGGCTGATGTTGATGACGAGTTGGAGGACGAAGATGCCTGAACGTTACTGGTTGAAGTCCCTGTCTCAGGCCACGAGGACTACTGGAAGGGCCTAAGGCTGAGGGATGGACCTGAGAGTCCTTGCCCGGAAGAGCTGCCACCTGCTGAGAGGGTAAGGGCGGGAGCCTTCGTCAATGGCAGGCTGGAGGAAGTTAGGCCTGACGGAGGGGCTGAGTCTGCGCTCTCTCTCTCCCCCCCCCCCCCCGAGTGCAAACTAGAGAGCTTCTCTTTGCGAGGAGACTTGCATCTGGACTCCGACCTACTGTGTTCCTTGTCCCACTGTTGGTGCTTCCCTCCTTGGTGTTTCTCCCTGTGGGAAGCTGGCGACCGGGAGACTGAGGAGCTGGCCTTTGACAAACGCTGAAGGGCAATGAGCTGCTGTTCCACGATGTAGGCCTAGAGAGTCTTGCGGCAGCGGGTTCTGGTATGTTGACTGAATTTGCTGCAGGTTTTACCGTTATGATCAGGCCCCAAACAGAAGATTCACTGTGACTGACCATCTTTGGCTGGAATCTGCCGCCCTCACATACACTTTGATTTCCGTCATGAAGTTGAAGAAGATGGAGACAACATAAACTAAGTGTAATATCGATACTTTATGAAAAATAAGAAAGAGAAATGGGTACTTTTGACTGAAGAAAATGGCGGTTGACAGATGCAACGAGGCATCTGAGGAGCTGAAGCACATGGGTCGACGGCGGGAAAAGAACTGAGGTGGGGCTGAGGACCGCCCCCTTTACACAGAGGGTGACGTCGGTGGGCAGACCGACGTAAGGGGCGGGCTTTGCTGGGTACTGCTGGCTAGAATTTTTCCGTGGAGTCCTACTGCCTGGCGGCATAGTCCTTATGGTGTAGCCTGCTGCAGGAGCTCATACTTGAAGTAAGATCTAGCTTCTGTTGGGGATTAAATGCCTCGGCCTTCACCTCAGCATTTAGTCGCCCACAGAAGCCAACTATTGCTTTGCATATTTCAACTTAATGAATGTTATCACTTAAGTAACCTGAGCGCCATGTACCAGTGGGCTACTACTTCTGCCTTGTAGGACCAAACAACGCTGAGAGGCCTGGGTCCTGTTTTTGGTGGTAAAAGGGGTTCTTTTCCAAGATAACAATGAATAGTGCAGTGCCTCCACTGAGAGTAAAATATAAAGTGGGTCTGATATTTAGCAGTACAATTCCCTGGGATGCTGTACCGACCCACTGCCCCTTACAGTCACCCCACACATGGATTACCATAAACCAAAACCCTTATTTTCAATAACTTGTAAGTACTGACTTATGCTAATAATATGCTCACTAATAATATGCTCATGGGGCATTCTGTGAAAAAAGGTTAACCGACAATTTATTTACAAAGGGCTAGGGAAAATGGATGTAGAGGTTAAGTAACATTCTGAATTGGCACTTGGTAACTGGCAAACATCAATCACTTTTACTTTAAACCAAAATGCTTTTTCAGTGCCTGCCTCCCAACAGCACGAAAATGGATGCAGGTCAATACTTTCTATCTAGCTAGCTGCCTACACCAGATAACACACCCCAAATGGTACCAGTTTCTTCAGCAAATTAGATTAGAACCCTGACGCTCTCTCCCTGGGTACCCAGTAGTTGCAGGCGTGATGCACTGTAGCTGGTTGGCTGGCATTAGAGCACATAAAAGAAATTTGATTTAAACCTTTTTCATGGTTGCTATTAACTACTTGATGAATCTTGGTACTTTAGTTAAGCAGCTGAACTTAGAACTTGGGCAACAATACTATTTGACCACTGAACTTGGCAAACAATTGATGGCAACTATTTACATTTCCTCAGATGCAGGATGATCCCTGCTTTACTCACGGTTTTGCAGACAGTCTTTTGGCTTGGTGCAGCTGATGAAATTCAGACTGTAGAGCTTGGGCAGACGACATGTATAGGCATCCGGATTGCTGAGATGAGTAGCAAGGACTTGCAGCGTGGCCCTCCTTCTTGCAGCTTTGACCATCTAGAAACTACTCAGCATTTCTGGAAACTGGTCATCTTCTTAAAAGTGAAGTTACCATCTGGAGCAGGCCAGCACCGGGGACCTGGGCTGGCACGCGTCAACCCCACGTCTAGGCATGACCCCTCAGGGGGAGTGCCTAGCAGTGACACTACCAGGCTGATTCCCCAAAGTGACTGCGGATAACAGTCACATTCTTTCAGGTACTTCAGTCACATTCAGCTGATAATGGCATTCAGCTACACTGCCAGCTTGCAGTAGAGTCTTTCTCACAACAGGACACAGTCTCTGTGCTTCCCACTGAAGGTTAGCAGAAAACAGTCTCTCAGACTCAGGGAATTTCAGATTTGGACATTAAGCAGAAGAGGAGGATGTCCTCTCACTTCACTAACTCAGATTAAACGAAGAACGAATCTTCTCACCCTGCAGGTGCATACCTGGACAGAAGAGCAGATCTCGTCTTTTACAGGTGCAGACTTAAACAGAAGAGTGAATCTTCCCATTTAACTTTGCAATAGGCAAATGGAGATTATGGCAAGTCTCCCATAGTGGACATAAATGAAGATTTTCACTTTAACTTCCACCTACTAGAACATCAGGCAGGTTTCCCTTGGCTAAACGTGGCTCCAACGAACCTCCAAGCAGGCCTCCATACTTTTTTCAGGCATCCCAGGCCAGTTTCTCTTCCCTTGGGAAACTCCCAGCCGATGACTGGTTAGCAGACTACACTTTCATTCTCAAGACACTCCTTCCGTCCCTTGGAAGGCGATACAAAGCAATGCAGATTTTGCAGATTAGACTTTCCAGATTGTGTGAGAGGCCCTTTGGCACCATGCATTCCTGCTTAAAGCTGAACCAGCCTAAAATTTCCTGGTGCTTTACATATACATCCCATGATGCTTTGCAGCATGGGGGTATGTGTGACTTTGTATTTCTTTGAAACTTGGCTTTATTGCCAGTGCCCTTTGGGGTAATCCTTGCCTCAGTGCTTTTGCACTGAGGTTCTTTGTCTTTTAACTTGTTTTTTTTTTTTGGGGGGTCAGAGCTGGTTCATTGCCCCTGAGGTGTGATACAGACGAGGCACATTCTGTCTGCACCCTTTGCAGATTGTGAGAGAGGCCCTTTGACGTCATGCATTCCTCCTTAAAGCTGAACCAGCCTACAATTTCATGGTGATTTACATATATATCCCATGATGCTTTACATTATTGGGGTATGTGTGATTTTGTATTTCTTTAAAACAAAGCAATGCGGAGCACTTCCTGGGATAATCGTTGAACAGGCAGGTTTCCTTCTTCACTTGAAGATGCAGAAAACCCTTGGGAGCCTCTCAGCCAGCATATCTGGCTTCTGTACAGCAACTCACACTTTAAACTAGAAAAGATCCTTCCAAGCATTGGAAGACTGGCACCTCCTGGGCTAATGGCTTAGCAAGCCCCAAGGCAGACTTTTTTCTCCTCATAAGCAACATCTTGAAGCAGGGGGCTGGAGTACCCCCTCCCTCAGGAGGGGCTCCTACTGAACTGAACTGATCAGTCTCTTTCCTCTGAGTTTCAGGAGCTCAGAGTAGCTCCTGATTGGCTGATGTGGTCTGTTCATCAGAAAATGAATATGCACATGGCTGACTCGACGCCCTATTGGTCCTCTATTTGGGCACCAAGAATTGTCCTCGCCTTTTCTCCCATAAGTCCCTTTACAGTCCTCTTGAGCATTCTGGCTTTCCCACTGGGTGGCTGTAGGTCAAAAGTGGCAAATATGGCTGCTGTTAAATGTCCCAACTTTTCAGTCTCTGTTCAGCCAAGCAGCAGCATTCTATATTTAACTGCCCCCACAGTCATGTAATAGCCCCTCTGTCCTGGTGTCCAGTGGGGCAAAATAAGAGCTCCCCCTGCCTGTTGCTGCTCAGTGCTGCCAAGTCCCCAGGCAGAAGGAAGGCTCATTAATATTCATTTAGCAGCTCATTAATATTTATGACCCAAACTCTTTAGCACTTATTGGCGCTCTTAAAACAAACACCATTGGGACTTCTCTTTCACCTTCCTCATGTCTCCGGATCCCGACCAGCTGATTTCGGAGGTCCAGGAGCATAGACAGCGCCTTCACTCCGCCACAGGAGTGGTTTTAAAATGGAAGTGCACTATCGCGCATGCACAGACTGCTAGCTTGCACATTCATGGTACGGCTGCATAGCAGTCACGCAATTTTGCTCCTCCGGTCCCTTTTTATGAGGAAAAACATTACTGTGGCTGGACACAGAGAACAGGGAGCACCAGGAACCCGGGACTGATGGCAGTGAGGAAACAGAGGAGGCAAAGGTGCCACTGGTAAGCCCCCAGCCTTGGTGGTGGTGGGGGTTACACTTATATGACACTTTTTTATTCCTCCCCGGCCATGGTCTGCTAGGTATATACTGCATCTCGGTCCCAGGGATGTACCTTGAACAGGCCATAATGACCCCTGGCTCCCCCCCCCCCAAGGCCCCATGCCAGCCAACAGCTTCCGTAGCTTTCCCCATGGTGGAGACTGTGGGAGGAGGGCTGTTCTTCACCCCACCAAGGCAGCCCACATTTGTGGGCTAGAAGCCAGTGTTGGCAGGCTCCTGGACCTAGAAGGATCCAGGAACTCAGGCCATCATATAGGCAGAACTTGGACTGTTGCCCTGCATTTCTCCCCACCCTCCCTCCTACTCTTGACATGCGCTTAGCCACTTAGTGCCTTGGCTGCATGCAGCGACATCCTGCGAAGGAAGCAAGCTCCCTTGGCCCACCACAGTGGTTACTACGGCACTGGTGGTGCAGCACCATCCCTCCCTGACCACAACAAAGTACTTGGATACACCTTATACATACAAGATGCCATGCAAATCCAAAGTCTATTATAATCTTCTAACGAAAAAATAAGTTCCCCCAGTCTCTCAAATACTGATTGGCTCAGACAGACTTCTCTCTCTCTCTCTCTCTCTCTCCTACACACACACACACACATATATACTCTCAACTGTCCCTGATTTTCAGGGACGTCCCTGATTTGGCCTCAAAATTTTCCTCTGTCCCTCGTACAATTTGTGTTTTTGTGACAGAACTGTGTGCATTAAAATCACAAAATATTGTCAAACATTAAAGTTACAGACTTGTTCTTCTTCAGAAAATGCATCTTAACACAAATCCCCTTATTCTAGCTGCCTTCTGAGTGAACAGTACCAATTTTCAAGATGTGTCCCTGATTTTGGGTTCTAGTCCCTGATTTATGAGGCAAGAGGTTGAGAGGTATGTACACACACACACACACACACACACACACACACACACACACACACACAGGGTCGGACTGGGGTACAGAGGGCCCACCTGGAAAGAGGATACAAGGGCCCACCTGGAAAATCAGTAGAGGAGGGCCCAGGTTGACACACTCATATCAATATCCTACTTCAATCTGATACACTAGCTCTGTGTTTGCATCTTACATTTATCAACAGTGTCCCAGATACCCCATTAATTAGAAAAAAGATGATAAATGCAAATGTTTTCAGAGTTCAGAAGGTAACCACTTACCCAACTGAGGGGGGCCCACCTGGAAATTTCCAGGTATCCAGGTGGGCCAGTCCAACCCTGCACACACACATACACCGATTATGATGTAGCAGGCTGTAAGCAAGCAGGAAATACATGACATGATTAGCTTCTCTGCAACTAGATGCTGCTATCTCCAACAAGCTACCATTCCCATTTTAGCCCCTCTGCTTCCCTCCTGTCATTCCTATTTTCAGAACCCATCCCAACAGAGATACTGTTGTACTCTGTGTCTGACTCCACAGAACTAGCTCAGACCGAGCCAACCCTAAACGTCCTTCTCAAGCACAGAATACCTGGCACCTCTGCACACCCCCACCACTACCCAGCCTCTATGTTGTTCAACTTGACTGTTTCAGTGTAGAATGTGCAGAACACAGTGTTTCAGCGGGATAAGCTGAAAAACCTTAAACTGGGTGGAGAGAGGACTTTTTGCCTTCTCATCACTTATGCTCCCCTCAGAACAGGGTTTTGGCCTGGATCACAGACACACCATAATTGCTCCCAACTCTTTCAAATTGGAACCCGTGAAATTGTTTGCACACGCCTGGGCAGAGTATGCCTTTGAAAACTATGCAACTCTGCAGCTTCACCCACAAGATTTTCTATTGAAATGATGAGAAACCATGATTTAAGGGACTGACTAAACTCGTGCATGTGGCGCCCGGAGCTGCTTTTCAATGTGTGAGTAACTGCTGTGTTTGTGCCTTCAACATCCATGCCATGTTCTCAAATGATTCCAAAAGGAACACGCTAGAGAAAGAAAGAGAAAAAGGATAAACTGCCTCGAAGCTTAAAGGGGAACAGTTGGCACAAAGGGCCCCCACACTAAGCTGGTCCCAGTGTGCACTTCGTGTGCAAAAACATTTTGGTTTACTTCATTTACAGTTTACTGTAGTAAGTACTGTAGCATGTCAGAACGTTTATAATCTCCGATCAGATGTTTTCCGGGTCTGCTTTTCTCCGGGGCCAAGTACAGTCCTCTGTGACTATACTTGGCCCAGGGAGGACAGCGGGACCAGCAAACAAAAAGATCAGAGTTTATATAAACGCTAACATGCACTGAAGGCTATTGAATCTCCCACTGCTGTCTACTGCTCTAATATCAGCTGCAGGTGTTTCTGGGATTGGTAGTAAAAGAAGATGTCGGCCTATAACTAAGCAAAATTAGTCTCATACAATCTACTATGCTACAGTAAACAATAAGTAAACCAAAATGTTTCTGCACACAAAGAGCACATTGGGACCAGTCTCACACTTGAGTGTGGGGGCCCTTGATGCTGCTCACTGTTCCCAGACCCTTTTCAATGGATTCAAAAACTTGTTTCTCGGCCTTCTGCTGCATGACTGCCCCCTGGTGGCCCAGGGGAAGGGTTTATAATGCAGAAAGGAATAAATGGTCTCTCTCTGGTGTGACCTTATGCCAGCATACACACCCGCTCGCCTAGCGAGTGACGCAGAGGCATCACATGCCCAGAGTGGGGTCGGCAGGAGAGTTCGGAAAGTAGGGCAGAATTCACCCACCCTTCCAGGTGTTCTGCCAGACTGCTCCTGAGGACCACTTCTTTTCCTTTTTTTAATTGTTTATTTATAACTTTTATCAAAAACTTACAATACAAGAGCACAGAGGAATACATAAATGGGTAATCCAGACACATCCACTTACTAAGGATTATTTAGACATCCTCCCAAATGTTACAGCAATAGGGGAGCTACCATTAATTATATCAGGAAAGATTATGTCCATTTAGAACAGCATAAGACAACGCAGAGCTCAACAGGGATATATTAAAGGAAGTACAAAAGTAATGCCTTTTTTAACACCTTGGCCATAGACCCACATTATCCCACATTGTTATTTTACTAAAAACTAGTAAGGATTAATTCCCCAAGATTGAGCCCTCTTTAAGAAAAGAAAAGCAGAAACGCAATCCTTAAATGTGCCCCACTAAAATATACTTACGGAGTACTGCCCCGTAGAAATAAACAGGAAAAAAAACTAATACAGAACCCAGCATTTAAGTCCAGTTATGGAGGCCAAGGCCCAAAGCATCAGAAAGTCTCAGTTCTCAGATATTAGGGTTCCAAATGCACTATGTAGGAGGGACCCCATGTTGTACTCACTGTCCAACTGCAAGTTATTCCCCCACCAGTGCACCATCGTCTGAAGAATCATCTTCGGTACAGTCAGCTCGGCTTCGATCTTCTCTTGCAGCTTATAGGCCTCCGATGGATCACTGAATAAATATGTATGGCCCTTCCAGTGTACCTTCAGCTTAGCAGGCAAAAGAAGCTGGTGCTGTATCTTCAAAGATCGCAGCATAGCTCGCGCACGATCAAAGGCTTTTCTGCGTTGCCTGGTCAAGTAAGATAAGTCGGGAAATACAGACAGGTCTGCTTGGCCATAACACAAATACCTCTTTCGTCTTGCAATAGAAAGAATCTTGTCCTGAACTCCTACTCCAGTACACACCACAAGAAAGGTACAGGGACCCATGGCATTGGGCCCTGCCCGATGAGGAGTGATGCAATATGCTTTTTTGAGGGCAAGTGGTGAGTCCTCTTCAGATATCTCAAGAAACTGTGGCAGCATAGTTAGGGCAAAGGATAGAAGGTCTTCCCCTTCGGACTGCTCTGGTAGTCCAAGAATTCGGATATTGCGTTCTCTTGCTAAATTCTCCACATTTTCGAGACGTTGACGGAGCAGGGAATTTTCCTTCACCTGCTTAGCAGTTACATCAACGGACTTGAGAGAAGCCCCCCTCTCCCCCGCTGCACTGTCCGCTTGCAATCGTCAACTCTTGTCTCCAAAGCATTTACTCAAGGGGTAAGAACGTCCAACTTCTTATCCATGTCCCTCACTGTCTTCACCAGCTGCACCAGTGTAGAGTTAACAGTGCCTAGGGAAACCTCGTTGGAGCCAGTCTCACCACTATTACCGCAGGCCTCTTCGGGTTGCTGCGGCCCACCGCCATGTGAAGCATTTGACTTCGGTTTAAAGAAATCGGCTGACGGCGCTGTATTTCGCTGTTTGCCCATTTCTGGCTTCTAAAGCTGTAGAGGCAGTTGAAGATTTTATAGGGCATCGAAAATTTGTATTTAATTGATTTTATATCTTGTATTTAGCTCAGATCCTTGGGAGCTCTAAAAGGAAACGTCTGCTCCGCTCTGCTGTCAAGCCACGTCCCCAGGACCACATCTTGCGGAGGGAAAAGGGAGGGCTAAGTGGGGAAAAATTACCCCAGCAGCCCCAGGCAGATAAAGCTGCCAGTCTCCCACACCACAGTAGGACCCTACTAACTCCTCTCCGGCTCCTTCTCTTGGACTTCGTCTGTCAAGTGCAATATCCTCCTCCAAAATTTTTTTAATTTTATTTATTGAAAAATGTTACCAGGAAGGCACATCGAACAAACAAGTTGCTCGTCTCTCAGTGCATCCTGGGGCGAGAGGGAAAGGAGTACAAAGAATCCAAACATACAGCTTCCAACAACAGAATGCAACGAGAACATTTCTGGTACAAAAGTAGGTGCACAGCAGCAGTACGTACATATGAATTACAATACAAGTGCTTGTAGCTTCAGAAGTGCAATTTGCACAAAGAGTCATTTGTTTGGTACAGACTGGAGAAATTTGAGACAGGTACAGGAGATGAGTGCGGGAGGACAGTAACCGAAATACTGATAAGTACCTACTATCATGAAAAGCAAACAGGTAATGCCTAGGAGTAGGTGCAGTTTGACAGGAAGTAATTCTGCAGGGCTAAAGTAAGAGAAAGAGGGGAAGAAGAGTGCCTGATTTGTTGGGGTAGGGTGTTCCAAAGTTTGGGGAAACAGTGTAAGAAAGCAGCCTGCCCAGCTGAAGGATGCCAATTTACGGGAATTGTTTGATCTAAGGGCATGGGAGGGGGAAGGAGAGATTGTGAGGGAGGAAGGGAGAGAGCCAAATCAATATTTAGAGATGAATTTATCAGTGTGAGAGTGAAGTCTGTCCATAAGTGAAGGGAAAGCAAGAGAGTGGTACAGCTCACAGTGGTGTGTGTGTGGGGGGGTGCGTCCAGGGCAAAGTGGCAAAAGGAGTTGAAAATGGTGTCCAATCTGGATAAAGAAGATGTGGGAGCGGCACTGTAGACTACATCACAATAGTCAAAGATAGGGAGAATCATCTTCTGGACGAGTTCATGCCTTGCAGGTAAAGGTATGTTTCTACGGTTCATGAATAGGGCACCTAGTTTGGGGCGCAGTTTTTTCAGGATGGCATCCACATGACCAGAGAAGTTGCATTGGCGGTCAAGCCAAACTCCAAGGTATCTGAAAGAGGAGGTGTCCTCGAGTAGTCCCATCAAGGGTGTGGAAAGTGGGCAAGGAGGGAAGCCTTGAGAGTCTCTGCCTTGTGCCAAAGGTTATGGAGACTGTCTTCTTGGTGTTGAGAAACAGTTGACATGAGTTAAGCCATTTCGGAACTTCATCGAAGTCAAACTGGAGTCTGGTTGCTACATCAGTGGGAGACTGTCCAAAGGTGAACAGGACGGCATCGTCTGCGTACATATGAATGAAGGACAATGTGCAGACTGATGGGAGGTCATTTAGAAAAATGGGAGAGGGCCAAGTACTGATCCCTGTGGCACCCCAGTACCAAATCGGGAGGGAAGGGGATACCGAGTCAGCAATTATAACTGATTTAGTCTGACCAATAAGGTAGACTTTGAACCAGTTAGTGGCAGAATCTGACAGATCCGCTGATGAAAGGTTATTTAGTAGTAGGGTATGGGAGACTGCGTCGAAAGACTTGGCTAGATCGACAAAAATGGCTGAAGTGATTAGTCCGCTGTCCATCCCTGAGAGGATGGAATCAGTGAGCCTAAGTAGGGAGGTAGTGGTAGAGTGGTGTTTCTGGAACCCCGATTGGAATGGAGTGTAAAAGCTGGAGTCAGAGAGATGGGAATTGAGTTTGGTAAGAACAAAGTGCTCCTGTAGCTTTGCAAGGCAAGGTAAGAGAGAAATAGGGTGATAGTGGACAGGTGAGGCGGGGTCACCACCCTTAAGTAGTGGAAGGACAACGGCCTGTTTCCAGGCACTAGGTACTGAAGCAGAAGAGAAGGAGAGGTTTAGGGTCTCCGACAGCGGATAAGAGATGGCCGGTGCAAATAAGTTTAGGAGTCAGGGGTCTAGACCATCTGGCGAGCTGCCTTTAGTAGGGTTAAGTGTAAGAAGCACATCCAGTGTGTCAGCAAGGGAGACCTTGGAGAAAGAGAAATGCTCGGCGGGGCCGGGGGGGCATACAGTTTGGCGTGGTATAGTGGTGGAATGGAGGGGCTGGAGAGGCAGGAAGGAAGACAGGAGTAGGAGTTAAATTAGTTTGCAACAGTAGGGTGATAGGATACGAGAGGTTTTTTTTTATTATCAACATTGTATTTGTCACCTTGCTGCGGCGTGTCTGGCGTGGGACATCCAGCCGCCGGCTCTGCCTGCCCGGAGAGCTGGGTGGCTCTAACTGCACCCAGGAGGATCTGGGATGGTCATCTTTCCATCCCGCTGGAGGGCCCCCCATATGCCTCTCCCAGCCAGGACAACCCCAGAATCCTCCCTGATGGGACTCCTCACAAGTCCTCCGGGCAGCGCAGAGCGTGGCCATCAGGCTGCACGGTCGCGCCCAGCACATTTTCCTCCAATTTTAGTTCCCATTGGAGCACAGACGTGCAACGACATCCAGGCACAATGTGTTGACGTCCTCCTTCCTCTCCCACACTGTCACCGATGCTGGTAGTACCTCCGGGCATCCCCAGAGGTCGCTACAGCACAGTGACTATCTCTAGATCACCCCAGGACTAGGAGAGCAGTCTGCGGACGCTTGATCCTAGTCCTCCCCTGCCAACTTAGGCTCGTTTCCGAACCCGGGGTGCCGACGTGGTGTGAGATGTGGCATCCAGCGCCTCAACCCTCAGCGACACCGGGCCGGCCAAGAAAGTTGTTTACTTTGAGAATGGGAGTGAGAGGTTTTATGGGGGGGTGGGGAGAGAGAATAGAGCAGGAACAACCTTCCAGAATTTAGATGGGTTGTTTATGTTAGTTTGGAAGGTATTCTGGAAGTATTCAGCCTTGGCCAACTAAATGGCTTTAGTACAAGAGTTCCTAAGGAAACAGAAAACCTCAAAGTCTCTTGGCAGCTTGGAGACTTTGTGTGTCTTCAACGCTTGGTCACGTGCCCTTTGACAGGCCAGCAGTTATGGGGTGACCCAGGGAAGATGGTTACCCCGGACCCTGGAGTGCCTAATGGGGGCATAGTAGTTCCATAAGCTGAGGAATTTATCTTTAAAGTAATCTACAGCTTCATCAACAGAGTTACCTGAGAAGATATGAGTCCAGTCTGTGTGCCCCAGGTCAAGGATGAGGGGTGCTAAATCAAGGGATTTGTATGAACAGGTTAATAAGATCTTGTGGGGGACCTTAGGTCAGTGTATTTTCCAAACCAGGTAGATCATTTGGTGATCACTTAAAGCATCAGGAAGTAGGCTGGCTTGGATGACCCTGTGTGGGTGGGAAGTGAGGGCCCAGTCGCTCAGTGAGTGGTTATTTGTCTTAGTGTTTAAACGGGTTGGCTCTTGGATTAATTGTATTAGGTTGTGAGCTGCAATATCATTACCGACTTTGCTTAGGGAGTCCGACAGACAATCTAAGTTGCAAACCGGGGAACTGAGAGGCCCCCAGTGAACAAGCTGAGGGTTACAGCTGAGATTCCAAAGAGATTGTCATGCAGAGGCTGGTGGCAGGATGGACCACTGGAGGACTCCTATGGTAGGCAGAAGGGTTTCAAGCAAGTGGAAGGAGGACCTTGCAACTGGTGAAGGAGAAATTGGGGCAACAAATAGAGAGTAAAAAAAAAAAATTCTTATTTCTTGAATGCACAAAATGCAATGGTTTCTCAGTTCTTTCACGTTGTTAAAGTAGGAATGGTTCTAAATGTGTGTACTTTAAGGAGAATTTGTACCATTTTGTAAATGACTCGTTTACTACAGTGATGCAGTAAATGGCATGTTTGGCTATATTTAACATTATAGATCGAGGGAGTGCTCCTTTACCTTGTACGTGGGACACTCTTATTCTGTTAAGTGTCTCACGTGCTGGTGAGAACAAAAAAAACTGGAGTGAACACAAGGCATACTGAGCAAAAAGTGAAGTATTGGATTGTGTTGACAGAAACCAGGGCCCCAAGTGTTCTGCTGTGTTTTGTCCTGACTTCTGCAGCAGCATTTTCTGATTTCTGCTGCATGATTTATTCATTTCTGTGGCAGAAAGCAGTCTGGCCATTGGCTAAAACATAATGTGACGCCATCTATAACACTGCATGATGAACGTAGAGGACAGGTTTCAGAATAAACGAGATGGGGAAGGGAGCCGGGCACTATGGAAAAACCTACATATTTAGACGA
Source organism: Neoceratodus forsteri (assembly GCA_016271365.2). NCBI lineage: Eukaryota > Metazoa > Chordata > Ceratodontiformes > Ceratodontidae > Neoceratodus > Neoceratodus forsteri. The sequence goes on from JADMNL010000036.1 coordinate 55,852,544, forward strand.
AAATTCACCAAGAACAATTAATTCTGCAGCGCTGGATGTATTCTGTGACATGATGCAAATTCTGCAGAAAATTCTGCAGCTGCAGAATTATAGAATTCCAGGGGCCTTGACAGAGACAAATGCTGCAACAGCCCCAACGTTTCATCCTGTTCTTAGGCTTCTCACACACAGGTGCCCTGGAAACGGGCTTGTTTGGAGGATCATTTTTATAATTGTTAATATACTACTGATCGACATCAATCAATAATATGTTAAAGGGGAAGAGTTAGCACTAAGAGCCCCAATCCCAAATGTGGGACTTGTCCCAATTTGCACAGTGTGTGCAAAAACATTTTGTTTTTATTTGTAGTTTACTGCAGCATAGTATTTTGTATCAGACTGATTCTGCTGACACAAGCTGACATTTTCTGTAACTACAAATCCCACAATCTCCTGCAGCTGACATCAGAGGAGGGCAGCAACAGTGGGAGATTTAATAGACTGTATTGCATGTTAGAGCTTTTATAAGCTTACATTAGATGTTTCCTGGTCCCTCTGTTCTCCCATGATTACGTATAGTCGTCTATGACTACCTAGCCCTGAGAGGACAGTGGAGCCAGCAAAGAAGAGATCGGCTAAATAAAAACTTTAAATGCACTGCAGGCTACTGGAATCTTCCGCGGCTGCTGCTTATACTTTGATGTCGGCTCGAAAATTCTGGGACTGTAGTAACAGAAAATGTCAGCTTGCAAGTCAGCAGAATAGGTCTGATACAAGGTATTGTACTGCAGTAAACAGTGAGCCTCCACAATTGTTTTTGCATACAATGTGCAAATTGGGATCAGCTGCACACTTGGGTGTGGGACTCATGGTGCGGACTGTTACCCTTTAAAGGAAAACATATGATGGTCAAACCTCCCTTGCCGCATTCCAAGGCCCCAATTTGCATTTAAAGCATACACAGATATTTTTTCATTACATTTAGATATTGTTTTTTAAACTTTATATTGTTCCTCAGTAGGTTCCGGTTTCAAAGAGTGCTCGTGGTCATCTCGTGGCTGCTGCATGCGTCCCATGCGTGATTTATGTTACTATGCCCAGCTGACTCCGCCATTGGTCAGCACACCATACTTGCATAAAGAAAGCAAGAGATGCGGACCCATAGCCTGTTGTGGAGAGCTCTAATGTGAAATTTAGCCCATGATACCAGTTCTCTCATCGCTAACACCAGACCCAGAATATGGAGCAGTCTGCAAGCAGAACCTACTGACTGGGATCTCAGCCACTGAGTTTCCTGGACTAGGTTCTCCTTCCTAACACTGGAAGGAAAAACCCTCCACTTGTCCATCCGAAACAGCTTCCAGGTTTACCAAACTCTGCAACAGCATTCGGGATTTCTTTTGCCAGATGACTATCCAATTATACATCTCCAGGACTTCCAGGATCCTTGTCAATGACTTCTACACCCTCTGTGCCTGATGAAATTCTGGTGAGGAGATTGTCCAAGTAAGGGTACTTGTGGTACCCATCCTGCCTCAGTTCTGTCATCAGCACAATCAAGACTTTTGGGAATACTCTTGGCATAGCTGCCAAGTCAGAAAGGAGGGGAGCTCAGTACTGAGAGTGTCATCCCTGAATTGCAAATCTCTGGCATTCTGATGTGACTGGTGGAACGGAATGTGTAGATAGGTGCTGTCAGATCGATAGATGCCAGAGAGTCCCCCAGACTGGGCTACTCTGATCAGTAATGCACACACCTACATCTTGAATGTTGTAAGTTAGACTGATTTGATTAACTGCTTCAAGTCTAGTGTTGGCTGGAGGACCCCAACTTTTCAGGGACTATGAAGTAAATTAAAGAGAACCACTGTGTCTCCTCAATAGGGGAACATGGGGTGATTGCCTCTGTCTGGCTCAGGTGATCCAAAGTTAGGCTTACTGCCTCTTATTTCATGTAGATCGGGGAAACCAGGAGCTGAAGGAAAAAAATCTCTTGTGATCACAGACTAATATTCTATGGCGTATCCTGGAGTCAGAATTTTCATACTCATTCAAGTGATGTTATGTGGGTCCATTGCTTGTAAAAATTCTGCAATCTTCTACCAAGGAAACAGGAAGGGGGGGCAGTGTACCTTTATTGTGATGGTTTGCCTCTCCTGCCTGGATCGCCATTGTGCCTATGAGCAAAACGTACCACTGCTAACACTGGCAGAGAAAACCAGGTAGAGCTTTTCTGTTACTCTGGTTAACGACCATCTAACAAGGCCGACATCCATCCATTGCCTGTGTAGGAAGGTCAAACCCCAGCCTGGGTTCCTGTTGCTCCTTAGGAACTGAGAACTTTCCTTTCTAGTCCTGCATGTCTCCAAATGTCATCTAGTTCCAGGCTGAAAGGCAATTCCCTGGCATATTGAACAGCTTTGTCCTACGACACCTCATCTACAGTCCAGCAGCGAAACCACACACCCTGCATGTCCGCCCATTAGAGAAGGCTGAGCCAACCGACAGCCACAACCTGTCAGTAGCCACATTCTCCAAAGGGAGGAGGAGGCCATCGCAGTGAGCTACAAAATGTTCATCTCCTCCGAATTTTGTGGGACAAACCTACATCAGGCAGTGACACAGATGTATGATGCTCTGGAAAAAAAGACAGAGGCATACACTGTTCAAAGGTTGATGCCCGTGAAGTAAAGGCTCACCAGCACATCATGTTCACTTTTTATCATGAGCAACTGTCAGGGCTGCCAAACTTTCTGAAGTCATGGAGGTGTACTTTCACTGCACTACATTTGATCTTATCTACCACCAGGAAATCTTTCACTTTCTAAAATTTCCTCCTGGAAGGATAATAGCAGACCCATGACCTAGGTGGCTTTGCTTGTCCACCCGACCCAGTCCTGAACTATATTCTGAGCACTCTAATGGATGCTTGGAAAAAACACTTCAGATCTTGGGCAGAATAAGACAGAATGAGCCTGGTATGTAGAGTAGAGTTTCTATGCCTTGAACCTCCTTGGGCTGTCATGTTCTACAAGCTTTCATGATAAAGTAGGACAACAACTTTGTATCAAACAATGGGAGGGAGCAGATATTTTTCTTGGGTTCCATTCACTCCCCCTCCGATAGATACATGTACTCATCTGACATATCCGTTTTGTCGTGTCAGGATTCTCTCCAGATCCCCCTGCTTCCTCTTTTGATCTTCCCGTCATCAAGGTCAGGGGTCAATTGCACTTTCAGGTAAGTGGTAGCACTGTACTGTGGCACACCTGGATATGCCTGTATGGGCCCCACTGACCTGAAGGGCCAGCTTAGCGTGTCCTCACAGGTCACATCTATGGATCATTAGCAGAAAGCATCTCATTCAGGAGATCCAATATGGGTTGTGTAACTCAGTCTTACCACTGCAAGATGGTACCACAGGTGCCTCCCATCCAGCCCAGTGGCTCGGCTGGGAGACATAAACAATAGACATGTTAAACTGCATTACACAGGACAGTGCAACCCCATCAGAGAGGGTTTCATTGTCCTGCGGCAGGTCTTACATATGTTAAAAGGCCCCAGGACTACAATATGCCATGATGTCAGAGAACACTGTGGAACAACAGTCAACGACAAACTACAAGGCTTTCACCCTGGAATGCAGCTCCTTTAAAGCAGAACAGCACTACCTCCTCAGACTGCCAACTCCTCATTAGAGCACTGCCCTTCCTGGCCATGCCTTCTTTAAGACATTGCCCTAAGCAGACTACTGCAGATCCCCCTTCCCCAAAATCACTGCGTTGAAAAAAAGCGCACATTGAAAAGATGCACATCTGGCCCCTGTTCAAGACAATGAGCTTTTATAGTTAGATCAGTGTAGGAAAGTGCTCACACAAAAGGCAATGTCAGGGAGCCAGCGAGCTGCGACAGCGATCATGAGAAATGAAGCATAGTGCCATACCACTTCAATGTAGATGATCCTAAAACATGGAGTTTCTTTCCAAACAAAAGAAAGGAATGCCGAGAGGGGGCGCTGTGGAGGCCGAGCTGTGCGGCAGCAAAATTCAACAGCTCCTGGCTATAGCTCAAAAAAATAATATTTTCTACCTGTTGGAGTGCCTAAAGTGAAGATATTTTATTATATACTTGGAGAGCACCCTCGGAATTACAATATGGGCAACCCTCACAAAGAGAAAGGCGGTGGATCGGGAGGAAAAGCTACTGGATCCTCTCAGTCTGGTAAGACTGATCCAACCACACAGGCCGCAACTGCTATGGATTCAGAGGAGACCTTGTCGTCTATTGGGACGAAGTTGCAGAGGCTAATCTCTGTGGTTTCAGACTTAAACTCCAAAATAGATTCCTTTGGTACTCAACTGAATGTTGTTGAAACCACAGTAGATCAAATAAAAATCGATGTGGGAGACGCAAAAAAACAATCAGAAACAGCAGCGGCAGCTTCAGTGAACCTAATTAAAGAAAATGCGCATTTTCAAGCCAGGTTGGAGACACTCGAGAACCAGGCCCGATCTTCACATATCCAGATACTAGGACTCCCCGAGGGAATTGAAGGAGATATTCCATTAATGTATGTACAAGAATGGTTGCAAGAAAAACCATCTCCGGAGGAATTCTTGCTCCCCTTTGCCTTACACAAAGTCTACCGGATCACACCACGTGGATTCAGGCAGGATTGGGACACTCTTAGAACTTTACTCGTGGTGACAGATGGAGTAGGGACTAGAGATCATATTCTGCGACTGGCTCGTCAAGCGGCTCCACTAATGCAAGAGGACCGGGCAATCTACTCATTTCCAGACCTAAGTCACGCTACCCACATGAGAAGGAAGAAGTCTGACGGCATTAGGCAGAAGTTAAAGGAGCTCTCCATCCCTCACGCAGTATTGTACCCAGCCAGTATAGTTTACAAGGGGAAGGTCTGAATCTTCTCGGATCCCGTGGAGGCTGGGAAATGGACTGCTCGAATTCAAGCACAACTTCGAGACCAGAAACAAGCAGAGGGAAACGAGTATCATGCATCGGAAGACGATGAGGGAGACTGAAATCTGAGTGAGGCCCTTTTGTTATTCCCTGCTACTTCATATTGAACTTAATGTTCCGGACTTTTTAGTTAATTAAAGTTAATGTCTCTTACGCTCTCCTTACAGGTTGTTAAAAGATGGGAACACATTTAAGTATTTAGTATTTTTTGAGCTAGTAGCCCAATTTAGAGCAACATATGCTGACTAAGCTGCCTGAGAAAATTGAATTTTAAGTTTACTCTCTTTAGGATAAAGTATGACGCCATTAGACTGAGAAGGCAAGCAAAAGCTGGACTTTTATTTACAGACTTTAGTTATTAGGAGTATGTTATACTGCTCATGGGCTTATATTGTGCAGTAAATGCTTTAGTTTAAAATTCTATATTATTATTTAGTTTTCCACCCATATGTGGTATCAATATATCCTTGATGCATCATTCCTATGATTAAGAGAGCTGTGACTCCGAATTATTTTAAAACGTATGGATTGTCATGGATACGGATATTTGATGACTTTGTAACAAAGTACTGAAAATTATAAAAATAAAGTAAAAAAAAAGGAAGGAACGCCAAACACACACACAGCACCTTAAGAAAAAAACAAAGTTCCAGCAGTATAGGAGCCAAAAAAAGGGTGAAGGGAGGGAGAAATCCACAGTGCCACACTAGCACTGAGAGTCTGCGTGCTGAAAGTGAGATCTACCAACTGTCTTCTGCCTAATAAGAACAAACAAGGTTAACGGACCAGGAATTGCCAGAAACAGGAGGGATACCGGGCCGGCCCGGTGGTGCTGAAGGTTGAGGCGCTGGATGCCACAGCTCGCGTCACACCAGCGACCCAGGTTCCGGAATGGACTCAGGGCACTGGGGGTCGGCTGGGAGGAGGAGGAGGAGGAGGAGGAGGAGGAGGAGGAGGATTGAGCGTCTAATGGACTGCTCTCCTCCTTTGGGGAGGGAGGAGGGAGGATGGGACGATCGCTGAGACACTGACCCTGGTGATGGCTGGGGGCAGGTGTAGCTCGGCGATCAAACTGTGGGCTGGTGCGGGCAGGCGTCTGGCGTACTATGGATGATAGCGTGCACAGAAGCGTCCTTGATGCCACTGTGCGCTCGCGCCATGGGGAGATAAAGGGGTCAAAAAGCAATCCTCCAGTGTGATGCTGGCTGACTCCATCAGCGCTGCAGCGGTCCCACTCAAGCTAGCTCTTCCCCAGCCCCTGGCTTCCAGGTTTCCACACTGCACCGGATAAATCCCCGCTGCGAAGCAACCTGGGATGGCAGGGCAGAGGGGTCTGAGCTCTGACTGGGCCCGGGGCAGCAACCAAGGCAAGGAAGCTTGAATTGGGGGATCCAAAGGAACACCCCCCCAGCTGAGGAGGTACAAAGTATAACATTAAAAAAAACAAAAAAAACAAGCGGGATACCACTGTCATTAATAGACGCAGAGGGAGGGAGGGAGGAAGGCAAACAATAACCCACCATTCAGGGACTACAGGCACTGGAATAAGAGTTAGCTAGCCAGTTAAGCCTCAGCTTAACCAGCACAGTTTCTAACTATAGGGGTGCTCCCTGTCACCAGGGAGCCCCAACCTGCCTTAGAGTCACACAACCCCTGAAAATATGTAGCAGACAACCCAGGGCCCTCAGAGTTTACTGCTACACACCCTCCAAGGGGGCCAGCCTGTGTTACCTAAAGATGTCCTACACTGGGTACGCAGGCCTAATGTGGGGCGGTGCCTCATCTGGGGTGGCAATATGGGGTACCTGGATGCTGACACACATGGCTATTACCCCCAGGAAACTGCATAATCTGCCCACACAGTCCCACTCCCAAAACAAGTGACACAGTAAAGCAAAAATAACCCCCAAACCAAGAAATGCAATTTAACAAAGGTGTATGATGCAAGTGGCACCTTGCAACATAGTTTGTGGTGATCCTGGCTGCGGTGAAATCGGGACACCTTCCGCAAAGCCCCCCTGCACCACCACCATTGTGGCAAAATTGCCCCTGTGCCAGGTCAAAGGAGCTGCTCCATCCCCTTATTTGGGATTCTGTAAGCTCCGTTGTGGCCAAAATGGGGGCCCATGTTAGACCAGCCAGGAGGTGGTCTAATGGCCCTGCGCCACTAATCGTCAGGGAAGGGAGTCAGCTACAGTATTAGAAAGCTGGGGGAATGGGGGCTGCTGGGGCACTGAAGGTGCCATAGGGTGCAAGGGGGGCACGGCAGCAGGTACAAGGAGCAGAGGAGGCACATGGCAGAGGTGCCATAGGGTGTACTGCTATGCCCTATGGCACCTCTGCCAGGTTCCTCCTCTGCTCCCTATACCTGCCGCCATGCTCCCCTCATGCCCTATGGCACCCTCAGTGCCCCAGAGGCACCCGCTCCCCACCTTCCAGCCAGGGAGTTCACCCCCCCCACCTCTAAAGGTCCCGGGCTCGCTTGCGCGGGGGCGGGTGAGATCCCTCCATCAAACTCTGCAGGTAAGCCCAATATTTAGCGAAGCCCTGCATTTGCAGCAACTCCCAGGTCTTCGGTACAGGGACCCCCAATTTTAGAGAATTGGGCACAATGCCCCTGGCGCACCCACAGTGCGCAACAGCCCTAGAGCGCAGCAAATTATGGCGATCTTAGGGCTCTTTAAAAATCAAGCCTAGAGAGTCCTATCACCAAATTTTCAACATAGCTTCATGAACAATGTAGATGAAATATTTCAAATCTGTCCTGAAAAGTGGTTTCACAGTTGCTCCAGGAAATCACCTTTTGGGTGGGTTTTGAAAATTTACACCTACCGGGTTCAAGAGATAGGGTTATAAAAAGACTATGTTGAAAATTTGGTGAAAAAAAAGTATTAAAATTACCCAGTTATGAGTGAACGTTGAAATATTTCAACATTCACTCATAACCTGGCATAAAACTGGGTCTGCACTGAACAATCTAGTGGAGTCAGCGAATAAAACTGTCCTAGGGTGATGGCCCTTTAACAGAGCTCTTTCTAGTCCTATCTAACCCGGAATATCCTGTTTGTCTTTTAACCAGAGATTTAACACACTGGGCGGCAACGAAAGCACTGTGCCCAATTTTGAAATTGGGCAATCCAAACCCACCCTTGTCAACAAGTTGCTGAAGCTTTTTCATAGAGATTCTTGAGGTCTTGCCACCCATAAGAATTTCCTTACCAAGACCTGTATTTTGTCAAAGAAATTAGAGATTAGCCGGCCCGGTGGCACTGAGGATTGAGACGCTGGATGCCACACCTTGCGCCACACCAGCGACCTGGGGTCAGGAGTGACCTCGGGTGCTGGGGGTCGGCTGGGGAGGAGAGGACTGAGCATCCCAGGGACTGCTCTTCTTCTCCGGGGAGGGTGGGAGGAACGACTGTGACAGTACTGGCTCCTGGCGTTGACTGGTGCATGGCGCAGTCCACGGTGGGATCGATGCAGGCTGATGCCGGACTCGCTCTATGTGGACACATGCACAAAGAGTCCTTGGCGTCATTGCATGCCGCGCTGTGGAAGGAAAAAAAAAAATCAAGAAAAATCATGCCAGCCCCCCGAGCGCTGTGATGGAAGGATCTGGCGCCGCCACATCCGTCACACCCACAAGCAGCTCCCCTGGTGTGCCTGCCTCCTGGTCTTCCACACTGCGATGGGTACGTACCTGCTGCGACGTGGCTAGGGAGGGGCAGGACATAGGGGTTTCAGAGTTCCTGGCTGTGGTTGGGGTTGGGGCAGCGGCTGCAGAGACGGCTGGATGGATGGGGGCGAAACCATAGGTACAACCCCCCCCAGCCGAGGAACAGGCATATAAAGTGTATAACAAAAAAAAAAATTAGAGGATATGTGCCAGGTAAACAAATCTTGGAAAGACGTGGCTTCGGCCTTGGAATGGGACTCCAATACTTCACCACACTGCCCGTTATGGGGAAATCCAACCTTAAGTCAAAATGGCAAATGCCTACACTGGCCTGTGTGGAAATTCAGAGGTATTCACTTTCTGGATGACATTATAGATCTAGAATCAGCATCATTGATGTCCTTTACCCAGATCTCTCAAAAATTTCTGCTACCAAATACTGAATTTCATAACTATCTCCAGATCAGAGATGTTTTTAGAGCTACAGTGAATAAAGATATAGGGCCAGATTCACAAAAGGGGCTTAGATCGGCACAAGCTGTGTCAAATAGCAGCTTGCACCAAAGCCCGATGCACCAGGGACCCTGCACCAGATTCAGGTACAGGAGGGGTCCCAGCACCTAAGTCCTCACCCTTGTGGCAACCACACCCGTGTGACAAACACCTGGCACATGGGAGGGGTATGCCGCAAGCTCCTGTGGCAAAGGCAAGCATCCTTGCCCCCTTCCCTGGTGGTCTAGCGGCCCTCCCTGTCTGATCCCCCATATCACCAGGTTGTATAATTATTAAGTTGCCCTGTCCTGGTGGTCTAGTGGCCCCGATCCCTGATATCGCCCATTTTTACATTAATTATACTGTACATGTGCCCTATCCTGGTGGTCTAGAGGCCCCCCACCTTAGCAGGTAGTGCCCACCACCCCACCCCCTGAATCCTGGAACGCAGCCAGCGACCGGCACAGCCCACCCCTCACCACCATGGTACCCACCGGACTGAACTGTTAGTGAGCACCAACTGTACAGTGTACACGCTCAAGAATAATCATGAGCACGTACACTATACAGTAGGCGCTCACTGACTGTTCAGTCTGTCAGCCAGCCGCAGAGGTAACAGGTGGGCTGTGCTGGTTGCCAGCTGTGTTTCAGGACTGGGGGGAGCGGGTTGGTGGGCACTACATGCTAGGGTGGGGTGCCATTAGACCACCAGGACAGAGCACATGTATAATTAATATAAATACAGCTGATATCGGGAAGCGGGGGCCACTAGACTACCAGGACAGAGCAACTTAATTATTAAACAGGGGTATATCGGGGATTGGGGACCACTAGATCACCAGCACAGGGCACATTTACAATTATTATAACAACGGACGATATCGGGGTGGGGGGACACTAGACTACCAGAGAAAAGAGGCTGACAATCTACTTAATGATCGGGGATATCGGGGGGGGGGGGGCTACGGCACATTGCCAGTCAACTCCCTCGGTGGTAAAATTTCTAAGTACCCTAAGACCAGCCAGTGCTGGTCTAAGGGTACTTAGAAATGTCACCAACAGGGGAGTTTTGTGAATTGCGATTCAGGGGAATTGGCAGCCTGCATCTGTCACAAGCCCCTGGCGCCATGCCGTAGCACAGTGTGCGGTGCAAGGGTGGCGCAGGCACAGTTAGGTGCTGGCTGCGTGTGGTAGGCGCAGCCTGCCTTTGTGAATTGCTCCCAGCTACCCCCCAATATAACTAATTATGGGTAAAATGCCTGTTGAAAAAGGAGTGTTTTGAGACCTGCTTTAAAAGCTTCTACTGAAAGTGTCTCCCATAAATACCTAGGCAATGAGTTCTACAAAGTAGGTGCGGCAACCAAGAATGCATGGTCCCCAGAATGCCACAACCTAACCCAGAGAACCTCCAGGAGGCCACCCTCGGCAGAATGGAGAGCCTGGATCGGCTGGCGGGGCACCAGGAGATCTTGCAGATAGACTGGTCCCCGATTGTGCAGGGGCTTGTAGGTAAGGAGCCCTACCTTGAAGACAATTCTCCACTTGACTGGCAGCCAGTGCAGCTCACAGAGGACAGGAGTAACTTAATGTTACTCCTGTCCTCTGTTATTATACCCCCTGTAAACCTGTAGATCTAGGCTTAGCTACAAGTGATCTGTGTTGGAGACGTCTTGCTGATAAAGGTACACTTTCACATATTCTATGGTATTGCTCTCCTGTAATCCCTTTCTGGAATGTGGCGAAGGAAACGTGAAAAAATAATTAAGACTCGTATTATTTTCACATCTAAATTGGTAGTTTTAGGAATCTTCTCCAATATCCTACAATGTTCCGCAGCCCCAAAACTTTGGCTACATACAGCCTTGATTACGGCCAAAAATGTTGTTTTAAGGCATTAGAAGCGTACAGATGCTCCCACCACAAGGGAATGGATATAAGACCTCTCTATAAGGGCCAGCTACAAAACAGTTGCATACATTAACACTAAAAGCACTGACAAGTATTGCGACATCTGGGAACCTTTCTTAAAAGCTTTAAAAGAGTAAGTCTGTATTGTATCTTTCAAAATGCTTTGTTGCTTAAGTATGTGTTACTAAACCCTTATCTTGTGTTTGTATTTTCACCTGATTTAACAACTATAGTGTAACACCCCCCCACACACACACACTACTTTGTACAGTAAGCTACCCCTTGATACCCTCGACTGGGCACCCAGCCTACTTCGGATACTTTCTGGTACCATCCCTAGCTTAGGGAACGTATACCAGGCCCACTATTTCTAGAGGTCAGAAAGGGGTGGGAGTGTACAAAAGCAAATTCACATATGACCCACTATAAACCCAGGTCCTGAGGAGAGAACTTTTGCTTCGGGCTATGCTAGGTCTGTACTTCTAGAGGGGTACCCAGTAATTCCACACAAGAAGCAGTAACATGAATGTCCAAACCAGGCTGGGGTTCTAGAGTGTGACTTTATTCCAAAGATAGTACAAAACAGCAAAGGTGGACCCCCAAGGTTTACACATCGTAGCACAAGGCAATGGCAGAACAACAGAAATCTGTATCGGACAGAATCTCTACATATCCCATGTCACAGGACCTTGAATTCTCTTCAGCAGCAATGGCCTCAGCTGAACACACATTTTCTTCTAGTGGCACTGGCCACAACTGAACACATTTCCCATATGGCACAGGACTTGAAATTTCAGCAATGTGGCAACTGGCCACGACGGAGCACACTGGTGCTCAAAATAAGCACAACCCACACCAGGGGTAAACTTTCTCTTTAGGCATTGGCCACCATTTCCTGAATAACCAGGCACCCTTATGGAACCTGTAGTGCTGAACTGGTCACTCCAGATGGGGGGCTGCCCTCCTTTTACTTCCACGTCCATAGCCAGCCATTCTTTCAGAGTTACACCTCAAAACTTCTGTTAAAACAGTTCAGAATATGCATCTTGGAATGACTTTCACATCCTGCATAAGAAAAACACTTGTGAGTGTAGAAACTAAAGTCCTGAACAATGTGCCAAGTCTCTCTGGGGACCCCACGATTGTCAGCCAACTTTAAAAACATGAGAACAGTCTCAACTTAACACAGAACTGGTGTATATTTCCCTTTATCAGAGTACACCCCATAAAGCAGGTACTTTCCTCTGGGAAGCACAAAGTCAGATTACTCACGGTTGGTAAACAAACAAGCAGCCTCAAAGTCCTGGAGCAAAATCAGGGGATTGCCCCTCGGATCCATTCTGGCAGTCCTTTTCCACCTCTCCAGGGATAGAAAATCAGGAACTCCTGCTCTAGACAATGGTTTCCACCACTTCTCTTGGCAGGCAGATGTTTCTGAGCACTAGGGTGAGAAAATAGGCTCTCCTCTCAGAGCCCACACTGCAGCTCTTCACTCCAACTGTTCACTCAGATCTCTGGCTCAGCACTAACCCAATATTCTAAAATTCCCCACTCACAGTCAGTTGCTGTGGCTTATGCTGCTGCGAGAGTTCTAAATGACATCACTTCTCCCATCTCAGCTGAGACCAAGTAAACAGAGAGGGAGCAGGTGAAAACCCCATTTAACCAGTTATTCACCAGCTGTCTTCCCTGCCTAGCACTGACACTGATGGGATTGTAGTAACCCCAGGGGACTGGATGGTTACAACAGTAATTAATAGATTCATCATATCCGCAGTCGTCCCCCAACCCCCCAAATAGCTGATTTGTATAGTGAGTATGTAGTAAAATTTAGGATGTATGATATTCCTTACAAAGATGTTTAACATGTTAAGTGAATGTATATTGACCTATTTGATATCCTGATGTATGTATATTTGAAAAAGCTTCAATAAAATATGAATTACAAAAACAACCATTCACTCATTACTTCACTATTTTGGGACCCAGCCTCATGAACAAGGTCGCTAAAATCTTTCAAATTTGGCTCAAAAGGTGATTTTGCAGTAACTCTGTGAAAGCACCTTTCAAGCAGGATTTGAAAAATGTCACATACGAGGTTCATGACGTGGGGGCATGAAAAGACAAGGTAGAAAATGCTGGGTCAAAATCTTAAAAAACACCAAAGCTATGGCGGCATATTGACATTTTTCAATGTTCACTCAAAACTTTAGTCATTTTCAATATTCTGACCCCACATTTTCAACATAGCCCTTTTTTACATTGCCTTATGAATGTGACAGGTGTTTTTCAAATCCTGCCTAAAACGTGTTTTCACACTCACGGCACGAAATGACGTTTCAGACAGTATTTTATAAATGGCGCCTGTCATGTTCAGAAGGGGAGAGGGTCATAAAAACACTGTTAAAATTTAGGGTCAAGGCCGGCCCGCCAGCACAGCGGTAGCACCACCACCTGTGGAACTGATGAACAAGCTGGGTGTCAGAGGGTTGGCCGGGGAGGTAGGATGAGCATCCCACGAATACCTCTCCTCCTCCGGGGTGGGGTGGGTGGGGTTGTGTCTCCCTGGTGTATCAGCGACACCCAGTGGAGGCTGGGTGTGCAACAGCCGGGTATTGGGGGTGGCAGAGAGCTGGAGATTCAACGGGCTGGTGTAGGACCAGTGTGGCCATTGGGCTAAAATCTCCCTGGCCTAGTAGGTGTCAGCTGGCAGCGATGGTGCGACGTGAGGAAGGGGTCCAAGGGAGGTGGCAGGAGTTGTTGACTGTTTTGGGACCAGGGATTCTGTGGCTGAGCTGTGCGAACAAGATGGGTGTGAAGAGTTGCAGGGACCATCTAGAGGCCGGGGGCCTGGTTACCCAAAGATATGGAGTGGAAGTAAGGCAGTGGGGTTGTTGTGGTGAAGGCAGTGCCACAGCAGGGCTCTCCCGAAGGTGGCAGGTTTGGGGAGCCATTCCTGGTGGCACGCTACTGGAAGTAAGAGGAGGGGTGGAACTGCATCCTGGGATTCGCCTTAGGGCCTGCCATGCCCATGTCTGGGGCAGGACCGCTAGGCACACCTAGGATGCGGCCTATTGGAAACAGGTGAGAAAGAGGGTACCACCGTCATTCTCAAAGAAGCTTGCCTTGACTCGGGGGGGGGGGGACAGCACCTATTTGGCTCGGATGGAAAGTAAAGTTTGGAAGCAGCCATAGGAGGCATTTAGGCTGTAACATGCCCCGGTACACTTTAAGGTTCAGTGGCAGGTGGGGAGTACATCACTCCCCAGTAACGTAAAGGAAAGGATGATCGGTATGCAGAAGTGGATTTGAGCTAGTTTTCAGCTCAATCTGGTGAAGGTGAAGACAGTTTATGTCTATGCTCTAGGCCAGAAAATCATTCTGGCTGTGGCCGGTGCAGGTACCCTTTTTGTCTGCTGTTTCTATAGCTCTGAACCCCGATGCAGCTGCTCTGTTTATTTATTGTTCTGATCATTCTGAACAGAAATTAAATTTTCTACTTTTACCCAGTGATGTTCAGTTTTTGCTCAATGAATTCATTCTTTTCATTTCTTCTTAAGAAGGGCCCCCATTTATCTTAAAACCAGCAGAAGCCACGGTGCCAGAGTTGTTTCCACCTGAGTAAGAGGAGGCCTGGTTATCATCAGTAAGGTAAGGCCTGTTTTTATTCCAATGCCAAGAAGTGTCTGGAAGGTAGTCTTGGATCTGTGAGCTCCCCCTTTTGCAGGCTATCGGGACCCCAGACAAAAGGATGATGGGGGGGCTACAGATTGGGGGGGGGCTCATCCAGGATGTTTCTGTTCTTGTGAGCCATGGCACAGCTGGTTTTTATGGGGCAAGAAGCTGGAAGGGGTCCGGTTGGTGTAAGGGCCTTGTTTGTATTGCACAGTTGTGTGGGCCACCATGGTAGTATGGTGCGGTTTCTTGGGTGCCATGGAACATGGGGGATGGTCGGGGGGGAGCAGCGGTGCTCAGGATTGTCTCACTCTGAGCAGCATTGTGGGAGAGCAAGCAGAAAGTGCCATTTTCTGTGTCTGAGGAGAAGGAGATGACACATAGTTAAAAACTGTTAAAAATGGCCAAGAGGTTTCCAGCTGAAGAACCCCATAATACCATGCCCATGTCACTGCTGGTGTGGCTGTGGAATTTGGCGGAGAGGGAGCAGCTGTGGAAAGGTGTGTCCAGTGTGGATACTGAGGAGAAGGAGTGGTGAAGCTGCCATTGTGTGCTACCTGCTCCAGTGGGTTGGCCATGGGCATATGGGAGGGCACTCCTTTTGATTACACTTGGCCATAGCTGTGGGGACACCTGTAGGCACCGCATCATTATTTTCACAGGGAAGCCTAGATTTGTGAGCAGAAACTAAGTCACTGGCCCCTATCTCGATGCCACAGCTCGATGCCCCGGAGGCGGACGCAGTGGTGGAAGCCACGGAGGAACCTGCCAGTGAGGGTGGTGCAGAACACAGAAGTCTGCCCAGTCCCACACCACCTACCACTGCTGACTATTCCCATGGCAAACGGAGAGACAGAGGACAAGGTGCAGCAGCTGGCAGCCCCCCAGGGCCCAGGGGTCAGCAGTGAGTTCTGTCTGGCAGCGGTGGTTCCTCCAGAGTCTCGAAGGGGAAGGCCCCACAAGCAAGCTAGCCTGGTCGTGCCACAGAGGAGGAGGCAGGAGACGAAAGGGTATGGGAGGTGCCTGCCCAGCTGCCCCAGGAGAAGATTTTCAGTGCTTTGCCGACCACAAGATATACAGAGCCATTCCCCAGCCATACCAGTGGCCTGATACTACCCTGTGTCTTCCGGTGCAGAGCAAGACCCTGTGGAAGAAAATGGATGGTCTCCCGAGTAATGACCCTTTAAACGTCCCGTGCCACACCCAGGTGTGGCTGGAGCCAGGAGCCGCCCAAAGAACCAGCGTGAGGGACCTGCCCGAAGTGTCGCAGGCAGAAAGATGGATTCAGAGAAGAATGCATATAGAATACTCCACTGCGGAGTACCCCTACATATTAGAGAGACTCTGGGACATCATAGAGGAGAAAAGGGTGGATTGGGTATTCTAGGGCATGGTCCATACGTTGTTGCAGCAACCAGAGGCTCCTGAGAAGGTCAACCAGGCTTTTATTCAGAAGGCGAAGGCCTTATGCTTTTCATCTCCTTGGGCAGGGCTGACACTTTTCAAACACTTCACCTTGGTGCAGGGCGTAGTAGGCTGCTATATGGAATACTACATCACTGCCATGGATCTGTTTGCTGAGGAGACTACAAAACCTGACCCAGACTACTATTACCCCGTGGTGGAGGGCCCGCTATTTGAGGAAGAAATGGCTCAGCATTCCGTGATTTGTCAGGACTGTCTTTGTTGAAAAATCAAAATGTTGGAGACTATTAAAGTTGTTAAAAGTACTGTGCCCAGCTGAGGTTGCCATGGGACCAGCCCTCCCCTTTGGGTGGAGAAAAGAACAAAGAATTTTGCCTGGACTGACCTGCTGAGACTGTTATGTTGTGTGAAAGAAAAAGAGACATTCAAATCATTTAATGCAGTTGCTCTCTTGTGGGGCAATGGATAATAATAATCACGATTACAGTTCTACCTCTGTATGACTGATGAGTGAACGGGAGTATTGGGTGAATGGAGAAAGCATGGTGTGTAAGAGAAAATGTGGGTGGATGGAGAAGGCATGGTGTGTGAGACAGAGTGTGGTGTGTGAGTGGCATCTGCTGTTATCTGAAAGGGACACATTCACGTATAGTGACAGACAAAGTTTGAAAGCCTATGAAAAGTTCTTTAATTGAGGTATTGGGCTTACCTGTAGCTAGAAGCAGTCCAAAGATATACATGACTGAGTCTGTGCAATATAAATACTACGTTAGAGCCATTCTTAGAACCTTGTGATGTCAGTGACAATCAAGCAGTCCCTAACTGTTAAGCACTGCTTGATCGTCACTGACATCACAAGGTTCTAAGAATGGCTCTAATGCAGTATTAATAATGCACAGACTCAGACTTCTATATCTCTGAACTGCTTCCAGCTACAGGTATGCAGAATACCTCAGTTAAAAGAACCTTTCATGGACTTTCAAACTATGCCTACCACTGTACGTGAATGTCTCCCTTTAAACAGTACTTGATTAGCATGCTTAATGAAGATTTTTGAAGGTTTAAAAGGTTTCAGTGTTTTTCTGACAGCCTGGCCATAGCATGTGTACTGCTTATGTTTTAAAGGTTGATTGATTGTTTTTTCAAACATTTCCAACCAAACTCGCTCCGCGGGGCAGGATGGGTGAAAGGCTAAAAGGGGTTGGTCACCGGGTGTGCTGGAGGGGACCCTGGGCCAGGTGGGGAGTGCACATACCCATTCTGGTTTGGGGAAAACCTTGTAAGAGCCCCCTTTCTGCCCCATTTCTAGGAAAAAATGGTTTTAAGGTGGGGTGGAGAATGTAAGCCCCCCCTCCCGGGGTGAGCTTACTATCCTTGCTGCCCCCCCCCCCTTTGTTCCATCAGCTAGCTTAGGGGGCGATTCCCTTCTCTGCCCTGTAGGTGGCAGAGTTTGCCAGTATTTAAGTCCAGGTGTTGGGGGGTGGCAGGGAGTTGGAGATTCGGCAGGCTGGTGTAGGGCCAGTGCGATCGGGGTGCCTAAAATCTCCCCGACCCAGTAGGTGTCGGCTGGCAGCGCCAGTGCGATGTGAGGGAGGGGTCCGAGGAAGGTGGCAGGAGTTTGTGGCCATTTTGGGACCAGGGATTCTGTGACTAAGCTGTGCGAAGGAGATGGGTGTGGAGAGTTGCAGGGACCACCTGGAGGCTGGGGGGGCCTGGTTACCTTAAGGTATGGAGCAGAACTAAGGCAGCGGGGTTGTCGTGGTGGTGACAGCACCACGGCAAGGCTCTCCCGAAGGTGGCAGGTTCAGGGAGCCATTCCTCATGGCACACTGCTGGAGGTAAGAGGAGGGGTGGGATCACATCCTGGGATTCACCTCAGGGCCTGCAGTGCCTGTGTCTGGGGCAGGACCTGCTAAGGGATGAGGCCTATGGAAACAGGAGAAGAAAGAAGGGTACTGCCGTCATTCTCAAAGAGGCTTGCTTTGACTCGGAGGGAAGGAGGGACAGCACCTATTTGGCTCTGGTGAAAAGTAAAGTTTTGAAGCAGCTGCTAGAGGCATTTCGGCTGCAACATGCCCCAGTATGCTTTAATGTTCGGTGGCAGGAAGGGAGTACGTCACTCCCCCAAAAGATAAAGGAAATGATAATCGGTATGGAGAAGTGAGTTTGAGCTAGTTTTCAGCTCAATCTGGTGAAGGTGGAGCCAGTTTTGGTCTAAGCTCTAGGCCAGAAAATCATTCTAGCTGTGGCTGGTGAAGGCGCCCTTTCTGTCTGCCGTTTCTATAGCTCTGAACCCAAATGGAGCTGCTCCGTTTAATTTTATTTATTGTTCTGATCATTCTGAACAGAAATAACATTTTCTACTTTCGCTTTTACTCAGTGGTGCTGAGTTTTTTCTCAATGAATTATTTTTATTTCTCCTTAAGAAGGACCCCCAATTTACCTTGAAGTCAGCAGAAGCCACGGTGCCCGAGTTGTTTCCATCTGGGTAGAGGAAGCCTGGTTATCATCAGTAAGGTAAGGCCTGCCTTTATCCCAATGCTAAGAAGTGTTTGGAAGGTACTCTTGGGTCTGTGATCCCCTTCCCCCTTCCTTCACATGCCATCGGGACCCCTAGACACAAAAGGAGGATGGGGGGCCTTCACACACATTACTACTTACTAACTCTGTTGAATACTCTCTCTCTCCCTACTATACTGCTCTGCTGTCATCATTCTGTGCAACACAACGAAAAGCTACCTGGCACAACATGCAAGCAAAAATTTGGCATTGACAAATGCCTGTTAATTTAACCACTGGTTCTTCTCAAGGCGTCGCTATACTCTTCCAACAAGAAGAAAGAGCTTTTGCCATGTGTTCATGGGGGCTCTGACCAGCACACACTCCCTTAAGAGACACCAGTGGGGGGAGTTGTTTGGGTTTGTCTTTTCTAGTGCTTGTCTGCATTTTTCATGAATGATTTCTTAATTCCCTTTTGCATTTCTTCTTTGGATTCTGTATGACACTGTTGAACGTTAAATCAATACACAGTTCTAAAAAGAATATATACAATTCCATCTTTGAGGCCCACATCAGATGTTATATACGTAGGCATCTCTGGGGAGCACACGTACGGCAAATTCCAACATACATAAATACGGGGAAGTGCTTGGAAAGTGCGGCAGCAAATTCCATAAACCAACTTAAAACTGCATAAACAAAATGTCTTAACTGTCCACAGATGAAGATTGATCTGACTGATAGTGTCAGTGGCTCAACAGGTTGCATACTCAGCTCTGAGGCCAGAAGGTTGGAAGGCTGTTGGTTCTAGCCCCACACCAGGAACTTGGGGTAAAATTCCAATACTGACACTGTAGTGTAGCATGAGGGGGTTGCTGGAGTCCTGAGGTGCTGTCTTTCAGATGAGTCGTTAAACCAAGGTCCCGCCTGCTGGTTCAGATGGATGTTACAGATCCCATGGCACTTATCAATAAAAGTAGGAGAATTTTCCCCAATGTCCTGGACAAATTTCCCCCATTCACTAAAAATACCATCGACAGGTTTATCTGGTTCTATGTCTGTCTGCTTCCATCTGGGACAAGGCTGAAAACAGTTAGAATTGCATAGCCCTCCTTTCCCAGTCAACAAAGACTAACTAAGACTGTGACGAGGTACCTTTGTAAATGAGCCTCTGGCTCAAAGGTTGTTAAACTGATGTTCAAATAAACAAATAAATAAATAAGATTGCTTAATGTATAGGGAAAACCACAAACTAGGAGCCCTAAACTCAAAGGCATGGTCACCTGTGGTCTTGTCTTGCTGACTGGACTAGCAATAAAATTTCAATCTGCAGATCTCAATGGAGGAGTCAAAATACACTGCACCAAGAGTTGTGTCAGGTAGGCAGGTCTCAATCCTTGTACAGCCTTAACACCCAGCAAATACACCTTAAAAAAAATCACTCAAAGGTCAAGTGGCAACCAGCGAAAAAATGTGAAGTAATGGGATTGACAGCTCGTGATGACCAACACCCATGAGATGTCTTGCTGCAGCATTCTGTTCCCAAGTTGCAATAATCGAGTCCTGATGTCAAAAACAATAATATTGTATTGTCGTGACAAAGGCAACTTAGGGTCCATCTTGTTCACCCCTCCGCCACACTACAGGGACGATACTAAATTTTAGTGTGGCGTATGGACACATATCCAAACGTATTGGCCAGAATGCTACCCCCACTCATGCTGTGTACCCCTCAATAACATTCTTCCTCTGCAGGAGTTGATTTTGGCTAAAAAAAAAAAAAAATGTGATGGCCATTGGGCCAGCAATTAAGTCTAAATAACTGGCCCAAAGAAAATTATGGTGGCCCACTGGCAAATGTATTTCTGATGGATAAAACAAGTAGCATTGTGCGATATGGTACCCTCCCACATCAAATAACTAGCTACACATAAGCACACATTGTTCTCGCCCCTCCTCTGGATCCCCAACCCCACCCTGCTTGCCAGTCTGTCCAGCAAAAAAAAAACTAGCCACCCTAGCTCAATGATCATGCCATGACTCATCTCCTACAAACTCTGCTCCTTACCAGCCAATCTGGGGACATCAGGAATAGTCCAATTGAGACTTTAGATACAGTTGTCATTCCATGGGTGAAGCACACAGCAATGACTGCAGCATGAGCACCTACTTCCGTGTGAGTACCTGACCCCCCCTACAGCAGCTGTGTCATCTGAGCCAATTCACTGACTTAACAGGATGCTTGTTAAAGCGGGCCAACAGTGGATGAGATACTCTGGCCCGAGGCAGTAATTGCTGATCTCGGGCAAGCAGGCCACTGTTAAAGTCGAGCCCTGCTCACGAGTTCTGTCTAGTTCATCACCCCTGCAGCTGAGAATAATGATGAGAACCGGGGCACAGCCACATTCAAAGGAGTGCTTCTTTAATTATTTCAAACAAAAAAATACTAAACAAGACTCAAAATGGGGGAAAAGGTGTATCTTTCAAAACAGTGCTCTGAGCCTCTGTGCACACTGGACTGCTCAGCACCCCCTTAGCACTGCCTTCCTGTCAGACTACCCTGTCCACTGCTGACTACGAGAAATATCTTTTTCCTTTTATTAGATTTCCTCAGTCTGCCTAACTATCTCTGTAATCTTTAAAAAGACCGCTAGTATTTATTAATGTCCAAAATTAGCTATTAAAGGGCTTTTTTGAGCGTCAGTCTTTTCCCCATCTCATCTCTGCAGTATGTGCTACAGCCTCAAACAATGACCCTCAGGACAAGATTATGGCATACTGCAGAAAAAAAGTATCATGTGATAAGTTGTTAGGAGGGGGTTGGAGCAAAGGGGTCTGCAGCCCGCATCCTAATTGGATGCATTACGCACCCCACTCCCATCTCGTCCTCTTTTACTCCTTGCTCCAGCCCTAATTATGTGATCACCATCGTGATACGATGACCCAATCAGTGTCATGACACAGTTGGCATCACGTCACTCAGCCTGATTGCGCATATGCACAAAGTCAGCATCCGCCCTGGGAGACATGATGTACACACAGACAAGACAGTGCCCAAGCTTAGAGGTGGGCAAATCAGAGCTGGCTCAAGTCCCGCTCAAGCCTAGTACCTAACTGGGCTCAGCTCAACCTTCATAAGCAGTTGAGAGCCAAGGTCAAGCCAAGCCAGTTATGGTCTGCAGCAGCCATGTTTTGGCTCATGAAAGTCGAGCCAGACCCCTGGCTCGGCTCTGGCTTGGCTCCAGGTGAAATTCTCTGGCTTGCCCACCTCTTCCTAAGCTAGTAGTCCCATGGGCAGCTGGTGAGACACTTTTACTTGCCCATGCTGCAGTTTAGGTTGTACCCTACTCCTAGACACTAGGATTTTTCCTAATTTGGTGTAACCCCCCTGCAAATGGGGGTTCCCAAAAGACTTCCAGGAGCTTGCTTGAATGCTCCAAGCCTGAATGGTGTTTGGCATTTAAGCCATTTATCAGTGAGTGTTTTTAGAACCTCTGGTACTGTCTCTTTAAGAGCTGTCTGCTTGCAGACATAATTAGTTTGTATGGGGGACTGTGTGTTTCTTTGATTGAGTACCACTCAAGCTGCTGCCAATTCACTTCATTTTGCAGTCACTAGGAGTGCAAAGGAACCTATCTGAAAGATGTAACTGTTTGCCAGAAATTATTTAGAGTAATAATGAAATTACAGTTTGTCTAACCTGCTTTCTTTGCAGTCAGAACTGTGTCTGCTAGTTCCCATTCTAGTTTTGAACTGCTGAACTGGACCAATCAGTGTGGGGTAAGCTAGCTCTAAAATGGTGCCTTGGACGAATCAGAACTTGGACTCATAATCTGAGCCAGCCACAAGAGGATTGTATGGGCAGTGACTCTGGGAGATGTAGTTTAGACTTCAGTGCCTTTTGGACCAACAGCAGCAGTCTATTGTGAGTGACAGCCAATCCAGTCAAGAACTGGGAGGAACTCAAAGGAAGTGCCGGTTTTGTCAGTTGGAGTTTCAGTTGAGCTTTGGCAGTGAAGAAGGAAGGAGCCCTGTGCTTTTTCCAGTGTGCAGTTTTAGTCAAAAACGTGTGTAAGGCCCAGAGTTCCGGTCTGCAGCTTGTGTAACAGCTTGTTAGGACTGAATCCGTCCTGTGAAAAGAATCAAAGGATCTCTGAAGAGTAGAAACCAGGCTCACCCTGTAGAAGACTGGAAGAATTGCTGAAAATTGCACTCGGTCTGTCAGGAACTGAATCTGCTGTGTGTTCTCCCGGTATTTGCAGTAATTGCGATCGGGATACAGATGCAGCCTGCCTGGTATAGTGCTTTCTTTTATATAAATGTGTGAAGAGGTTTGTACCTCAAGTGAGCCCTGCTGACATTGAAGGACCCTATCTTATTTGGAGGTCGTGAGTACTAATTCAGGGTCGCTCCCTGTTGAATTGCCACATTAAATCCAAATGGAATTACTGTACTGCTGACTGTTTAATTCTCCTTTCTCTGTGTGAAAGGGCCCTACCAGCTGCCACGGTTTGGACAGCCACTAGGGCTTGGGTACCCAGGGACAGTAACTGATAGGGCTAGGCCTGTGCACAGAGCCAAAGGTAATTATTAGAGTGATAAGCTAATTAACCTGATTTCCCCTGTCCTTGTTATATCCCCTAAATAAATCAGAGCTGCTTGTTTCAGCAAAGTTATACTGCCTGAGGTATTTGTCTATGTTAAAGTACTGTACTGTGATTGTTGCACTGTATCTCATTTCACAGGAGGTCCCAGTGCGGAACCAGACCTGGGGTAAGTGTATACTGTGAAGGTAATTCTGATATATTGTGTGGGCCACTAGTGGGAAGAAAGGGGGTTGCAGTGTCCCAGAGGGCTGTGACCAAGTTAGTTTAACTATTGCAAACCCTGACCTCTGGGTGGAGGCGCCATTGGATCCAGGCCCCTCAACCTGTAAGTGGCAAATCAGGCAGGGGTAGTAGCCCTGGGATAAGCCATCTAGGGGTTACATCTTGGAGGCTCACCGCTGGGATTGTGTGTCCTCTAGTGGCCATATTTACGAACCACTGTTAAGAAAAAATGGGTACCCGACAGAAGTGGCTGTGCACCGGCTGGTGGAGTGGTGTACTGGGGAGGAGATCGACCCCAAAATGCTATGCTTATCCTGGACATCCCCTGGTATCAATCAGGACACTGTGCAGGGAGTACTTTCCAAGGTGGAAGGTTTACAAAACCCTGTGGTGGTGGGTCGGCATGCTAATCTGCTCACCCACACTTTCCTGGCCCTAGTAGAGTTTAAGGATCCCATAGATAGCTCCAAAGTGCCACAGACCATTACCCCAGAGGGAGCCCTCACTGCTTGGAGAGTGATAACTAAGGACAGTAAAGACCCGGGGGGGAATCAGCCCCACCACTATCTGAAACTTTTGAGGAGAAATTTGCTGAATGGTTGCTGGAGAGGGAAACTGTGGAGGACTTGAAGAAACTATTCTTGCCACCTGGGTGTTCCTCCCCAACACCCTCTCCTGCTCCAGTGCCCGTAATGGTGGCTGAACCAATGCAGACTCCTATTTCTGCACCTGCCATTAGTCACGACTCTTACGAAGGTTGAGGATCTTCTCTGGCACCCTCCCACCCCCAAGGGAGGATGACTGGGAGACCTGGATAGACTATGTTGCCCCTCAAGTGCTAGAATGGCAATGCTCGGAAGGCTAAAAGCCAAAGAGGGTTAGTGAGAGCCTCCGAGGTCCTGCCCTGGCTACCATCCGTGCTAAACGGGCCAGTAACCCTGAAGCGACTGCACAGGCCTATCTTGAGGCCTTGGAGAATTGTATGGGAGCCCAGATTCTGATGAGGACCTATGGTGGAGAGTAAGAAATGCACAACAGTACCAAGGGAGTTGTTGTCTGTGTATGTCTCGGCTGGAAAAATTGTTGCAAGAATGCCTCAGAAAGGGTAGTTTGCCAGCGATTGAACTGGACCGAACCAGACTGGACAGAATCCTTAAGTCTGCCCTCTCTCAGAACTGCTGTTGCTTCAGTTACGCCTGGCAAATCGACTGGAATCCCCACCCTCCTATGATGAGTTAATGAGAGAAATTGAGGAGTTGAGAAAAGGCGACCTCGGGAGGTACCTGCACCAACAGCTGTGGCTACGACCCGTGACTGAGGTGACCCATCAAGTGAAGTTCAGGGCAGAGGTTGACAGTCAATGAGTGCTCTGACAAGGAAAAGATATGCCACAATGGGGCGAACTGTTGAGAGAGATCCGGAATTCAAAACAGTCCTTTATGAAGGCCACGCCTGCAAGTACGGGCCCTGACCTATATCCGACTGCATCTGCTATGGGGTGGGGTACCCACCCATGTATCTCCTGCTGATAACAGCTCCAAACTCAATTCCTTGACCATGGAAGTGGAGAAACTGACGAGATGTCTCCAAATGCTTATCACGCCGCAGACAGAGATGGCACCCAGGTTTCCAGTTAGTAATACTCCGCCCTGGCTCCCAGTGTGGCGCCCGGCCAGCTCAAACTCCAGAAAGTATGTTTTGCTATAATTGTGGGAAAGATGGGCATGAAAGGGAATGCCAGTCCCCAAAAGACACTGACAAAGTTGCATATAGGCTACAAGGAGAACTTGGAGAAGAAATCAGTGGTTAAGAGGTGCACGACATGATCCCAGTGAGGGCACCAAAATGCTAATTCACGTCCTTTGTGGCAAGGTCAGTTGCCCAGGCCCCCACTACCGCCTCTCCCAGACTGGTCCAGAATAGTGGGTCCTCCATGGAGACCACTGTAAAGGTGAATGGAGTGTCTACAAGAGCTGTATTAGACAGTGGCTCCCAAGTGACAATTATGTTCCAGGATTGGTATCAGAAGCATTTGTCAGATGTACCTTACAACCATTAGAAGGACTGCATGTATGGGGGTTAAGGAAGGCCTACCCTATTCCGGGTATATCCGAATTTGGCTGTCTTTCCCCACCTCCGTGGCTGGAGTGGCGAACAAGTAGAGACCCTAGCCTTAGTGTGTCCCCCACTGGACTGTATGATGGTGTCCCTTTGTTGATTGGAACAAATGCTCATATGTTCGGAAGGCTGGCACAGTTGTGTTATGAAAAACAGGGGTCAAAGACTAGTAGAGCTTTAAGAGTTCGGCTTTAATTAAGAAGGCCTATGAGGCACAGAGAGATGCTGAAAAACAGAACCAGAGGAACCGGTCGGAATTGTATGGAAGAAGGATCCTGAGTCTCTGATCCTGGCGCCAAATGCCCAGTGTACCTTACAGGGAGAGTCCGTATCAGAAAGGATGTTAAGAATAAAATATTAATGTTGGATGCACCAGGCGATGGAAAATTGCCAGAGGGACTGCTGGTCAAGCCTAGTATTTTGCCGGCTAGAGCCCATGCTTATGCCAGAAGGGTAATGGTCCAAGTTCATAATGTGTCTGAAAGAGACATTCGAGTAAACAGAGGTTGCATCCTGGCTAATGCATTGTGCAGACACTGCAGTGCTACCCAGCAGCAAGAGTTCAAGGAAGAATGACAGAGTAACGCCTGACTTGTTTGATTTCGCGACTCCCGCTGCCAGCTGAATGGAAAGTGAGGATCAGTGAGAAGCTTGCCCAGAGAGACCAGGTGTTTTCTTTAAAGGAATGGGATGTAGGATGCGTGCAAGGAGCTGAGCACAATATCCGGCTGCATGACGAAAGACCATTTCGTGAGAGGTCTCACGCCTGGCACCTGCTGACATAGATGATGTGAGACGGCATCTGCAGAGATGTTAGCTGCTGGTGTAATACAAGAATCCAAGCCCTTATGCTTCCCCATTGTGGTAGTGAGGAAAAAGAATGGAACAGTAAGGATGTGTGTGGATTATACGCACCTTAAACGTGGACTATCCCTGATCAGTACACAATGCCCGCATTCAGGATGCTTTGGACTGCCTAAACGGAGCAAGTGGTTCTCTGTGCTGGATCTCCGCGTGGGTACTACCAGATCCCGATGGCCCCTGAGGACCGTGAGAAGACTGCCTTTATCTGTCCGCTTGGCTTCTATGAATTCATGAGGATGCCTCAAAGGTTTCAGGTGCCCCAGCCACTTTTCAACGATTGATGGGGCGTGCAGTGGGGGACATGAACTTACTAGAGTGCCTGGTATACCTAGATGATGTTATTGTGTTTGGCAGCTCACTGGAGGAACATGAAAGCAGATTATTTAAGGTATTGGACCGACTGGAGGACTTTGGCCTTAAACTGTCCATTGATAAGTGTCAATTCTTTCAAACATCAGTAAAGTATGTGGGACACATAGTATCCACCGAGGAATAGAGACCGACCCAAGTAAAGTTGAGGCCTTGACCACCTGGCCACAGCCCAAAATCTAAAGAACTGCAAAGATTCCTGGATTCTGTGGTTATTATCGGCTTCATCAAGGACTATTCAAGAGTGATCCAGCCTTTACTTAACCTTACTCAAGGGTATCCCCAACCACAAAAAATACCAAAAGTCAGCGTCCCTCAAGACTGAAAGAGTGTATTTTCATCCAAGTGAAGTATTTGGGGCCCGCTGGACTCCTGATTGTGAGACTGCTTTTCATGAGATCATATATCAACTTACCCATGCTCCAGTGCTGGCCTATGCCGATCCAAGAAAACCTTACGTCCTGCACACTGATGCTAGCTTGCAAGGGTTGGGGGCTGTGTTGTACCAAGAGCACGAGAATGGCCTGAGACCAGTGGCCTTTGCCAGTAGAAGCCTGACCCCATCCAAAAGAACTATCCTGTACATAAGTTAGAGTTCCTAGCTTTGAAGTGGGCTATTGTTGACCAATTCCATGAGTACTTGTATGGGGCTAAAATACTAGTAAAAACTGACAATAATCCTTTGACCTATGTGCAGACCTCAGCTAAGTTGGATGCCACTGGCCATAGGTGGCTTTCTGCATTATCTACATATGACTATGCTCTCGAATACCGAGCAGGTCTGAACCACATAGATGCTGATGCTCTCTCCCGGAGGCCTGTTCCCAGAATGATTGGGTCCGATTGGCAGAACCTGACATTCGGGCACTCTGCCGGAAGTTTGACAGGGAGGAACAAATGTCCACGGACGCAGTGGACTGCATGGTGGATTGCTTGGGAGCCTCTGAGAATTGCATACCGCTGCTTATTGCCACTTTTCTGCAATAGACATTGGTGCACTGCCTCAGCTGGACAATGACAGTATTCGCGGCTCAATCCCGCGATCCATGATCAAAGCAGCTTTAGAAGCCCTCTATGCAGGAAAAGATGTCCAAATTACGCCCACTGATTTGAGAACTGCACTGTTATACAAAGAAGGTCCTAAGTTGAAACTGATCAATAAACTGTTATACAGAGAAACAGTAGACAGAGGGGACAAGTAGACAAACAACAACTAGTGCTGCCCACTGCCTTTCGAGACTCAGTACTGAGGTCCTTGCACAACCACATGGGGCACCTTGGTATAGACAGAACACTTGACTTGGTGAGATCCAGATTCTATTGGCCTAAGATGGGGGCTGATGTGGAGCAACACATTGAACTTGTAGTCGCTGCTTACAGAGGAAAGCTTTGCCCCAGAGGGCTGCCCCTTGTTAACATCACCACCAGTGCACCCATGGAGCTGGTCTGTATTGATTTTCTGAGTTTGGAGTCAGATCAAAGAAATATCAGTAATGTGCTGGTGGTCACTGACCATTTCACGAGATATGCCCAAGCTTTCCCACCAAAGACCAGAAAGCATCCACTGTGGCCAAAGTACTTGTAAAACTTTTTGTTCACTATGGGCTCCACAAAGAATCCATTCTGATCAAGGAGAGACTTTGAGAGTCGTCTGATCAAAGAGATGCTTTCTGTGGGAGTGCGAAAGTCCAGAACCACTCCTTACCACCCCCAGGGGGACCCACAGCCTGAACGTTTCAACCGCACTTTGCTAGATATGCTAGGCACCCTGCACCCAAAGGACAAGCCTAGATGGAGCCAACAAATTAGCACCCTGGTACATGCTTATAACTGCACCAAAAGTGATGCCACTGGATTCTCCCCCTACCGCCTGATGTTTGGAAGAGAAGCTCGACTACCAGTAGATGTGTGTTTTGGGGTCTCTCTGATGGGGTTCAAAGCTGACAACTATTTACAGTATGTGCAAAAGTTAAAGGCCCAGCTAACTCATGCGTACTAACTGGCTCAAACCATGGCTGCCAAAAGAAATCTGGCCAACAAAGAAAGGTATGATAAAAGGTGAAAGCACAGGAACTCCAGGAGGGAGATCGGTATTGCTAAGAAATCTGGGACTGCATGGCAAGCACAAGATTGCTGATAGATGGCACCATCTCCCTCACATTGTAGTGGGCAAACTAGATGATCTGCCAGTGTACAAAGTAAGGCCTGAGAATAATTCAAAAGATGTAAAACAATGCATAGAAATCATTTACTGCCCATTGGACAAATCTTAATTGAGTCTGAGCCCCTAGAAGATGCCCCTCTGGACCAGTGACTAGAGCTGCTGCTAAGAAAAGATCAAGAAAGTCTGCACCTACAGAAGCAAAGTTAAAGTGTTCCCTCCACAAGTCCCAGTTGAGCATGACTGTCAGTCCATATCGGAAGAAAGTGAGAGTGACTTTGAATACTATCCTTCTTACGAACTGAGTCAATTGTTTCGGGGCAATCCCTAGTCAATACTGGAGATGAAGCTGGGCCTTCTGGACTGTCTAAGCCCCAGCTTCATCCCTGGAGCCAATGCTCCCAGAAAGTGAAGTGCAAGCATCAGATCAGATGAAATGGAATCATTGTGCATGGTTGAACTGTTTGAGCTTTCAGGGAGGAAAATGATAGATTGGGGCAGACTGGTGATACACCCGAACAAGAAGAGTATTTTGAGTGCCCTGACAGTCCACTGCCAGTGTCCGAAAGCTCCATGCGAGCCAAATGTTGTGGACTCAGAAACTGTAACTCCTGGAGCTGAAAGTGCCCCAAGTTCCAGCCTCTCTACCCCCATGGAGACTCCTGACAAGTGAGGACAATGCTGAAAATGAGGC
The DNA here is from genome assembly GCA_016271365.2 of Neoceratodus forsteri. NCBI lineage: Eukaryota > Metazoa > Chordata > Ceratodontiformes > Ceratodontidae > Neoceratodus > Neoceratodus forsteri. The sequence continues at coordinate 55,882,216 of JADMNL010000036.1, forward strand.
TCAGAGTGCAGAGACTATAACAGTTCCCCTAGAAAGACTGGTCGAGCTGTAAAGCCTGTGGTGCACCTCAGTTATGATTCACTTGGGAGGCCTGTGGACTTGCCTCTCAATGTTGTCCATAAAGGAGTGTATGTGTCCCCGAGCTCATTGCCCAAACTGAGCATCAGTGCTAACTCAAGTTACTTGTGTTGCCCTCTAAGTATGGTGCCCTTGCCCCATCCAGCCCCAAGGTAACTGATAGGAAGGGCCCCTCTCTTCAGGTTTCATGTACAAGAGGTAATAACTTGAGTTATGGTACAATGTGTATGTAATACTGTGTAAAGAGTGACGTTGCAATGTTTCAGAAATGTGTTCTTGGTAAAATGATATATTGACTGATGATTACATGTGCGAGCCTAATGCAAATGTATATGGTTGCAGTTGAAACTTATGGAGTACTTGCTTGACGCGGACGCCAAGCTTTCCCAGGCCAGGAAGGGTGTAACCCCCTGCAAATGGGGTTCCTAAAAGACTTCCAGGAGCTTGCTTGAATGCTCCAAGCCTGAATGGTGTTTGGCATTTAAGCCATTTATCAGTGAGTGTTTTAGAACCTCTGGTACTGTCTCTTTAAGAGCTGTCTGCTTGCAGACATAATTAGTTGTATGGGGGACTGTGTGTTTCTTTGATTGAGTACCACTCAAGCTGCTGCCAATTCACTTCATTTTGCAGTCACTAGGAGTGCAAAGGAACCTATCTGAAAGATGTAACTGTTTGCCAGAAATTATTTAGAGTAATAATGAAATTACAGTTTGTCTAACCTGCTTTCTTTGCAGTCAGAACTGTGTCTGCTAGTTCCCATTCTAGTTTTGAACTGCTGAACTGGACCAATCAGTGTGGGGTAAGCTAGCTCTAAAATGGTGCCTTGGACGAATCAGAACTTGACTCATAATCTGAGCCAGCCACAAGAGGATTGTATGGGCAGTGACTCTGGGAGATGTAGTTTAGACTTCAGTGCCTTTTGGACCAACAGCAGCAGTCTATTGTGAGTGACAGCCAATCCAGTCAAGAACTGGGAGGAACTCAAAGGAAGTGCCCGGTTTTGTCAGTTGGAGTTTCAGTTGAGCTTTGGCAGTGAAGAAGGAAGGAGCCCTGTGCTTCTTCAGTGTGCAGTTTTAGTCAAAAACGTGTATAGGCCCAGAGTTCGGTCTGCAGCTTGTGTAACAGCTTGTTAGGACTGAATCCGTCCTGTGAAAAGAATCAAAGGATCTCTGAAGAGTGAAACCAGGCTCACCCTGTAGAAGACTGGAAGAATTGCTGAAAATTGCACCGGTCTGTCAGGAACTGAATCTGCTGTGTGTTCTCCGGTATTGTGCAGTAATTGCGATCGGGATACAGATGCAGCCTGCCTGGTATAGTGCTTTCTTTTATATAAATGTGTGAAGAGGTTTGTGTACCTCAAGTGAGCCCTGCTGACATTGAAGGACCCTATCTTATTTGGAGTCGTGAGTACTAATTCAGGGTCGCTCCCTGTTGAATTGCCACATTAAATCCAAATGGAATTACTGTACTGCTGACTGTTTAATTCTCCTTTCTCTGTGTGAAAGGGCCCTACCAGCTGCCACGGTTTGGACTAGCCACTAGGGCTTGGGTACCCAGGGACAGTAATCGATAGGGATAGGCCTGTGCACAGAGCCATAGGAAGAATTATTAGAGTGATAAGCTAATTAACCTGATTTCCCCTGTCCTTGTTATATCCCCTAAATAAATCAGAGCTGCTTGTTTCAGCAAAGTTATACTGCCTGAGGTATTTGTCTATGTTAAAGTACTGTACTGTGATTGTTGCACTGTATCTCATTTCACAGGAGGTCCCAGTGCCGAACCAGACCTGGGGGTAAGTGTATACTGTGAAGGTAATTCTGATATATTGTGTGGGCCACTAGTGGGAAGAAAGGGGGGTTGCAGTGTCCCAGAGGGCTGTGACCAAGTTAGTTTAACTATTGCAAACCCTGACCTCTGGGTGGAGGCACCCGCCATTGGATCCAGGCCCCTCAACCTGTAAGTGGCAAATCAGGCAGGGGTAGTAGCCCCTGGGATAGCGCCATCTAGGGGTTACATTGGCTTTTAACAACGCTTACAAAAGTCTGGTCTATGACTGGGTGCCTTCTTTTTTCTAAAGATAGCTAAAGAATACCATCCAATTCCTGTAATGTTTGTCTGTTTGAAAATTCATTTTTTTAATTACTATTCAGTTCCACAACCCGGTGAAATCAGTTGAGCAGAAGCGTACAGTACAAGTTTCACTGCAGGGCATCCACTCAAGTGATGTTACCAGGTTTCACTCAAGTGATATCATAGTGTTCCACTCCATAATATCACTAGGTTACAGAAATGATCAGTAATTAATAAACGAATATCAGGCACGAAAAAAGGCAGTATCAGGCCACCCTGATAGCTAAGCTGCAGTGCTAAAGATGTCAATCTTACATTTTTAGTATCACAATACATTATCATGACAATCTGCAGCAATTCATAATTTTAGGAAAAACAGTAAAAATCTGATTGGAGGAAGGTGGGGAATGGGGAATCGGGACTCAGGGTTGCACCCGAAGCAAAAAGTTAAGACACTTTATCACGGTATATCTTGCTGCATGATAATCATGACATTGGTTTTGTACAATGATAAATTACTGTCAGTGGTAATTATCACAATATATTGCCATATCCTGTTATCCTGACAGCCCTGTACAGCACATGGCACAGGCCACCAGAGTTCGGGAGCAGTCTTTGTTCACCACATCACAGGGCAGGCTAGGCCGCAGGCAGCTGCTGAAAGGCAGCATGCCATGGCTGGGGAGGGCTGTTGGCAGGTTCCAGCATTACAGTGACCCCTGCTGGTGGACCATGAAGCCTGCGTCTTCCACAGGTGCACGCTGTATGTCTGAGGCTTTATGGCACCGCTCACACCATGGGAAATGGGAGGAAACCGACTGGTGAAAATCAGGGAAAGAAAATCCCCTGCTGTCTGCGTGGTGGCACAAATGGCTTGAACAGGGTATATCCCTAGGATGACAACAGGGGTGAGAGATAACATGTATATGGAAATAAAAGGTAACAACAAGGGACTCTAAGGGGGGGGGGAGACAAGATAATTTCAAAGCAGACAAATGAAAAGCAGGGTAGGGAGATTGACGGTAAATGCATGCCCAAATTTCCAATTATATATATAAAAAAAAAAGTAAAGTAAATGTTATGTTTCCTTTAAGAGTAGAATAGAGAAATGGTAGCTGATGATGCCATTATAGAACTAGGATCATTATTGCAACATTCAGAATATTTTTGAGAACTGGTTCCCCTCCTCACCCCATACAAAAACATCCCCCTCCTTTTAAAAAAAACAAGAATTTCCTTTCAGGGATGATCTTAAGTTTTAGAGCTTAGTTTTGCGGTGGGAAGGGGGGAGGAGGAACTTTGGTTACAACCACAGGAAGAAAACTGCAGCCAGTATCTTCTGCTGCGAGGGAGAGCATGCAGTTCCGAGTCCCTGGAAGGGAGCAAGACACAAACACAAAGGCTGTGAGGGCTGTGGCTTTTGATGCCGCCCCCTTTCTCTCTTCCCTAAATGACAAAAAAAAAAGTTTCCTAATCAAAGTTGTGAACCAGCGTCCTTCGGGCCAAGAAAAATGTCCAAACACCACAACTGCAAACATAAATTCTTCAATCTGAAACAGATGGGCACTCACCCAGCCTAGCAAGCCCCATGAAGTACAAAGGTTGCTTTCTCCAATGCGATTGTCTCTTCAGCTATCCTAGGGGCTTTTGGCTAACTCTTCAATCCTTCGTCTTTACTAGTCTTGTTCCTCACGATACCCCAACCCCCCTCAAGGCCTGCTAAGCCAGAGTGGCTTTGCTAATAGTAGTGAGGCAAAAAAGATTCTGGGGTTAAGAGATCACATTTTCCTAGACTCTCAGGGTTTGCACTGTCATCAGAAGTTGCAGTATTTCTACTGTGCCACACACTACGAGCAAAGCAGCTGAATATCTGACTTGAACACCACTTTACCTGCTTAATGAAAGGTCACACAGCAAGATCACCCACAGTGCCAGCATGTGGATGCCCTCTCATCTGTTTCTCATCAGGATGATGTTCTCTATTTTTAATACTTAAAGCTCCCCGTGCCTCATACAGAAAGAGAAAGTTGCCCCAGTAGGATTCATACCTCTAACAGTTCGTTACGAAGTGTTCTCTTTCTTCCACACAAATAGGGCGCCAATGCAATCCCACATTGTACCGGCTGTTGTTTCACATAGCTGGATAACTGTGATACAGCAGTCCTTTCCTAAAACAGAAAGCTTCACATGTAAATATTGTGTCTTGTGAGACGCACCAATGAAGAACATTACTGAAACAGCAAGAGTTCCCCCTGCCTCATATGGAGAGGTTGTTGCTATGACTTGATGGAACCAGCTACTTCAAGACAAGCCCTCTTAAACTAGGATGGCTCAGAGGGAATGGGGGGTCAAAGCCAAACCAACCTAATGTGACTGAAACTGGACTAGATTGGGAAAGTGCAATATTTTTTAGCTCCCCTTTACAGACCCCAGTTGGGCTCTCCCCACTGCCTGTGCACAGTACTCCCCTCCCCCTTTAAATGTACTACTAATAAGTGCCCCATTCAGGGGCAGATACAGAATATTTTCAAAGGAGTAACAATTTTGTCAAGGAGGTATCTCGAAAAATGCAAACTGTTCCCTTTTAAAGCTCAGAATAGGCTACAACAGCTATTGTTTGCTAACCTAAGAGGGTAGTGGGTGCCATTCCGCTACATAGCTGGCTCCGCTAGAGGACTTATTACTCACAACTTGCCCCCTCAAGCAGGATCCCAAGCTTGCCCCCTCGAGCAGGGCTAGAAAGGGTAGAGCCCCCCCCCCAGCATCTAAGGGTATAAAAAAGGGGTAAAGAAGACTTCCCCGTGGATGCCTGCACACTAGGACTCCAGTGTGTGTACTTACGAGACGATAAAGGCATGTGGAGCTGGCAGGCATCCAACCTTCCAGCTGACACCACTGGCACTTCCCCTTAGTCACACAGCTGTCAGTGCTAAGGCAGAGACTGGCATCAGCCACCCAGGAGATGTACAGCGTCCTCTGGAACGCTTGATCCTTTTCCCCCCTACAACCCTCTGATGATCTAATCTTGTGGCGTGAACCTGGGTCTCCTGCATCGTGAATGGCAGTTCTGCCACTGTGCTGACAGGCCAACGCTTAGGCCGTACTTTCAGAGTGGAACATTCATCTCACATGCTGACTGTGCAGTGTCTCCAGTGTCGGAACATCCAGTGCGAATTTCATGATATCCCACGCTAGGCATTCCTACATCAGGGATGTAGCACAGCACTGAAGACAAATGCCCCACTATTAAACTGTGGCCAGATGATGACAAATGCTTTTCTACTGGCTATTCCCAGCATACTTCAGAGGCACATGTGGGGGAGGGGCAGTGAGAAGGAGGGCAGCTGGGTGGAAGCAGGAGAGAGCACGAGAGAACATAATCTTTTGGGGGTGGGTGTCAGCAGCTGGGTGGGGAGGGGGATTTGAATCAATTAGCAGGGAGCGTAGGTGTCAGCAACTGGGTGGAGAGGGATTAAAATTTATTTGGGATACTGTCCCTACAGCACAGTGGTAGAGTTGCTGTGGCATCAACCTGGGTCCAGGATCGAGACTGAGTCAGAGGGCCAGTCGGGGAGGATTAAGTGTCCCAGAGGATGCTCTTCGTGCTCCAGGGCTGGAGGGCCTCTGCCTCTGCTGCAGTGCTGTCATCTGGATGACCACAAGTGGTAGCCAGCAGAGGCAGAGTGGTAGGGTGGATGTCAGCTGAGCTCGAGGATGGTGCACCAGCATGTGCATCCCTGTCCCTTTGTACCTCCAACCATGCCATGCCGATCTCCTAGGGGCAAGGAAAAATGCACCGAAAACCACCCCAGCGTGGACAGCAGCTGGATGCATGAGGAAGGGAATTACAGTCTGTTATTTTTTTAAGAAACAGGTCAGTTTTTAAAGTATCATCAGAAAATTTGGAAATCCTCAAATCCAAAAAAGAAACACTCATTTGATCACTTTGTACTGTAAACTTTAAATTCGAATCAGTAGATTTGAGGTACTTTATGAATTCCCTAAGCTCATCCAGTGTGCCAGTCCACACCATAAAGATGTCGTTTATAAAGTGATGCCAGATATCAATCCTATCATGAAAAGGATTGCTCTGGACGTCACAGACAAATGTTTTCTCCCACCTGCCCACATAAAGGCTGGCATAATTGAGGGAAAAAGTTGTCCCCATAGCCGTACCTTTGTGCTTCAGAAACATGTCCCTACCAAACATAAAGCAATTCTTAGTTAATATGTGTTCACTGCATCCTAAGAGGAATTGCTTTTTTGGTTCATCCACACTGTTATCCAGGGATAACCAGTAGTCAAGAGCTGAAAAGGCCCCCGAATGGGGGATATTAGTGTACAAAGATGTAATGTCCATTGAAACAAGGTACCATTCCATTTCTGTCTGCATCTCTTGCAGAATACCTAGCATCTCTGACATGGGATGGTAGTGCTGTAACGTAAGACTTAATGTGTGCATCTACAAATTTAGATAGAGGCTCAGTAAGCGAGCCAATGCCTGCAATGATGGGTCTCCCAGGAGGGTAACAAGGGTCTTTATGAATTTTTGGCAATGTACAAATACTTGTCCTAACAGGGTTAGAGACAGTCAAGAATCCCATCTCACTCATACTGATTACTCCTGAAAATAAAGCATCATTCAAAAACATGTCTATCTCGTTTAAATTTAGCAGTAGGATCACTTTTAAGATGTATATAAAACTCTGCATCACTAAGTCACCTGTTAATTTCTTGGGACATGGATATGTTGTTCATCCACACTGTCTGGCAGGTATCCTTGCTGCTTTAAATCTTGCCGTAAGGTCTTCAAGCTGGCTCCTCCCACCCACCCAGGTGGTAAAACTCTCGGCTCCGCCCCATGACGCCAGATCTTCCTTACACGCTTGAAGCTCAGGTTTCCTCCTGCACGCTCTGCATATAAGACTGGTTCCTAATTCTTGGTTTTCAATTTAAAGTTTTGCATTATAGACTTCGGTCTTCTTTCCCTCATGACTCCACGGACAAATCGACTCGGTTTTAGGAGATGCCACTTGCGAATCTGAAAGATGTCAGACGGATCCGCCTCCACGTGTGTCTCTGTTTAGGCCTTGAGCACGACCCACAGGCTTGCGACCTGTGCTCTTCCTTCTCAGCCTCGTCCTCGAGCCGTGCTGCCCGTTTACAACTGGGGCGCCCTGAGAAATGTTTTCCTCCGGTGAAGTCAAAAGAGGCCCGGTCGGCGGTTTCCGCGGTGGCGGGCTCGGTGGATCAGCTAGAGCAGATGATCACCCTCGAAGAGGAGGCGGCGCGGGCCGCATATTCCTCGACCGCGGCATTTATCCCGCTCTCCCTGGGTTCCTCTTACACAGCTTCCTTTAAGGAGCTTTGTCTGTCCCTCTCCACTAGAGGAGAGGGACCAACATCTGCTGGACCTTCCTCTCGGTCCAAGAAGAAAGACAAGGGTAAGTCCCTCCGTCGACGCTCTTGGGAGTGGGAAAGGTCCCTCTCCCAGAGCTGTCAGCCATCGACTTCGGTCGATCGTTCGACCGGCCACTGGTCTCACGGTGTCCCCGTCCGGTCAGTTGACCGAGACTCCCGTCGATGCAGTCGAGATCTTTCTCGACCCGTTGGACGGGTTGTCGACCAGCGAGCGAAATCCTCTCACGGTTCCCGGTGGGAGTTGAGATCCGTGGGCTTGCCAGTGCCTCCGGTTCCGGAGCCCCGGGTGAACCCTCGAGCGAGGGGGCAGTTCCACCCGTCCCCTCACGCGTCCTCGGAAAGGCGAGGTTCTCGGTCTCGGACTTCTTCACGGTCCAGCCGATCCGGCCGTCAGCGTTGCTGCTCGTCCTCGTCCTCCTCTTCGGATGAGGGGAGACTTCGACGTAAGTTACGTCGACGATACGAGGACCTCATGTGGCAACAGCTCCTTCTGACCGGGAACAAGCCAACGCCGTCGCCTTCCCCGGCCATTAAGTGGCTGTCACTGGAGCGGCTGAAACAACCCCTTGTCTTACCCGAGGAGCCTGTTCCCAGGCCGGTTGTTCGGCCAAAACCAGCTGCTCCACCGATTCCGGTGGAACCTCCGCCTCCACAGCCGCTGTTTGGGGCTCCGACCAAGAACTCTCGGTGTTAGGGTCTGCCCATAGGCTGTCATCCCTCACTCCCGATCGCCCTTGGCAGGTGGAGGGTGGCTCAGGCCCGAGGCAGCTCTTTGCGGACTCTTCTGAGTCCGACGACGATTCCTCACTTTTCTCCAGGCGAGTGGACTTGGAGTCCTCTGGAGGTCAGTCGCTGGATGACAGCCCTTCGTCCTTCCTGGGTTTGCTCAGGCTCATCTCGGAGTCCACCGGGATGCAACTCGAGCCCATATCCAAGCGGGCCAAGTATCCCCTCACGGAGATATTGGACCGAGGGGATTCTCCTACGGAGGCCTTTCCTGTGGCCGAGGCCATTGTGGGCCCGGCCTTGGAGCTCTGGCAGCGTCCTGCTTCCTGCCCTGCGCCTTCGGCCAGGATGGCCAGGAAGTATGCGGTCCCTACCGGTTCCCTGTCCGGTTTCTTGGAACATCCCTCAGCCGAGGGGTTAGTTACCGACAGCGTTTTCCGGCGTGCCGGAAACGCTAGGGACGTGGACAAACCTCCCGACAAGGAGTCCAAGAAATTGGACTATGCCGGGCGAAAAGTCTACGCTGCGTCCTCCCCTTGGCCTTCGTCAGGCCAGCTCAGCCGTGCTTATGGCACATTTCTCCCATGCCCTGTTGGGTTCCCTGGACGAGGTAGTCCCTCATCTCCTGGCTGACCTGCAGACCACGGTTAGGCAGGTGCGGGACCAGGGCAGGGCGGTGGCCAAGCAGCAACTTCAGACTGCTCTAGACATTGGAGACTCATGCGCCAGGTCAGTCGCAGCCGCAGTGGCTATGCGCCGCCGGGCATGGCTGAGGATATCCACCTTCACAGCGGATACCCAGCACAAATTGGCAGATGTCCCCTTCCTGGGGACTGACCTCTTCGGCCCTGGAGTGGAAGGCCACCTCCAGAGGATCGAAAAGTCCAATGCCACTTTGGACTCGGTCTCATCCGCTCAGAGGGACAAGGGCCGCAGACCACAACCCAAGCCCTTTCGTTCGTCTGCGCCCGTGGCACGTCCGGCCCAGCAGCATCAGGGCCAGCAGGCTCGCGCTTGGCATCCCAAACCCAAGCCCGGCTTCCTCCTCCAGGAAGCAGGGAGGTAAAGGCCCTGGAGGTCCCTCAGCCGGTCCTTCCTCCAAGCCTGCCCAGTGACGGGTTGAGGGGTGTCGCCCCAAACCCCGTTGCCTCACCCCAGGTGCCCCCATGGGGCGGCCCGCCACTTTCTTTCCGCCTGGTCCATTATCACCACAGACCGGTGGGTGTTGGAGGTGGTGGGAAAGGGCCTGCCTCTGGAGTTCGAGCAGGCCCCACCCTTCAGAGCCATCGCACCTCAGGGGGCCTCGGGGTCCGAAGCCTCGCTGTCAGCTCGCCGAGCCGACATCACTCTCCTCCTCGAGAAGGAGGTGATAAGAGAGCTGGCGGACCCTCCCTCAAACCTGGGGTTCGTGTCCAGGTACTTCCTGGTTCCGAAACGGACGGGGGGCTGGCGCCCCATTCTCGACCTACACGACCTAAACAAGTTCCTAAGGTCTCGAACCTTCAGGATGGTCACTCTGGCTTAGATAATACCATCCTTGGAACACGGTGTGTGGTTCTGCTCTCTGGACCTGCAGGACGCGTTCTTTCACGTCCCTATCCGTCCGTCACATCAGAAGTTCCTTTGCTTTCGAGCAGAGGGATCCCTTTTCGAGTTCCAAGCCATGCCCTTCAGCTTATCTCCAGCTCCCAGGGTCTTCATCAAATGCATGGCAGTGGTGACAGCATTCCAGTGGCGCCGAGGGGTCCGGGTTTACCCTTACCTGGACGACTGGCTGATAGCAGCCTCCTCCAGACAGGAGGTGGAGCGGTCCAGAGATCTGGCCCTCCAGGTTTGCTCTCAGGTCGGCCTCCTCATCAACGAGGCCAAGTCGGAACTCGAGCTGAAGCAGGTGATTCTTTTCATCGGGGGCAGGGCTCGACCCTCTTCGAGCCAGGCACGGCTCGGCCGGACAGGGTGGGGTTCTTTCCTCCTTGCCCGATCATTTCTGGTTGGGCAATTACGCCCTGCCCGGGACTTCCTGCGCCTCCTGGGTCTCAAGGCGGCCTGTACCAGCGTGGTCCGTTGGGCCCGCTGGAACATGCGCCCCCTTCAGTGGGGACTGGCCAGCCAGTGGTCCCAACGCTGCGATCCATTGGACCAGCTACTGACGGTGACCCAGGGGATGTGGAACGCTCTCCAGTGGTGGACTGTTCCAGTTCATCTGCAGGAGGGCATCCCGTTTGTCCGCCCCGAGCCGACGGTCTCTCTATCGACCGATGCCTCTCTGATGGGTTGGGGTGCCCATCTGGGGGAACACCGAGCGCACGGCCTCTGGTCCCCACGGGAGTCCCGATGCCACATCAACCTGCTGGAGCTCCGAGCGGTCCGCCTAGCTCTCACCGCCTTTGCTCCGCTTTCTCGGGGTCAAGTGGTCCGGGTCCAGACGGACAACACCACGACCATGTACTTATCTAAACCGCCAGGGCGGACGCGCCTCCATGCTTCTATGCAAGGAAGCTCTCCGCATCTGGTCACTCGTGCGCAGCCTGGAGGCGGATCTCCTAGCCATTCATGTGGCAGGAGCCTCCAACACCCTGGCCGATGCCCTAAGCCGGATAGGGGCTGCGTCCCACGAGTGGTCTCTCCTGCCGGAGGTAGTACAAGATCTATTCTCCCACTGAGGCACACCTCAGGTGGACCTGTTTGCCTCCAGGGAGAATGCGAAGCTGAGGCTGTTCCATGCCCGCCCCCCTCAGCAGGGATCGCTGCAGGGGGATGCCTTCTCGAGGCCGTGGACCCCGGGCCTCTTCTACGCCTTTCCCCATTCCCCTTGATGCACAAGGTGCTTCTCAAAGCAAGGAGGGACAAGGCGCAGGTGATTCTGATAGCCCCAGACTGGCCCCGCCAGTACTGGTACCCAGATCTCCTCAGCCTCAGCTCCAGGCTCCCGAGGCAGCTTCCAGCTCGCCCAGACCTGCTCTCAGTCAATCAGGGGAAGGTAGTCCATCCGGACCTTCAATCCCTGCACCTGACAGCCTGGTTCCTGAGCGGCTAGAGTTCCAGGCCTTGGGTCTTTCCGACGAGGTCCTCAACGTAGTTGAGGCGTCCTGTAAGGAGTCGACCAGAAATGCTACGCTCAAATGGAAGAGATTTTCCATTTGGTGCCAGGCAAGGGCCTGGACCCTTCCTCCTGTTTCTTGGCGAGCATATTGACTACCTTTTGGTCCCTTTCTCAGCAAGGGCTTAGGTCGTGACCCTTAAGGTGCACCTGGCAGCCATCTCTGCTTGCAGTAGCGGGCCGGGAAGCAGTCGATGGCATGGGAGAAGGTGGTCTGGCGCTTTTCAAAGGCCTTGATCACATTTCCTCCAGTGCGAACCTCCACCTCCACGGGATCTATTGCTGGTATTGGCAGCTCATGGGCAAGCCATTCGAACCAATGCACAGGTGTAAACTCTCTCACCTGTCGTGGAAAACCGCCTTCTTGGTGGCTATCACGTCAGCCAGAAGGATGGGAGAGCTCCAGGTGCTCTGCATCGAGTCTCCTTACCTGGTCTTCCACAGGGACAAGGTTGTCCTGCGCCCCCACCTGAAATTCCTTCCGAAGGTGGTGTCGGAGTTTCACCTTAACCAGGTGTTGACTCTGACGGTGTTCTACCCCAATCACACCTCGGAGGCCGAATATAGGCTCCATACTCTGGACCCTAGAAGAGCCGCTACTATAAGGAGCGCACAGCTGAAATTGGGAGAGGTCTGCCAGCTGTTTGTCACCCACGCTGAAGTCAGCACCTGGCAGACCTGCAGCCAAGCGGACGATAGGCAGGTGGGTCACCTCCTGCATAGATCTCTGCTATAGTTGGCAGGCATGGAGCCTCCCAGAGGATAAGAGCTCATTCTACCCGCCATACTGCTGCATCGGTGGCTGCTTCCAGGGACGTCCCTATCCAGGAAATCTGCAGGGCTGCTACCTGGAAGTCAGCACACACCTTCATCACCCATTACCACATCGACCTTGAGTCACACCGGGATGCTGGTTTTGGGGCCTCGGTTCTCCAGTCTCTATTCCCTAAGTAGGGGGTGTGCGCCTTGCCTCCCTCCTCCCGGAGAACTGCTAGGAGTCTGCCAGACAGTGTGGATGAACAACATATCCATGTCCCTAAATACAGGTTCTCACCTGTAACAGGAGTTCTAGGAATGGTATATGTTGTTCATCCACTGACTCCACCGACACCTCCCCAGCCAGCACAACCTGAGCTTCCAGCGGCCAGATCTGGCGTCATGGGTGGAGCCGAGAGTTTTACCACCCGGGTGGGTGGGAGGAGCCGGCTTGAAGACCTTCCGGCAAGATTTAAAGCAGCAAGGATACCTGCCAGACAGTGTGGATGAACAACATATACCATTCCTAGAACTCCTGTTACAGGTGAGTAACCTGTATTTCTTGTACATACCTTTCCCTGGACATCACCATCACCATCACCGAGCCCCCCCTTGTCCGCTTGCTTAACAACGTTGTTAATGTTGTCTTGCAGACTCTTCAAAGCAGATGCTTCTTCACAAGTTATATTAACCTAAGTAGCTGCTATGTTAGCTTCAAATATTTGCTTAAAACCCCTTTCACAGGCTTTCTCAAAAACTCGTTCTGTCTCGTTCTATGGAGGCATATAACTTGAAGGTCCATGAAAAGTACTTACCTCCCTGAGAACTGTTTCCTCCAGATGGTTCCATTTCTTAGTAGCCAGCGCACATGTTGGCTTTTTTGAAATGTGCCTTGAGATCTAAACTCCTAGTGAAGCGATGTAAATCTACAAATAAATCGAAAGGCTGCGAGCCCTGAGTCGGTACAAAAGATAATCCCTTCTGCAATACTTGTAACTGAATATCCGAAAGTTTCTGTCCAGAAATGTTTATAACAATGCCTTCTTCATTATGATTTTGTTCAAATCCTAAATTACTCATCTGCCTTGAACCCTGCTTCTGATGTTTTCTGCCCCCAAGTCAAACTGACTTGGTCTTAGATCTCTGTAGTTCCTGGCATCCTTGAGATTCCCCCAACCTCTCCCTCTGTTGCCCCTGTTAATTTGTGTAGCTGGCAGCTGGAATTGAACAGTCCATTGCAGATCCACCTGCTCAAACTGGTCCTTGTCTAAAAAAGGGTCGTCTACTTCAGACCCACTATTATCTGTTGTATAAGTGGGAGAGTGGCTCCTGTTTCTGAGAATCCATTTGGGTAAATGAGAGAGAGAGTCTGAATAATTATTGCCACCTCATTTTTGTTTCAGCCCTGCAACGACTTTTTTATTCCAATTGAAAACTCTATTTTGGAGATAATCTTGTCGGTCTCTCTCAAATTTATATAGTTTATTCCGTTTGATTTTTATTATCCTCTCTTCTCATATTAGCTTTTAACTTTTTCTGAAAGAGCTCAAATTCAGGATGATGTCTGAACTCTAAAACCACAATTTCCCTATTGGCAATGTCAGTACTAACCTCTGGTTGTTGGGCTTCATAGTCGTGTATCAATACCCTCATAAACTCATCGGTTCCCAATTGCTGTGCCCCTTTCCAATCAGTAACAAGCAACTCTCTCTCCCAGCCATAGCCAGGACTTTTAATTACCCTTAAGCCGCGAGGGTAGCAGACGACCTTCAGTATGCTTCTAGCGTGGTTCCCCCCCAATAGCGGCGTCTACCCCTCATTATAGCTCTTTCCAATGTAATAAAAGTTTTTATATCAATAGGACATGAAGTAGAATCGCTAGCAGTCAATCTAGCAGTATAGTTAGAGGTTATAGTATTATCACATTCAGAGTCCTGAAAAAAAAAATCTTGTTCTCCTGCTGATACAAATACGCTGTTAACACACGAACCCGATGCTTCCCCCAAAATGGTGTCCGTAAAGTGTGCTTTGGACATTCCTCAGGCTGGGAGAAAATCTCAGTTGGGCAGCTTTACAGTTGGTTAATCCACAGTTGGAAAGAAGAACCGAAGCTGTATATCCCCAAACTCAATCTTGTTTAATCTAGAGAACACAGCCGTAGCTCTCTTAGTCGCCAAAAATTAGCTGGCAGTGTGAAAAAACAAAAGAAACACTGCTGAAGAAAACAGACCTTAATTCCCTTCTTCATGCATCCAGCTGCCACCCACGCCACATGATTAGAAATATTCCCAAGGCCCAACTATTAAGAGCATGCAGAAACTGTTCAGAGGTTAGTGATTTTATTGCAAATGGTGTAACAGATTTATTGAGAGAGGTTACCAAACCCAGCTTGTAGAACAAGCCTTTTTTGAGGCTTTAGAAACCCCAAGAGAGACATTACTAATAGAAAAATCCAAAGATGAGGAACCCTCCACGGCTAATTTTATTACTAACTATGCTAGACATACACATGAAATACAAGACATTGTTAACAGAAATTGGCACATATTGGAGAACAAAGCTTTATTGATTGAGGATGTAAAAGAGAGACCACGATTTGTTTATCGTAGGGGGAGAAATTTACAAGACAAATTGGTACACAGCTACTTACATGATAGGGAGGAAAACACGTAAGGGGGCACTTGGTTGCCCCCATTGCCCTCGGGCAACTTCAGCTGTGGAAATTGTAAGTTTTGCCCATACATTCTCAGGACAAACACTTTCACAACATGTAATAACAACAAATTATTCAAAATAAGAGAATTTTTTAATTGTAGTAGTGAGAATGTTATTTATCTTGCTACATGTGAGTGTGGTTCTTTTTATGTAGGAAAAAACAGTAGATCTATGAAAATCAGAATAGGGGAACATCTTCGTTCTATCTCCAACAGAGATGCAAAACTGCTCTGGCATGTCATGTTGCTAACAGTAGAAGTGGGAATCATTCTTTTAAAATCTGTGCCCTGGAGAGGTTTACCTTGGGACCACGGGGTGGCAATCTTGATGCTGAACTACTCCACCCTGAGTCCTTCTGGATTTTCACATTGGGGGACTTGAACCGCCAGGGCTCAATGACAGTACTGAATTGCTACCATGTATTAAGAGAAGGAAATAAATACTAATCCCTCCTTCTTGTTTTGTCTCCTCTATACATAGTTGTGAGTTTTTTGCATGTTTCTTATAGTATCTCATTCTGTTTTTTATATGTGTTTTTTCCTACGGTACAGGACTATTTGCTATCTACAGCATCCAACACTACTTTTTCTATCTGAAAACCATAGAACTCAGGTCCTAAGTGATGTGGTAATGTTAACAGATAGATATATAATATAAAACCACTATTTTCTGGTGGTAGTGTTATGGCTGTATATTATATATAAATGCATAGGTCCAAAAAGGTTTTGATATTCTATTTAAATTTTAGGTACCAATGAAAATGAAATTAACACTAAATCTATTTATATCTGTTAGTTAAATCTAACACTGCGCCGGCCTGGTGGCGCTGAGGGTTGAGGCGCTGGACGCCACACTTCGCGCTACGCCAGCGACCCGGGTTCGGGAACGAGCTCGGGTTGTCGGGGATCGTCAGGGGAGGACTGGGATTGAGCATCGGGAGACAGCTCTCCTAGTCCTGGGGTGGGATGGGGACTTTACATCGCGCTGCGGCGACCCCTGGGGACGCCCGGAGGTACCGCAGGCAGCAGTGTAACAGAGGGGGGGACCACGGCGGATGTCTGCACATATGTGCATGGACGTCATTGCACGTCCGTAGTCCCAATGGGGAAAGAACAAGGGAAAATTGCAGCACAGGTCCGAGGCAGCTTAACAGGCCGCAGTTCGCCGGGCGGACTATGCCTGGGAGGCATGTGCCGTACTGGTTCTCGCCGGGTGCGGGGGCTATAGGGGCCCTCTCACAGGTGAAGGCGCCTGCCAGCTGGGCATGCAACTTCAGGGTCGGGCGGCGGAGTGGAGTGGTGGCTGGATGTAACCGCAGGACCGTGGCTGCAGAAGGAGAAAATGTTAAATGTTTAAAAAAATCTAACATTGCTTCTCCTGCATTCAATTATACTTATTGTTTTTAATGGTTATGGATCCATGTAAATATGAGTGAAATGTATGTCTTTTTATGCACTGTTGCTTTAAATTCACTATGACCTGTGTATAAAAAGGGTCCAAGTGTTTGATACGCTATCCCCCTGATGACGCATGTTTGAATGTGAAACTGACAGAGGTTTGTAGCCGCGTTCCTGATGCACTTTTAGCACTTTGTGGCAGTATTTTTTATATGCATTTCTCATTAAAGCTGATATTTTGAAGATGGGAAGTAAAGTGAAGGGTACTGTTGTACCTGGGAAAAAGGCTGCACCTTAGGTCGAAAGAATGTAGAAACAAACAGTAGCTAAACAAGCTTTTGAGACCTGGCACCGGCTAAGGCAATATAAGGCTAATTATTGTAGCTCTTAATGTCTTCGTTTACGGGCAGCTTAGAATAAGGTGACGAATGAACTCACCCCAGGACTGTGGCATATATTCCAACATATAATCCTTTATTCCAAAACGAAGTAAAACGAACAAAGTAAAACCAAGTCAAACACACTGCACTGTTACAACTGTGCGTCTGTTCGTAGCTGCTGACACTCACTTCCTGGATACCACTCCCTACACGTCACCGAGCACCTGACATGTTTCGCTCTTTGCTGCCTGTAAACGAAGACATTAAGAGCTACAATAATTAGCCTTATATTGCCTTAGCCAGTGCCGAGTCTCAAAAGCTTGTTTAGTTACTGTTTGTTTCTATTTTGAAGCTACTCTGAGTAGTGCGGTTGTTTGTTTTGTTTTATTGACCACAGGTAATGCATGTCGCATGACTGTATCCTTGATGTATATGGCACAGCCACCTCCTCATTTTGTGAGTCTATCCCGTCTAAAGATGGCGCAATCAGGTATAGCAACAGCTGAGTCAGGGATCTTCGGGGAAAGCCACGTTTCCATTACAGACAGGAAGTCAGGGTTTTGCTGCGTGACTAAAGCTTGGGGTCTATCTTACACAACACTTTGGGGCAAAGAACTCGGAGGCCAAATACTAGCTTGGAGATGTGCAAGTTACCAAGTCAGAATAGGAGAAGGACTTGGGTGTGATCATCACGCATAACCCAAAGCACTCAGCACACTGCAGGAGAGCAGCAGCCAAAGCGAGTTGGCTGCTGGGCTATATAGCCAGGGGTATAACCAGCAGAAAAGCAGAGTTCATTCAGCCACTGTACAAATCACTGATTCAGCCACATCTGGAGTACAGTGTGAAGTACTTGTGACCCTACCTAAAGAAATACATCCACCTGTTGAAAATGGTCCAGAGAAGGGCAACCAAGATGATCAAGAAATAGCAAGGCAGGGCATATGAAGACAGACTCAAAGATCTCATCATGCGCTCACTGGAGGATGGAAGAGAGAGGGGTGACATGATCAAAACCTTCAAATACCTTACAATGTTCAACAAAGTGAGCTCTGAGGCCTTCTTCAACCCCAGTGGGAACAGGACCACTAGGGGGGCACTGTCTCAAACTGGCAGGGGAAAGACTAAAGAGGGAAATGAAAAAGTACTTTTTCACAGAAAGGGTGGTGGTGAAACAATGAATTGTCAGAGGAAACTGTCTCCCTGAAGACTGTGGAAAGCATCAAGAGAGGTTGGGACAGAGTAAAGGGGAACGTTTCCTGTGGGAGGAGCACAGGGGGAGGGAGAGTGAGGCACTGATGGGGAGGGAGGAACAGATAATGGGTAGGACCACAGAGCCCTCAATAGATTCTAAGAGAGTCAGCAAACTCGAGCAGACACGATAGACCGTAATGTCTTTTTTCTGCTGGCACAATCATATGCTTGTATAAGAAGCCTTTCACAGGAGTGTCCTAGATTTCAAACTTTCAAAAAGCTGATAAAACTTTACCATTTCGGAACATTTTTGATACTATCTGGAAGATAAAGCACTCAACTACTGACAGCTGCATATGCAGCACAATGGGATGACAAAAAGGTACCACTCAGGCCACTTCTCAAAAATCACAGCCTCACGTAGATGGTTGCAGATATCAGGTTGTTAGTCGTACCTGCACTGCATATTGTAAGTCAGTTTATAACAGCAGGACTGTGTTCTGTTTCCCTCCATGTTGATTAGTACCTTTCTTTATCTTATTCTTTGATGTAACATTATGAGATTTACGGGGACTCAATAAAAATACATTAAAAAAGAATTTCACAGTCTCAGCAGGCCCTGGCAGCAGCTTGTACAGGTACATACGGACAGTGGTGTGAAGCCTCTATGTGAAGACTGGGACAGCCGCGGATCAAAAAGCAGAACTGATCCTCCTCCAGCTCCTGATTCACACAACCAGACTGGAAGTAATTAAGGACAAGGTGAAGGAAGCCGATGATTGAATAACTAAAGCCCTTTCCATGACTGCAACTTAAAGAAACCCCTGCTTTAAAATGCAGGCTCAAAATAATTGAAAACCAACTAAAAACATCAAATGTCAGAATCACGAGCCTGCCTGAAAATAAGGAGAGTGAAGACATGAAAAAGTCTGTAAAATATTGGCTTACAACAATACTGAACTTGGATATGGGTTTAGCAATTAAGCAAGCACAGCGGGTAAACCGCAGATTGAAACCTGCAATTGACAGCTGCACAGGGACAATCATAATGATCACAGACAGTATATCAATCTGGGGCACCATTTGACCGGCAGTGAGGTCCCAAGCCCCACTTTTGGTGTCAGAATAGAAAATTAGACTATTCCTGGACAGTGGACTTAAGTTTCACAACATGACCCCACAGAAAACTAAGCACAGCGGGACCTCCACACTTAAGCAGACTAGACAGATCATAAAGCCTTTTATCTGCTGTCATGTTCATATGTTCACAGAAAACAATCTGAAAGAGTCCGACTCCAGCTCCAGTCTCTCAGGATTGTTCATTCATTTTTAATGCCTGCCCGTCTCAGGATTCAATATGGAGGGAACGTGTTCCAGTACTTCAACCCAAAGGAAACAGGTAAATGGGCAGAAAAAGCAGCCCAAGAATTTGATTGGATGAATGAGGAAACATGGCAAGTAAGTTGCTGGACAGAAGTGGATGAGGAGCTTAGGATACAGGGCTGGTAGTATTGCCTAGACGTTAGAGTCATGAGCTGTAAATGAGCTTGGCACAGCCAGCAAAATCTGGGTTTGATTCCCACAACCTCCACTTGCATACTGTGTGACTGTCAGTAAGTCACCTAACCTCCTCAGTGCTCCTGGGTCACCCCTGAAAACATGAACTTGTGCCTAGTGGGCCTTACTCCCTACCAAAGAATAGTATGGCTTGCTCTACAGTTACTCAGGATTAAACAGGTTCAAGCAAAGATGTATTCTGTCTATATGGATGAAGAGTTGGGAAAGGGAGAATGTACCAGTCAATTTACTTTTGGAAATGGTAGCCAAACTCTAATGATGGCAATGTAAGTTTGAGTGGTGCAATTTCATTGGCTGAGACCAGCCCACTAGCCTTAAATTAATCTTTAATTAATATACATGTAGGGCCTCATCACAGAAGCTTATCGCCAACATCTAATCCATCCTGGAACGCTCGGTTTGACTGACCCTAAACATTCTAAATAAGTTTAAATTGGCCCTCATTACCATCTCCGCTTAGATACCCATGTAGAACTTGAAGATAGTAGCCCAGCTGTTTTCTCATCAAGTCAGATGCGCTATGTACAGTTGCTACCTGCCGAGTTATAAAGTACTGTCTGCCTCAATTCTCTGTGCCAGTTGATGCTGTCCAGCATGTTATTTTCATTATTGCTGCCCCTCACCCAAAACCAAGGTACAGAGCGCTGTCATAGAAACAACGCACCGTGCATAGTTCTTTCACCACTGCCATGAAAACCACGCTTCATGACAGCAACCATAGCTACGCTAACAAAGTAGTGAGTCCTCTACTAACTTTAAAAAACAACAACTATTGAGTCAACAAGGGTAAGGGGTAAGATAGACCACTGAAGAGGGGTCACAGACATCAAACGGCTAAAAAAAGTTTTCTTGGGACTGTCACTGTTAATAGCTACGTAGCACTTCTTCGTGCCTGCTGACTGCAGCTCCGACCACCTACGTGGAACCAAGCTGCTTATCAATCAGATCTGCTGGATGGACTATTTTTTTCAATATAGCAGGTAAAACGCGTGAACAAAAAATATAAAGCCTGCTATAGTAGGAGATTACTATAAATGCAATAACATATTCCCAGTAGTTACATTAACCATATGTTAATCACCCCAAGGGGTATGTGGCACTCAGCTGCGCCTCATGCCACATTATACCCTTGGGGGGGTGACTGAACATATGGTTAATGTAACCCCGGGTCGTACCTTATTGCTTAATTATTACCGTTATTTAACTTTTTTTTAATAATGTAGGACAAAAAGTGGCCAAGATGGCATCTTTGCAGTTCTTGTTACATGTAACCCCCCTGCAAATGGGGGTTCCCAAAAGACTTCCAGGAGCTTGCTTGAATGCTCCAAGCCTGAATGGTGTTTGGCATTTAAGCCATTTATCAGTGAGTGTTTTTAGAGCCTCTGGTACTGTCTCTTTAAGAGCTGTCTGCTTGCAGACATAATTAGTTTGTATGGGGGGACTGTGTGCTTCTCTGAGTACCACTCGAGCTGCTGCCAATTCACTTCATTTTTGCAGTCACTAGGAGTGCAAAGGAACCTATCTGAAAGATGTAACTGTTTGCCAGAAATTATTTAGAGTAATAATGAAATTACAGTTTGTCTAACCTGCTTTCTTTGCAGTCAGAACTGTGTCTGCTAGTTCCCCATTCTAGTTTTGAACTGCTGAACTGGACCAATCAGTGTGGGGTAAGCTAGCTCTAAAATGGTGCCTTGGACGAATCAGAACTTGGACTCATAATCTGAGCCAGCCACAAGAGGATTGTATGGGCAGTGACTCTGGGAGATGTAGTTTAGACTTCAGTGCCTTTTGGACCAACAGCAGCAGTCTATTGTGAGTGACAGCCAATCCAGTCAAGAACTGGGAGGAACTCAAAGGAAGTGCCGGTTTTGTGGGTTGGAGTTTCAGTTGAGCTTTGGCAGTGAAGAAGGAAGGAGCCCTGTGCTTTTTCAGTGTGCAGTTTTAGTCAAAAAACGTGTGTAAGGCCCAGAGTTCCGGTCTGCAGCTTGTGTAACAGCTTGTTAGGACTGAATCCGTCCTGTGAAAAGAATCAAAGGATCTCTGAAGAGTAGAAACCAGGCTCACCCTGTAGAAGACTGGAGGAATTGCTGAAAATTGCACTCGGTCTGTCAGGAACTGAATCTGCTGTGTGTTCTCCCGGGTATTGTGCAGTAATTGCGATCGGGATACAGATGCAGCCTGCCTGGTATAGTGCTTTCTTTATATGGATGTGAAGAGGTTTGTGTACCTCAAGTGAGCCCTGCTGACACTGAAGGACCCTATCTTATTTGGAGGTCGTGAGTACTAATTCAGGGTCGCTCCCTGTTGAATTGCCACATTAAATCCAAATGGAATTACTGTACTGCTGACTGTTTAATTCTCCTTTTCTCTGTGTGAAAGGGCCCTACCAGCTGCCACGGTTTGGACTAGCCACTAGGGCTTGGGTACCCAGGGACAGTAACTGATAGGGATAGGCCTGTGCACAGAGCCATAGGTAGATTATTAGAGTGATAAGCTAATTAACCTGATTTCGCCTGTCCTTGTTATATCCCCTAAATAAATCAGAGCTGCTTGTTTCAGCAAAGTTATACTGCCTGAGGTATTTGTCTATGTTAAAGTACTGTACTGTGATTGTTGCACTGTATCTCATTTCACAGGAGGTCCCAGTGCGGAACCAGACCTGGGGTAAGTGTATACTGTGAAGGTAATTCTGATATATTGTGTGGGCCACTAGTGGGAAGAAAGGGGGGTTGCAGTGTCCCAGAGGGCTGTGACCAAGTTAGTTTAACTATTGCAAACCCTGACCTCTGGGTGGAGGCACCCGCCATTGGATCCAGGCCCCTCAACCTGTTAGTGGCAAATCAGGCAGGGGTAGTAGCCCCTGGGATAGCGCCATCTAGGGGTTACATACAAATCTGATACAGACTTCTCCTCGCAATGTTCCCTCCACAGTGTACTTAATGGACAGTTCCACAGCCCCAGGGGGGCAATACTAACGGTGTTGCCGCTGAGGCAAAGTGTGTTTGTGCAAATCATATTATCATTTTCTGTTAAATGTATTCCTTAGCCTTCTGAAATGTTTGCGAGTTAAAATGTTCAAGTTGCTCATTTTTCTGCACAAGATGTCCCAAATGACAGGCAGAATTTATAACTGCAGAACATTATGGGTTTGACTCTGGGACTTGAAGTGGAATTGAACTTACTGGTTATAACTGGCTGTATTTTATTTTTTTTTGTTTATTATGTATAAGTCTTTGTGTACTCATTTTTGCTGTTTGTCTGTTTATACTCTGTAAGGGCACACTGAGCCTTCAGGGGAAGGGTGCCCGAAAGAAATAAAATCTACTACTGCTACTATAGGATGGGATATTTCTAACATTTGTTTGAGAACATCCATTTATTGGTGTGATAAGCAATGCCTTTGTATCCCATAGTTTAATGGCAGCTAGCTTTAATAAGAAAATATATGTATTATATAACCTTTAGCAATTCCTCCACCAGTCAGTAATCAGAGCTAAGACTAAGGCATACTAACTTACTGAGCAATGCTGTATGAAATATCTGGATAGTCTGCACGAGAGATAATCTTGTATTATGCTATGTTCAAAACTAGAAAAGAATGTGTTTAGACAGAACAACTTGTATCTTCCAACCATTTCCAAAAATTATCTTAAATAATATTTTTATAATGCTTGAAACTACATTTTGAAAACTGTAACATCTTAACAGTTAATACAGTTCTCCTGTGTTGCCACATGCATTTTATTTACTTATTTAGTTTTTGTTGACCGGGTAAGTGCACTAGGCAAATCCTACCTATTTTCAGGCACGACCCGGGGGAGGGGGATACAGATGAATGCCAACTGACCCTGAACCAGATTAAGATGTTGGTGGTATTTTTTTTTTTAAGTGAATGAGGGAAATTTGGCCAGGACACTGGGGAAATTCCCCTACTCTTTTCGATAATTGCCATGGGATCTTTAACATCAACCTGAACTACTACCAATCCAGGCAGATGGGACCTCGGTTTAACGTCTCGTCCGAAAGACGACACCTCAGAAGTGCAGCACCCCTCTCATGCTGCACTACAGTGTCAGTATTGGGATATTAACCCAAGTGCCAGATGTGGGAACTGAACCCACAGCCCTCTGATCTCCCAGTCTCAGTGGCGAGTGTGCTACCTACTAAGCCACATATAATATGTTAAAAATGACAGAATTTTACAAATGCAGTGAACCATTTTATGTTTTTTATGTTGATGTATGGTCACCGTAGTGACATATTAATCATATATCTACTTAGCTGTCTGTGAGATTTCATAAAAAAAAAAATAGCCTCAAGCCGTAACAATTCCGAAGTTATCACGTCTTAAAGAAAATATCTTACAAAAGGTATAAATAACTCTTGAACTGCTGGGGCTAGAAACTTAATTTTTTTAAATACTTTTTCCATAATGATAAAGTATATCGATATACTTTTTTATTTATTTATTTATTTTTAATATCAACATGGAGAATTTCCTGACAGTTTTAAAAAAATAAAATCAAAATTTGCACCTTTTCTGAATTTTGGTATTAGTCCCCACAATTAAACTGGTATCTATAGAAGTGTAATACCCATTAACATTCATCTTATATCTTAAATCGCATTGCTTACATTTCAAATAATAAAATAAAAGTTGAAAAAAATGTTTATCTTTCCTAGGGATTTCTCCGGTATTATAGGCAGAAGACCATGGGGGCCCATCTTGACTACCCACACATTTCTCAGTGGTAGTACAGTAGTTTATACTCCAAGAGAATGTGTCTGTCATATCGATCCCTGAAAGTCACTTTGTCTGGGGAATCAAAAAGGTTTGTTGAATGCATGGCAGATAACTAAGAGTAACCAATTTATGTTTATAACATTAACTATACTAATATGAATTTATAGAGCAGTTTGCAGGGGTATGTAGGAGGGAACAGATTTAGAAAAACTGTAAATATTCTAATGTAAAGTACAGAAATAGATTAGTTGCCATACTGGACCTTGTAAGAACAGATCCAGATGCAAATACAGTAGTTTGATACCTTTTCTTGGACCAACATAGATGTTACAAAAAAGAAAACAATATCTAAGCTTTTGGACCAACCAGGTCCTTCCTTGGAGACTTAAGTCATAAGGACTTGATTGGTCTGAAAGCTTAGACATTGTTTTCTTTTTGTAACATCTATGTTGGTCCAATAAAAGGTATCAAACCATCTGCTTCTGGATCTAATGTAAAGTAGTCAGGTAATAGTTACATAAGTCTTATTAAAGAGCCACTGACGCCTCAAGAAGAACTTTGAAGAACATAATATTTGAACACACAGCAGCTTATATTTCTCATTAGCGCGCTGAATTTCTTACCTCCATTATTTATTACTGAGGTCAGATGCATGAAAATAGAACTGTTCCCTGAAGGACCATCAGCTCCTATTGCTTCTTCCCAACCTGATGTCATAACAGTGTGCTTGTGATAGCACAGTAATTCCCACAGCAACAGACTGTGATGTCACAACAAAGCTTTATGATGTCAAGCAGGGAGTAAGTTATAGACACAGATGCGCTCAAAGGGATAGAGATCCTGTTTTTGTGGGAATTTTCTTCAGTAAATAATGAAGAGGAGACATTTGCAGAAGATATGTGAAATACCAGCTGAACTGTGTCTGGCTATTATGTTTTCCAAAGTTTTTTCAAAGGTGTCAGCTGCTCTTTAACCATCTGTATAGATCTTTATTTCTTGCTCCTTGATTCAGTGGAGGAGGAAATGAAATGTTAAATGTTATTTTTATATAGGTTCAACATGTTTAGAGCTAAAGACAGCTGCTTCAAGATGTATGCATTATAACTTTCTGTTTTATTTTCTTCTTTTTGTCTTGCTCTTTCCACCCAAGTCATGGCCTAAATACATCATACGTAGTATGCACTTTGCTAATAAATACACATTATGCTCTAAAATCAATAAACATTTAACAAAAAAAAAGAAAAATTTTTTGGTAGGTTGTTCCAGATGCCCACCACCTTCTGAGTAAAAAAAAGAACTTGTTTGCTCTAAAGAGTTACTGCTTACATTGTTTTGGATTCCAAACTATATCCAGGGGCAAGCCTTGGCTCTATAGAGGATGGCGTCTCAGGAGTTCAGGATCAGGATCAAGAACTGGTTTTGTGGGACTGGAGGGAGTTTTAAGGCAGTGTAAGAAGGGGGCAGAAAAAGAAATTAAAAAAAGAAGAAAGAAAGAAACTGAATGCCAAAACATGCATGGTGATGCACACGAGGAGGAAGAACCCAGGACTGAATATTAGATGGGAGGGGTTCAGATGGACACTATATCTAAGGAAGGGGGACCTGGCAGTCATCAAGAGCAACCCCTTAAAACAATCCAGCCAATGAAACAAGGCCTACAAAAAGGCAACAAGAATGTTGGGGTGTATAGGAAAGTTTTTTGATAGCAGGCAGAAAGAGGTAATACCACCTCTCTGTAGATGGCGAGACCTCATCTGTAGTACTGTGCCCAGTTCTGGAGTCCCCACCTACAGAAGACAAAGACAGGCTGGAGACGGTACAGTGTAGGGTGATCAAATTGATTTAGGGCCAGCAGGGCAGATCCTATGAAGACGGTTTAAGGCTCTGAACATGTACTCGCTGGAGGCCAGAAGGGAGAAGTACAATATGATAGAGACGTTCAAGTTCCTGAAAGGAATAAATGAGGTAGACTGCAAAGAATCAGTCAGCAGGAATGGTGAGTCACAGGGACAGGAGTAGAAGCTAGCAGGGGGTGGGGAGATTCGAGAGGGACAAGATAAAGTTTTATTTTACATAAAGAGTGGCTGAGCCATGAAACAGCCTTCTGACAGAGGTGGTGGACACAAAAAACTTCAATGGTTTCAAAAGCAGTTGGGACAGAGTTTAGAGCGTAATGGTTACTAAGGGGGGGTACTAGTAAGGCAGGTAGCAAGGGGGGGTGAGGGTAAAATCCCCATCTAGATAATAGATCTTGGGGTTGGTTAGGGTACAATAGGGCAGACTGGATGGACTAATGGTCTTTTTCTGCTCACATTGCCTAGGATTGTGTGAAAATACATATTTATTCATTTTTATTTATTTTGAAAAGTTTCATCAGGAAAGGCATACTGAGCTACAATAGCTCGTTTCCAGATGCATCCTGGGGGACAGGGGAAAAGGAGATACGATTTTTGCATATTTGAATATGAGATCTAAATAAACTATACATAGTAAGAGAATTTAAACTAGCGTGGGACAGACAGTGTGGACAGCTTTGCTTGAACAATTAAAGGGGAAGAGGGGTAACCACCTTGGGCAGACTAGATGGATCAAATGGTCCCCATCTGCCGACACCATTCTTATGTTCTTATAGAGCTAAGCCAGTTCATACAGTTGAATACATTTAAAGCAAAGCCCAAACATTTTGTGGGATTGGCAGACAGCACTAGCCATCCAGATATAGTCTATGTACATATAGCATTAATACATATACACAGTACATTTATACACACACACTCATACTTATAAACTCATATACATACACCCAAATACTTCAACACAGATAGGTAGGTGTGTGTTAGGAGACCCTTCACCCCTTGGGATGCACACCCCACAAGGGGACTGGTTGGGAATAGAAGATGAGTGAAGAGGTGGGGGGGGGGCAAGCCTTCCCCTCAAGCACGGAAATCCACGGGTATGAACACTACTCGATGTAAACCCAGCTAGTGCTATAGGCTTTCGGCCTATATACATATACACTAAAAACATTTCAAGTATAAAAAACAGCCAAGCTAGGTTACATACTATATTTATCAGTGACAAGCATGTCGAATGTGAATGTAACTTAGGCTGTACTGCCTTAGAAAAGGCACCTAAGCAAATACAGTTTCTTAACCTGGGATCTGGTGTAGCACGCTAGTGTGTGGCCTATTAAGAGCTAGGGTTTCAAGGTGTGTGAAAAACATGAATATGGCCCTGTCACCCGTAGATGATGGGACCCCAGTACATCTGTGCCTCTGCCCTACCTCAGCACCGCCACCTGATGAATGACCACTCTAGGGGCTATATCCCCCATCCGACCACACCTGGGGGGCAAACCAAGGTTCCATGGATGGTTGGGGGTAGTAGGCAGGTGGGAATGTAGGGTCCAGGGGGATGCCTTGGCACTCCTGAAGGAGTCAGATGTCAGGGATGGACAGGAGGGAGGAAAAAAGTGCAGATAAAAAAGGAATGAATGTTTCTGCAAAGTTATTTATTTAAAATTTGGTAACATGGAAAGGCACTCTGAGCAAAGGCTTGTTTCCAGGTGCGACCTGGGGGAGGGGTACAAAGGAATGGAAAAAGTCAACAAAAATACATGGCAAATTGTTAGCAAATACAGAATGCAACGTAAGGAGGTAAACAATTACCCATGATACAAAAAATATCGTAAAGGCAAAAATGTAATGTAACCCAAATTAAACTGCAACATACTCAAACAAAGGGTACAGCAGGCTGCTAAAAGAATGGGACATTTGTTCATAAACAATCCTCTCAAATAATTTAGAAATTAGGGGAGAGAAGGGATATGAGACAATTATTACCAACCTATCCAACCTCGTGTGACCGAGATTGCCACCACATTTGCTATCTGTTGTATCGCGGGTGCTCTTAGTTTCACCATGGTTGCTGCTGTGCTTACTGTACTCTGCTTTTTGTTGTAATTGTCAGTTTGATCAACTGAGATGATCACGTTACCCTGTCTTCTATTGCTGTATTACAACTGTTTTGTGTTGTGATGTTGTCACTATTTGTATTGTTTAATTGGCTGAACAAGCTTCTCGCCATCTCTGTAACCTGCTCATCTCTGCTCCTAATTCTGGCCTCAATCTTCACTCCAACTCTGGAAACGGGTTCCTTATTCCCAGGCGCAAACTGAAATCTGGTCAGCTGGCTTTCTATTACAGATTCTCCCAGCTATGGAACAACCTAACTCCGAGTGGCTGCCCATCTACCAGTGTTTTCTGTACTGAACAGTCCCTTAGAATTATGCTTGCATTCCACTGTAATTCCACCTTACTGTGTTCCTCCTCGTATGCTTTGTACAGTCCATTTACCTTGCACCCTGCTATTGGTTTTGTACCTATTATGATACATATGATAAAACTATTATTGCACAACTCTGTATGGTAGTATCTTTATATATATATTTATTTCTTTTTTGTTGTGTTCCTTTGCTCCAAACCTTGTATATTACACCCCCCCCCACATCTGTAAACAAGATTCTTGCTCTATGTTTACCTGGTAAACCCATTTTGAGAGAGAGAGAGAGAGAGACAGAGACAGAGAAAGAAAGAAAGAAAGAAAGAAAGAAAGAAAGAAAGAAAGAAAGAAAGAAAGAAAGAAAGACAGACATACTCAGAGGAGATGTAAGGAAATACTTCTTCACGGAAAGGGTGGTGGACACCTGGAACAGCATCCCAGCGGAGGTGGTGGATACTAAAACAGTAACAGGATTCAAGCATGCATGAGATAGACATAATAAAGGACCTTAGAAATAAGGCAAGGTGTGGGCGGGGGGACCGGAGATCGAGTAGGGTCTGCGGCGGCACAGTAGGTAGGGAAAATAGCACAAACTAGGTGGGCCAAAAGGTCCTTTTCTGCCGACAACTTCTATCTTTCTAAGAAAGAACTGCATTGTACATCTGTAAACAAGATTCTTACAATCTCCCCCTTGCAGGCAGGATTTCAAAAAAATAATGGGACAACTAAACAAATTTTCATACTTCTACATATTATTGACAAACAAACTGTTTAATGCCGTATTGGCCCTAGTAAGAACAAATCCAGAAAATATGGTTTTATACCTTTCATTGGACCAACAAGGATGTTTCAAAAAGAACAGATCGTTTTAGCTTTTTGGACCAACAAGTCCTTCTTCGGAAGCTTAATGACAGTTATTTAGAAAATCCCATATTATTAACACTTAAAACGTGCAGAAAAAAACAGAAATAATTCTCACTGGTTTAAAACAGGCATTCAGTACATAATTAAAGTGACCCTTCAGCTGAACCAAACTCAAAGGTCAAAAGCTGTCCAGAGATGACAGCAGGCAGAGAGTTCAATCCACATATATTATACCATGTATCAGTCTAATGAATAACAAAACACTAAGATTCTCTACTCACTAAATGATATGTCAAGTGAAAAAACCTCCCAAAGACACATACTTCAACAGTGAGGTAAGATTACACTAGTAGAAGCCAGCTTAAACTCTGCTCAGAACTCTGCTAGTTTGTGAATATGGCCTATGATAATAAAATGACCCTGGATAAAACAATTGCATGCCAAAATGTAACATTAACAACTAACAAATGAAACATAAGCCACAAAAATTACAACAGAAATTATCTTTACATGGCATACCGAAGGATGAAAGTGATGTTGACCCAAAGTCAATAAGTGTATCACACTGATGAAAGTACAACTGGCTGGAGATATATTCCCAACATACTCTCAGCCAGCTATTATGTTCCAGAATCCTTAAGGCCTTCAGTGTTATAACAAGATTTTTTGTAACATAGCTAAATTACAGAGACCGAAAGCAGCAATAACGATTGGTTCAAAGGCATCACATGGCACAGTTTGGAGACAGCATTAATTTTACAAATAATGCCGCCCCCAAACTGAAGTACCAGGGTGAGCCACACAGCCTGAAAAGCAGCACAGGAGCAAATGGTAGTGTATCAGATGGGACAGGTACTTGTCTGTTCCACCCACCCACCCAAATGCCCATGACTGTCAGCGCATGAGTGTCGGCGAATAAACAGTAAGCAAGTGGTGTAATGGCGTCAGATGGTAGTAGAGCAACACGGCAGTATTCCAGCAATAATCCCGTGTTGCTAGACAACTACCTGAATCATGCACTGAACAGAAAAGAGTAGTGTGATAAAATGCACACACCGAAAAGCAGACGTGTTCTGTGTCCCACCCACCCGAATGCTGGTAACACTCAGGATCTCGATTTCTCAAGTCGGGCTGTCTCCTGTTGGGCGAGTTAGCGAGCAGCTGCTGTTGTTCCTTATGCGTCCATACTGGCTCTCCGTGATACTCCTGTGCAGCTCATGCTCCTGGTCTGTGTCACAGATGCCTCACATAGGAATGTCCTGCTGCTACTGTAGTTGTGTACAACAGCGTCTCACTGCGTGATGGGTTGCCGAACCGCAAAGTCCAAATATCAGGCAGCAGCCCGACCCAATGAGATAGCTGCAAACAGCTATAGAACCAGAGGCAGAAAAGCAGCACACAGTACATCAAACAGAAGGTTAAGCCCAGTAAGCATGCACGCAGAGCAGAGAAACAGAGCCTCCGAAAGTATGCAAATTAATTACAGAGTTCGATGCGGAAACAGAAAGAGCAGTCTACTGGAGTCCTCCTAATGACCCTACCACAAAAATAGCCGCGTAGAATCACATGAAACTGGTAGTTTAAAGAAACGTTTCTGCTGTTGTGTAGCAAATGTTACTCCAGACAGTAGGCAAATATTATTCCAGACAGGCCTGCGGCCTCGTGCCACAACGGTCCCAACCATGCATTAATTCCCCATTAGACGCCACCTTCATTGTGGCTTAATGCTTACATACATGATTATATCAATTGTCAGTGTAAGTGCCAGATACAAAGAAGTACTAGTCAAGGACCCCCAAGAAATTGAGACTATGCAGTTTGATATGTACAGATTTCAATAAATTGTCAGTGTATAATCAAAATAATACATATATAGAAACAGTCTAAGGAATCTAAACAAAAATTCCTAGGAATTAAATCCCCCAGGAAAGTAACTACTTAAAATGAAATTTATGTACATGAATCCTAATACACCATCAATTACACCAATCACTACAATAGTTAACCAAAAAGGAATTACACCTGTCATGAACCCCCAAGTAAATAAGACGATGCGTCCTAATAAGTACATAATGTAAAAACATAACAGTATATACTCGAAATACAGAACTAGCAGAAGGAAGTAAATATCCACTACAATATGAGCCCAGAGTGCTAGCCACTACGACACCATAATGTCATGTACCTGAACATAAGTTTACCTCAATATCACCACAATATTCACATCCACTATACTCTCATAACCACCCACCTCAAATACCCATATTAAAAATTAAATGTGCCACACTTCTCCCCCTGCAACACACACATAAACATATACACAAACCCACACACATACACACACACACATCCACACAATACTAATGTGAGAGGCCAATCTGTAGATAACCAGTTAAGAGGGACTGTATAAGAGTCAAAGTCCAAGGCTTGCTGAAAACCTAAAATATGTATGTCCATCCTTTGAAGTAAAGGTCCATGTAAGTTTACGTGTAATGTGGCATAAATCCAACATCAATGTTTAAGCCATCTTCCACCATATTAAGAAGTAACATAAATCTGATCTCACAAGCTTGTCTCTGTTGTGTACTGCTGAAATGTCCTTTCAAGACCATCACAGACATATCTGAGATTGGGCATCTTGAGAGAAGTGTTGTACCACTGGTTTGTCAGTCACCTTCCTATTAATATCATACCTGTGTGAATTCATTCTAGTGCAGAGTTGTCATTTCATCTCCGCCACATACCCTGTGCGAGGACATTTCCTGCATTCAATAAGATAAACAACACTGCTTGATATACATCTACAATTGCCCAATATCCTGAACTGTCTGTTGTGTGAGGTAACCATACAGTCTGAAGTGGAAATGTGCTCACAAGTTTTACATCTGTGTTTATTACAGGGTTGTGTGCCCTATGATGTCATGGCACTCTGTTCAGGTTCAAGTTTACACTTAATAATTTGGTTGGCTAAACTGGGTGGTTGTTTAAAAGATAGTAGTGGCAGTTCTCGAAAAATACAACTAAGGGTTTCATCCTCAGTGATTACTGGGTGTAGGTCCTTAATAATCTTATGCAGAAGGTCAAGGTCAGGATGATACGTGACTACTAAGGGTATTCTGTTAGTAATGGTCCTTTCATTATATTGCAGTAGACAGAGGCAGGTGGCTGTATTGAAGAGGTGAGACTTTAGGTTATACTAAAAAGAAGCTGTAGTGGGGCACCCAATGATGGCAGGGGGCAGACTGTTGAATAGCTTGGGGCCCTTGTAGTAGAGGGTGTTCTGGCCATGCATGGTACAAAAGAAAGGTATGTAGAAAGAGAGGGTGGGAGACCTTCTAGTGGTCCGAGGGAGGGATGACTTTGGGAAAAGGGACAGAATGCTGTCAGGGAGAAGGACTAGAGATAATTTATGAAAGAAAGTGACTATTTTGCTGTTAAGTCTGTCCTCAAGCAAAGGTCCAGTTTGAGGTTCTGTACAGGTTGCAGTGGTGAGTACATCTGGGAAGACCGGAGACAAATCGAATGACAGTGTGATATGTGGCACGGAGTTTTTGTAGATTACCCTGAGTTAAGGGTGGAAAATAGACTAAAGCACAGCTGTCGATGAGTGGGAGCAGGAAACTGGTGGTGAGGAGGGTCTTGGACTCACTGGTTAGGAATGGCTTAACCCTATATAGCATTCCAAGCCACTCATGTTTTTTTGTTTTTTTTTTAATTAGTTGATTTACGCGAGAGTCAAAGTTGAGGTGGCTGTCTAGTAGCAACCCAAGGTACTTAAATTCGCTGACTCTATTAATTGAGTTGCCGTCATTGTCGAGAATCGTGAAATCAAGGGAGAGCGGTTTCCTAGGGCTGGTGAAAACCACTGATTTGTTTTTTCTGCATTCAGAACAAGACCCTTGAACATGAATCAGGAGTGGAGGCTACTGAAATCAGACTGCAATTTATTAAGTAGGGAGGAGGGTTTTTTTTGTCTTTGCAGAACAGAGCGGCATCGTCCGCATACAGGATGAACTCTGTTTGTGCAGATTTCGGGGAGAGAACTGACAACCAGGGAGAAAAGGAGGGGACCCAGGATGGACACTTGGGATATCCAAACTTTATCAGGCAGAGATCGGACAGAACCCTGTTTATAATGGTTTGGTGGGACCCAAGACTAAGGTAGCTTAGGAACCAGCTGGTGACGTCAGGGCAAAAGTGAAGGTTGGAAAGGGTGGATAGAAGGATTTTGTGGTCCACAAGGTCAAAAGCTTTTGTGAGGTCCACAAAGACTGACCCAGTATAGAGTCCATCGTCCATGGCTCTACTAATAAAGTTGGTAAATTTGATTAGGGCAGTTTCAGCGTTGTGAACAGACCTGAAACCATGCTGAGCCTCAGTCTGACGTTCATACGTTTTCAGGAAATCAGTAGTTTGTTTATGAATGATTTTCTCCAGAATTTTGGAAAGGGGGGCCACAAGAGAGATGGGTCTAAAATTGGAGACGTCATCCTTGGCCTGTGATTTATGGAGGGGTTTGATTATGGCGCATTTCCATTTTAAAGGATAGGTCCCGGTACAGAGGGAGTAGTTTAGAATATTGGTGAGGGGAATAGCAATGGAGTTGCAGACCAATCTGAGGAACTTATAATCAATGTTGTCAAGCCCTAGGGAGGGTTTGGGGTCGTGAGCCTTGATGAGTTTAATAACTTCACTAGGAGTGAGGTATCAGAAGAAGAAACTAGGTTGGGGCGTTGGGAGCATTTGGGTGGAGGGTCTAGGGGAGGGGGCTTAAATTTATTGAGGTCCCCAAAGAAGCTGTTAAAAAGCATACAATTGTGCCCTACAGCCATCTAGGACCGGGGCTTTTTCCTCACTGGAAACAGGGGATAGTAGTTGTTTCCTCTATCCCTGAAGGAGGGTCAGGAGTGTGAGGGGGGCTAGGTATGTATTAATCTCCTCAGGAGTAGCTTCCTGCTCTGGGGTGTACAGCTTTTAGTAATACACACAAAAGGTGCGAGCAATGCCATGAAGCTTTGTGCGCCTGGCCCCATATCAGGATGAAGCATTTTTTGTTGTTTATGCAGCTGGCAAGCCAGGAGTCTGGAAATGTGGGTGTCTACTTCACAGTAGTGCTGCCTTAAAAATGTTAATGCGATTTCAGTCTGCTGTAGACAAATGGAATCAAGGTCTGCCCTGACCTGCAGCAGCTGGGGGAGAACAGATTAATCTTCCTGCTGGTGTGCCAGTTGTAGGAATGATAGTGCATCCTCCAGTACTCAATGGCGTTCCTGATGTTTCTTTTTCCTGGCAGCAGTGTATTGTATTATGTGGCCTCGAAGGACCGCTTTTAGGCCGCCCCACTGGACAGAGTGTGGCACAGCTTGAGGTGAGTTGTCCCAGATAAAGTCAGTAATTGTGTCTTGTAGAAATTCCCTGAATTCTGAGGTTTTTAAATAAGATGGGATAAGATGCCATTGAGTGTCACCGCGCTCCAGTCCCAAGATCCAAAACCCATTACCTGGGCATGATCAGAATGGGCAAAATCATGCACTTGGAGGCACGGAAACCCTGGGGTGGAGTACATGATGGGGGGGGGGGTGGTACTGAAAGCCACCAAAGAGGAAAGGGACCTGGGGGTAGTCATCTCTAATGACCTAAAAGTGGCCAAGCATTGTGACAAGGCAGTGGGGAGAGCCAGTGGGATGTTGGGGTGTATAGGAAGGGGTATTCCCAGCAGGAAGAAGGAGGTGATGATAGTGCTGTAATAATCACTGGTAAAACCTCATGTAGAGTACTGTGTTCAGTTCTGGAAGAGACATCTCTGGAAGGACACAGACAGACTAGAGGCGGTCCAGAGGAGGGCAATTAAAATGGTGCAAGGTCTGCACCAAAAGCCCTTTGACTATGAGGAGAGACTAAATGACCTCAATATGTACACTCTGGTGGAAAGGAGGGAGAGGGGGATATGATAGAGACTTTCAAATACCTCTAGGGTATAAATAAGGTACAGGAGGGAAGCATTTTTCAGAGAAAAAAGTGTCCAAGAACAAGGGGTCATGCTATGAAGCTGGAGGGGGATAGACTCAGGGGAAATGTGAGAAAGTACTTTTCACTGAAAGGATGGTGGATGCATGGAACAGCCTCCCAGCAGAGGTGGTGGGGCCAAAAACAATAACAGAATTCAAGAATGCATGGGAGAGGCATAAGGGAACCATAGTGGTTAGGGAAGGGGGGGAATAAAGTCGGAGATCAAGTAAGGTCTCTGGTATTACAGTAGGTAAGGAAAATGGGCAGACTGGGTGGGCCAAGCAGTCCTTATCTGCCGTCAATTTCTCTGTTTCTATGCTATGGACCAGAGTTTGCAATCTGCCAGACTGCCCAAATTTTTGAACTGGGGGGGTAACAGTGACCGATATGCGAGTAAGTGCCATGGACAGTCGAGTAATGTGTGTATTCAAGGAAGCGTGGATTGAGGAGCTGCCAGGTGTTAACCTATAATCAGGCATCCCTGTGTGTCCAACCAGGTCTGATAAGACTTGGAATAGTGTGTGTCTGGGGATAAGGACAGTGAATCCTCAGCGTCTGCCGCCCTCATATGATGAGAAGAATACAGTGTAGATACTGTTGGTCAGGCGTGATATTTGTACATGCATAGAAGCCCCATCAGGCATGCACTGCATGTATGAATTTAGGGCCGTAGTAGCCTTGCACAAAGTGCCGAGGCACAGCACACTGCAGCCCCCTGCTGGCAACAGATACCTTGGGACAAAGGAGGTTAACCCTTCCTAAACGGGTAAGCGCCTTTGATCCTGGCTACCATATTCAAATGCTAGCATGCTAATGGCCACATTAAGATATGCAAAGTGCTAAGAGGCCATTGGCATGCTATTATGTGGCCATGAACAGCTCTGCACAATGCCTCCATGCTGCCGAATGAGCGGAGGACTTGCACAGAGAGACATTTGGTGCCCACTACTGCCCTAAACCCCATGCATCCATAGTGCCATGAACGTATAACCCCTGACAGTCTAGTGCTCCTCTTCCTCACCCGATCTCTGTTCAATTAATCGACATGGTGCTGGTGGTACCGCCTCCTTCAACCGATTCCAGTTCAATCAATGTCCCTGGTGTTACTGGAACTCTCCCTTCCTCACCCAATCTCCATTCAATCAATCTCCTTGGTGCTAGTGGTACCTCCCCCTTTACCCGATCCCTGTTTGCATGTGTGGTGTCCAGTGGACCCTCCCTCATCCCAGTAGCCTTCTGTCCTCTCTTCCCCTCCCCAATGTCAAACCCACCACCAGATGGCAGACAGCACTTCCCCTCCAATCAACTCTCTGGCCAGCCACCATATGCACTGCACACATCCTGTACTGATATACAAAGCTGTATACTGATACAGGGCTTGCCGATGAAAATGAACTAAGTCCGCATAAAGCAGTACTGCATATACATGAGGATTAACTGGACTTAGTTCATTTTCACCAGATTTCCTTCTCTTACCCATAACTTTAGCAAAGGCCAAGTTTTTTTCCACCAAACTTGGGTGACAGCATTTGTACTACCTCCTCACAACCACATTAGTGGTGACATAAGCCAGTATGCTTAGGATGGTACAACCCCCCCGCCAAATTGTCATAGTAATATACTAAGTTTGGATGCTCTGGTAACCCCCTTTAATGACTCATACAATTTGATTATGATGGGAGACCTCAGTTTAGATAGAGACAAGGTCAGGTTAGATTACCTGAGTGGAATCACTTCGGTGATTAGGCTTGTTCAGTTAATAAATAATCCAACAAGGATGAACCCTAGAAAATGTTCGGCCTTGTCTTTTCTGGATCTTATCTCTGTAACTTAATCTGATGTAGTTTATATCCTTGCCAACCACAGAGTTTTACAGTGGAACACAGATGCCTTGTGGCAACAATGTAAGAGCTTTGCAAGGACATAAACTATGTCATACAGTTCTAAAACGGAACTCACCATCTGTGTAAATCAGAAACACTCACTGGGATGACTAAAATGCCCGCAGAGATGGAATAATAACAGGATTAGAACCAGCACTTAAAAATCAGCTTCAGGCAATACTATTTCAGTGCAAGCATTCAGAATAATGGTTTAACACTTTACTATTTATTTTAATGTTTAGCTATTTCCTTTATAATTACTGGTAAACAATTTTTTTCTATGGGATGACGGAGTTGATATTTGCCGTAATAACCTGTAGGTTATTACAGCATTTACACGCACTGTCTTTCAAAGAGTAGCGCTCCCTCACTGGCTCTTCTTCTGTGTGTTGGTGGGCTTAAGACTTCCTGAAACATGGCGGCTCTATCTTCCCTTAATGAGGAGTCGTCACAACGAGAGTCGTCTCCTTATTTAATTATTTTTGAACCAATCTATCTGGTTGATCCTACCTTTTACGGATTTAAAAACCTAAATCTGGTTGATCCTGCTGTTCATCTACATAGCCACAGCGTGCTGCAAGGGAGCCGTGGTAGGCTGACTGTTGCACTAGTTAAGCACGACCGCAAGTCAAAATTGTAAGTAAAAAACAAAACAAAACAGAAACAACAAAAAGAAAAAAAATGCTAATTCTGGAAAGGGACAGAGAGGGAAACAGAGTGTGTGTGTGTGTGTGTGTGTGTGTGTGTGTGTGTGACCTTAGGTCACTGAAATCAGGCTGGAAAAAATGGTTGAACAGCAATTATGAAAAATAAAGGATGGGGTAGTTAGGAAACAAGAATTTAATGCACACCCTCGGTGTGGGATGCTCTGCTAAACCCCTCAGGCTTCGCCCTCAGGGTTTATGCAGCATCCCACACCTCGGGTATGCCTTAAATTCATGTATCACACACTACCCCATCCTTTATTTTATATATTTTTTTCCATTATTGGTTTCTGATCCTCCATTTCCTGATCCATGCAGCACCCCCCACCCACCCCGGTCACTGAGCTTTCTCAAGGGCTTAACAGTGATCAACCACTTCCCCAGGACCACACATGGTGGCGGGTAGCTTTCCTGATCACTCGTTCTGTGCCTGCAGGTATTGCTGGATAGGGCCACAGCATTTTCCTCCAGTGTTCCTCCCAGGGTGTCAGTGTGTAAAAATGTGTGCATCGGCACTCATTTGAGATGCATGCATGCCAGCATCTGCTGGCAACCATTCCCCTTCTGGCGTGCATGCCTGCGTTACCACCTTGCCTCCATCCAGTCACAGTCATGCAATGACATGTAGAACCCCCAACACCCACAGCAAGGTGAGCTGTCCCTGGCCCACTTGATCATTCCTCACCCGGCTGGCCCTGACGACTTGTGCTTGCACTCAAACCCAGGTTGCTGGCATGCACAGCAGTAGCTCTAACACTGAGTTGATGGGCTGGCTAATGCATTGCTATTTCTAACAGCAGGACGCATGTGGGGAGGCTTTTCATTGCACACAATTAGTGCAATAAAGCTTGCTAAACAGAAAACAGTGGGATCCAGAGGATATGTCGCACAGCTGTGAACCAGGAGTGCACAGGTTTGACTCCCACCAGAGCCAATGACTCACTGCATGACCTTGGGCAAGTCAAATTACCTCCATGTGCTCCAGTCCGTCCCAGCTATGAAGCTGGGTAGAAACAGGACCCCTTTAAGATGTTGTGTGGCTGGGCTAACTATTTTGTACAAATAAACTGTCAAAAGAAAACTTTAAGATGGTGCACAGATTCTTTTAGAAACTGAGCTACTTTGCTGGCCTGGTAGTACAGAGGTAGCGCTACCGCCTACCATGCCAGTGACTGGGGTTCAGGAGCGGACTCCGGTCATTTGGGGTTTAGCTGGGGGAGAGAGAGAATCGAGTTTCTCAGAGATGGTTCTCCTCCCTACTTTGGCAGCTGCCCCCTGGTGGTGACCAGGAGGTAGCACAGCACAGACTGCCTCCGTAGGGTATGGGCTGCCTTTGAAGCTGATAGGCCAGTGGATCACTGCACACTGGCAGCCCTGTGGAGACCTACACCGAGTGGATGGCCTCCAGATCTGGGTATGAGTACTGAGGGGTACAGCACTCCCCCTCACTAGCCTTACCTTACCACAGGGAGGGAAATCCGTGGAAGACTCAAGGAGCCAGTAAGTTCCACAGAAGGTGGATGATGGCAGTATAGCCTAGAGGCTAGAGTAATGAGCTGTGAATGAGCTTGGTACATCCAACAGACCTGGGTTTAATTCTCACAACCTCTACTTGAATACTGTGTGACCCTGGGCAAGTCATTTGATCTCCTCAGTGCTCTCAGATCGCCCCTGTAAATGGGCCTTGTGCCCAGTGGGCCTTACCCACTCACCAAAGAATAAAAAAAAAATGGGGCCACTTGCAGGAGAGCATAAATACTCTGATAAAAATAATAAAAATGAGCTAAGAGCCTGTAGTAATTGGTAAGTTATCTCTTACTCCTGGTGTTTCATAGAGTTTGATATTTTAGTCATTACAGGCAAGTAGGTCAACTGATACATGAAAATAATTTCTGTCACAGTCCAAAGGAAAGGGGATGCTGCTCTGATATGACTGACAGATGACAGCATTTAAAACTATTGAGAGAGGGGAGAGCTGAATGTTTCTTTCCA
Source organism: Neoceratodus forsteri (assembly GCA_016271365.2). Classification (NCBI taxonomy): domain Eukaryota; kingdom Metazoa; phylum Chordata; order Ceratodontiformes; family Ceratodontidae; genus Neoceratodus; species Neoceratodus forsteri. Next base: position 55,922,108 of record JADMNL010000036.1, read on the forward strand.
CTTGGGTGGGCCATGGCCCTGTGACCCCCCCCTCCACTCTGGTATTTTAACTCCCCATTAGTAGGTGTTCATGTGCCAAAGATGGCAAACCACGGTGTTAGGGCCAGCGGCCCCCTAGGTAGTTTAGTCAGGACTGTCTATCCCCCACTATATATCTATCCCCAAACGCACACACCCACACTGCCACCCACTCTCTCCCTTGCATGGAAAATCAGAGAATCTTCAGATTCCTTGAGTGAAGTTTGTTGGAGGAGTGGCTGAGATAATAATCGCAGCCCCAACAGAGCTCAGTCACTCAAAGTGCCCTTAATTGGTGGGGATGGTGGTGCCGTGTGGTCTGAGCTCTGCTGAAGCTAGCCAACCACAGGCGAGTTATTTCTACTGTCTAAGGCTGCTTCGGCCTCCAACCACGCTTTGATCAGAATCTCTTCTTTTGAAAAAAAAGAGAGAAAAAAAAGATTAAAAAGGCCTCAAATGCACTAGCACTTCTGCCAGTACAAACAGAGTGAATGGGGTTTCATGTGTGATGGGATTCAGGAGATGTGACATGTGCAAACGGTTAGATGGGCTTTCTGTAAATATATAAAAAAATATATACAGTATTTCTACAGGATCCCACCAGAATCCTCCAGTTCTTCACTACGATGTGTTACCATGGAGACAACTTGGAGGGCTGGGGTTGTATAAATTGTTCAGTTGCCATTCTTGTTTAATCCAGCTGACGCCTTTGGGAAAACTTTGGAAAACACAATATTTAGACACAATTCAGCCTGTATTTCATATATCCTCTGTAGTTTTATCCTCTCCATTATTTATTACTGAGGATATTCCCACAAAAAAAAAAAAAACGCAAGACGTTAATCCCTTAAAGAGTTCATCTGTCTCTACAGCGTATTCCCTACTTGAAATTATAATGCTTTGTTGTGACATCACAGTTTTTGCCGTGGGAATAACTGTGATGTAACAGGCAGAGTATTACGACATCTGGTTGGAGGAAGCAACAGGAGCTGATAAGCCATCAAAGAACAACTGTTCTGTTTTCATGCATATGAGCTCAGTAACAAATATTGAGGATAAGAAATACAGAGAGAATGAGAAATATAAGCTGCTTTATGACCAAATATTTTGTTTTTCAAAGTTGTTCTTGAGGTGTCGGTGGCTCTTTAAGCACCATGAAAAGGGACAGACCTCATTCCTTTATGTCTTCCCTTTTATAGGTTGCCTAGGAAAAGATGGCACTGTTTTCCTTCTCCCTCTGTTCTGATTTCACTGTGCACATTCTCTCCCTTGGGTGAGGTTGGGGGGGGGGAATGTAATTCCTCAAGTGGCTGTCCACAAAAGCACCAGTTCTACAGCAGATGGAGTGCATCTATTTCATGGGATTTTCAGAGACTGTTCCGATGGTTATTCTGAAGTGGAGGGTATTAAACTTGAAAAGAACAGAACTGAACACAATGTAGCTTTATGTTGTGTGGTTTTACAAAGTATCTCAAAATGCTCTACAAAGCAAAGATTTACATACTGGTTTTGTAGCAACTACATGCAGTTGAGTGGAGCAGCACATTTGCTCAGCAGTGATCCCCTGTGCAGACATGGACAACTGCATTACAGCTTTATTCGGGACCTGGACCACGATACCCAGCAGCAGTGTATCACACTGCCATGCTGCTGATCCAGTTTGGGAGTGAGCCAGCGACAGTGGCAACTGGGCAGTCCTGATCTAGGCACACCACTGATGGCAGTGCATCCTTGACCAGGGGGTGTGTAGGAACGCATCCTGCATATAAGGCACAGATTACAAGTTGGAGGGGGACGGCATTATGGGCCCTGGCACTGGCTTTGGGTACTCGTTCTTTCTGATATCGACCCCTACTGTTGCTTATATTATGAGTGTTGTGCTCTGTTTGAAATACACATGATGCTAAATGCGTAAAACTAAGTACTGCTGTTTTTTTTTTCCTCTTATAGTTCCTGAAGTACAATATAGGGTGTAAAAGAGAAAGACACAAAACTACAAAAAAATCAAGGAAATGGCAGTTGACTGAAGCTGGCGGAGTCACCGTGTAGTTTGATGTGTGTCAGGAAAAGAACTGAGGAGGGCATGGGGCCGCCCAATCTTTTAGGGTAAGGTCGATGTCAGCATGACGTCAGACTGGGTGGCCCCCTGGTAGACTGCTAGCTAGAAAGATTTCCATGTGGTCTTAGTGCCTAGAGGATGCAGTTCTTCAGGTGGGACCTGCTGCTAGAAATACCCTCGATGAAGATCTAGAATATTTATGACTTCCCTGGACAATGGAGAAGTTGTATCCAGTTGGAGAAAAGCAACAGTTATTCCATTATATAAAAAAGGTGGCAAGTCATTATGTAGTAATTATAGACCAGTTCATTTGACTTCGGTCCTGGGAAAAGAATTGGAAACAACAGTGAACGATGAAATAGAAAAATTCTTACAAATAAACAGCTTGATGGATGCAACTCAACATGGATTTACAAGGGGCAGGTCATGTCAAACTAATCTTCTGAGTTTTTTTGATAAAGTGAGTCAGGCCCTGGATAGGGGGTTTCCAGTGGATGCAATTTTACTGGACTATAGTAAGGCCTTTGATAAAGTGTCACACCCAGAAGTGATAACCAAACTGGTTAAAATGGGGTTGAATGGAAGATTGGTAGACTGGATTGAGTCCAGGCCAACTGAGAGAGAGAAAAAAATGTTTCACTGAGGAGTGAAGGGTAGTGACTAGCACGGTGCCGCAAGGATCAGTGCTGGGACCGTGCTTATTTATTATTTATGTGTATTCCATGACTAGTACTGAAACAGTGTGACTCTCTAAATCTGCTGATGATACTATGAGTAAAATAGGGTTGGTAGTCAGTAACAGTATTGAAACAGAACATTTAAAGAGGGAACTATCTAAACAGGAGCAATGGGCGGAGGAGCACAAGCTGGAATTTAATGTGGAAAAATGCTTGGCAATGCAGCTGTGTAAAAATAACATAAAACCCATATATGACCTGAAAGGGAAGGTGCTGTCAGAAACACGAGGGGAAAGGGATTTAGGAACTACTATTACGGATGACTTCAGCTTCAAAAAACATTGTAGTTCAACAGCAAAAAAATGTTATGGTATTCTGGGCTGCATCAGAAGGCACATAAATAACAAAGATAGTAAAGTATGCTGTTATACACATCACTTGTGAGACCACATTTAGACTACTGCAGTCAGTTCTGGGCACCATATTCTAGGGCAGAGGTAAAGACCTTAGAAGGGGTTCAGAGAGGAGCGACAAAAATGATAGCAGGTATGCAGACTCCGGGGTACAAAGAAAGATTGGACAAACTAGGGCTTTATTTACTGGAATATCAAAGGATGAGGGGTGATTTATGCTTGGCATGTGGGACTTTTAATAACCACGATTTATGAGACTGTATAGGGCTAGAGATGAAAGCCTTGACATATGGAACAAGCCTGCCTGGCCAGCAGGGCACCACTAGCAGTGCGCCCGTCATTAAGGCACTAAATAATGGAACTCGACACTCCCTCCCGGAGTTAGAATATTTAGAAAGGGGGGATGTGGAGGGGCACAGCCCCCCACAAAAACAGGGAATGACGACATGGAAATGTGGCACCCTAATGAACGGGCGCACTGCTGCTGGTGCCCTGAATGGGTGGAACCATGGAAAAAAATCTCATTTACTGCAACTAAATAGTAAAATTAATTATACTAAAAAAAAAAAAAAAAAAAAAGAGGGATGTGGTTTTCCTAAAGGGTGGGGAAAGTTTGGATTAGTTTACAATGGAAGTAATTGGAAGTCGAAATATGATAGAAGACCAAATTAGATGGACATTACCTTTGAGAAAAGGTGAGCAACTAAAGGGCAAATGTGCCTATTCATGCTCAGAATCAGAAATGACCTATGAAACAAGTCCCCCATCACGTATTTCATTCATGCAGTGGGAAAGGACCTTCTGTGTTTTGTAAAATTTTGTTGGGATCTTTTTGAAAATAAACTTGTACAAAGGTTTTTTTTGTGCTCTGTTAAATTACTGCATGTTGTTGAGTGTCAGTGCCATGGCCAATGCCAAGGCCATGAGGTCAGGATGTTGTGCAGATAACGTTACCACTGATTGGTGGAGCAAGCGGCATTTTAAAAAAGTTGAAGAAAAATGGCAGCAATTGTTAGCAAACACTTCGGGTGTGTAACTTAGTTGGAAACACTCATATTTGTGATGCTGTTGTAAGTGGGAGTTGTGGCCATCAGTTTTACTTTGTTGATGATAGCTGTTTGCTTCATCCTCAGAGGCTCAAAATGCGCAGGTGAATGGACTGTGGGGCGAGTGAAAGGTGTGGAGAGCAGGCGGTTGGGTGAACGGGTGAAAGGAAGAGAGAAGTAAAGAAAAGATGGTGGAAAAGGTAAACTGAAATGCTGTCTTTTGTGGGAAAATGACTGGGTGTTAAAGGAAAGCTGTCTTCAAGTGGGGCTCCCGCCCCCGTAAGCCTTACCCTCCCCCGTTTAGGTTTTATATGAAAAGTGGCGTTTTCTTGCGCCATAAAGTACTTTTTTCAACAAGGAAAAGTCTGCTACCGGAGTATGGTGGACAGGGGGCTCCATTAACTGTAAAGGTACAGTGCCTCATCGCTTGCGCTTCAATACAAATGTGAGCGAGGCGATCTGGCCTGCCTGCCCAGTAAATGGGCCCAGCCTGTCCCTGCCACACTTTCCGGATGACAGACTTTTCGCCGTCAAAAGTGCTGAGCAGCTCAAATGCGCTTTTCATATAACTAAACCGAGAATGCTCTGCGGGGTGGGGCCCCGACTAACAGCTTTCCTTTAAAAGCATATGTCTGCTTTGGCAAGGTATCCATTTGAAATGCTAGAAAATGAAAGTGGAAATGGTGCAAGTAGTGCCAGCCAGCCAGCGGGGGTGGGGTCCACCCCAATTGCATAAACAGGGAATATCCCATGAGGCAGCTCACAATAAGACTATTTGGTGTGGAATGTTTGTGTTATTGTTCCCTTGCATGAGAGGTGGAGTAAAGCGAAGTCATGAGAGCAAGAAAACAAAAACATGGGATATCCTATGCATACCATGGGATTTTTTTAAAAATCTACTTCACTGAGTGACATTGCAAGTAGAAAAATAACATAGCTACTGGTAAAACAACATGCATTATAAATATTATATTACTAGCAGCTGTATTCAGAGAATAACACTTATTTGCAAAATACATTTGCACTCCCACGGTATACACACATACACAATATATATATATATATATATATATATATATATATATATACACATACATACATACACACACACACACACACACACACACACACAAGGAGTGGGTATAAATTTATAAAGATAAGTTGTGATATCTTTGAGCTAAGTTTAAAGACATCAAGATACCTGTTGGGTACTAAGATATCTCCACTTAGACACATCACAACTGATCTGTTCATAATTGACCAATGACAACAGGAAATACCACATTGCCTCATAAGACTGCTACCTTGACAACCATTACTTCACACATTCTTCAGAGACATTCTGTTCATAGAAACAAATGTAACCCCCCCCCCCAAAATCTGGCTTACCCTTTCCAGAGCTACAGCTCCATGTCTCCCTGTCGATGGATCAGTGACTCTGGCAGGATTCGGGCCTGGTTCGGTCCACTGGTGGTCCTTCACAGCTCCGGTTGCCCTGCAGTGGTGTCCCGGCCTTTGGTGGGCGGGCCGAGCACAGTCTCATTGTTTCTGCGCCTCCAGCCACATTTTTTGGGGTGGTTCTGGTCCCGAGGGGGGGGGGGCTGCCATGGGGACTGGACCACGGGTTTGTAAATAGTGATGTCGACCACGCTTCAAACGTGGAGTTGATGAAGTGGCTGCTCCGGGTCCTGGGTCCAGTTGTTTCTGTGGTCAACTGGACTCGGGACCGCATTCAGGGGCAAAAAAATTATAAATAATAAAAATTAAATAAATAATGTAAATAGTTTTGGCGGTCCATGCATGCATGGCTGCCTTGGAGGGGAGTTGGGACAGAGCAGTTGCTCCATTAGTGTCAGCGCCAGCTGGTGCTGTGGGAGAAAAATGTAAATGGTTATTTAATGGGACTACGGGTCCCACAGGGCATCAGGGAATGGTTGGTTTTGGTGCGGAGGAGGTGTCCAGGATTGGACCACTAGTTGGCAGGTGTTTGGCACCCAGGGAAAATGAATAAATGCAGTTTGTTTGGCGCCTTGAGAGAGAGAGAGAGAGAGACAGACAGAGACAGAGATCACTGGGGAGAGAAAGATCCGGTTAGAGAGAGGTTTGAGTGGGGGTGACTGCCCTTTTGGAGGCAGCAGTTTGTTGTTTCATTTCTTCTGCGGCTGTGAAATAGAATGTGAAAGGGACGGGGTGGCAGCCGTGTAGTACTGGAGGCCCATCTCTTGGGGATGTCTGGGGTTTTAACCCTGAAGATGAGCTACCATGGAAAACAGCAGTGGAGGAAAAGGGGAAAGGCTCTGTCTGGCGGCACGGAAGTGAAAAAAGAACAGCGGAGAAAAAGGGAAAAAATCCGGAAGAGACTGGCACCTGTGAGGTGAAAAGATCGAGGGGTCTGGGCAAAGCCCCTGGTCCCAGAGGCTGTTAGGTATCGCACCACTTATGGAGAGACTGTGTATAGGGGTGCTGGTGGGTGCCTGGGGGGGCCAGGGGACTTCCCTCTGGTTCCACATGGCCCCACTCTCAGAGACTGATTCAGGTCTGTCTGATGGCAGAACTGTTGCTGCTTGAATAAAGACCTGATCTGGTCACAATGTAAACTGCCTGTATATTGGACTGGGGCTGCCTTGCCAAATAGGTAGCCACCTGGACTCTCTGCTCTGATGTAACCTTCTCAGTCCAGAGCACCAATTAGCTCTGGATGTGACCTAACAGTCCAGGGTATTCTGTTTGTGTGTTTTCTGCTCCATGGAGTGCCTGTTCCTGTTTATTAAGGATCTCATGTTTCTGCAGCTCGGAATGTTGATTTGTTTGTTTTGGAAGAACTGTTTGCTGCTATCGAAGAAGTCTGCCTCCACAGCCTAGCTCCTAGCATGTGTTCCAGGGTGTGCCTCCGGTAACCCGAAGGACCAGCAAGGAAGACATTGAGAGGCCTGCCTGGTGAAGACTGCCTACAAAAGCCTCTGAGGCGAAGATGGCAAGGCCAGGCAGGCGAAGACCAGCATTTTCACCTCTTCAGTCATCCAGCGCTGCACCCGGAAGAATGAGGCTCGCTGGTTCCATCAGGTCTGGTAAGCCAGGCCGACCAGGTATGTGGATTATTTGCGTGGTGTAGTGCCACCCTCCCCAGGACTTTCAGCACCATAAGACCATAACCCTAGATGCGGGGGGTGTGGCTTACACAAGTATAAAAACTGAATGAAAAAGACAACCACCTGTTTACAGCTTTATTTATGAAACTTTCAGGTCCAGCTGTATACATCAAATATGAGATGAGCTAATGTACTATATAAGAAATATCTTCTTCCACTGTACTTGACCTCTTGTAATCTCTCTTGTGGCTTTGCCACTCATGAGGTCAGAGGTATGAATAAATTAGTGACCACAAATTAATTAGTATAGTGCTGTCATCATCACTGATTTTTTCATATAGTATTGTCCTCATCCGTTTACCGGCTCCCCCTGTCAGCCTACCACCCGGTACTACTTTCACTCACTAACTCACCTTACAGCTGAAACACATTGTGCCCTACTTTGCTTCCCACCACCACAAACAGTTTTCATAATATTCATAAAACTCACACAATGCTACAGGTAAAACAAATCAGCACTTTACAAGCATTATTTCCTTTTAAAGCTAGCAAACCAATTCAACAGTCTCATTGCGCATCCTACTATTCAGCCCATTCCATTCTCTCATCTGCGTTTTCAGTCCCCTTCTCTCCATTTTAAGTCCTCCAACAGAGTTTGCTCCCTCGGCGGAAACACAAAAATGACAATCTTTTTTTTTTTGTAATTTTCTGCCCACCAAACCAAAAATCTTCAAGACTCAAGAGCGGACAGTCTAGACATTCACCAAGATGACGCCGCCACCTCCTCTCAACACTAAACATGCCACTCCATGCTCACTCGCTTTTATCCGGCTCGAAACATGCAACACTCACTCCAACCACCATTACTAATCTCACTGACATATTTTGCAAAGGGCGGCAAAGTTACGCAAATAAAAGCGGACACAAAATTAAAACATGAACTGAAGATGAGCTATTCTGCCCGCTCGCTTAGAGCTGCTGCCATTTTTTATCTTTAATTATTCAGCACAGCACCTGCCCACCAATGAAAACATGGTGGCATCACAAGCAGCCACTTCGCTCGTGGCTTATGCCACTCGTGAGGTTACCTGAGGTCAAATCACACTCATACAGATAAATCATGTATCTAACTGTATACATTTGTAACAAACTGTATACATGGGAACGTTTCCCCATAGAAAAGGCCATCATTTACATTATTTTCTTGTAATCGCTGTTTTTTTGCCCTCGCCTAGCACTCAGATGGTTTGAAATTTTGGTCTGACATTTCCAGGGTAGAAAGGGCTTGGCCCACAGATGTGCCTTTTGCTGGTTTGGTGAAAAAACTTTAATCTGTTCCAAAGTTACTGAATTTTAAAATTTCAGTTCTAAGCATGCTCAGTACAGTCTTTTGGATAGCTGCTTGGAACAAAAGAAGAATTTGGTCCATACAAAAAAAAATCCTTTTTTTGTATGGGGGTAATCCTTTTTTGTGTGGAAAAAATATTGTTTCATGTGGCCCCCATCCTGATTTCCTTTTAAAAAAAAAATTCAAAACCTTCTAAAAAATTATATCCTACACACACACCAACGCATGTATCTTGCTAACTGGAACCCCATTCGGGGGATTCTGCACTTAGTTTCTGGAAAAGTTACCCAGAAATGTATTCTTTAGCATTTAAAATCCTTCTTTTAGTGAGCCAATTTTCTTTCTTTGTATGAACACACAAAAAATGAATTGGTCCATACGAAAAAGGATGGCTTCATAAGAAAAAATAATTTGAACTTAATTTTTTTCGTATGAAGGCATTTTTATTTTCGTATAAATGAAAAAAGGATACAAAAAAGGATGCCTTCATATGAAAGAAGAATGGGGAAAAAAACTGTCCAAATTCTTTTTTCATATGAAGGTATCCTTTTTTGCATGCTTTTTTTCATTCATACGAAAAAAGAATGCCCTGATACGAAAAAAGTATTTGGGCTTAGTTTTTTCCCCATTCTTTTTTCGTATGAAGGCATTCTTTTTCATATGCTTTTTTTTTTGTTCGTACGAAAAAAGAATGCCCTCATATGAAAAAGGATTTGGATGTAGGTTCTTCCCCCACATTTGAACTTCAACAAGCCATAACTCCCTCAATATTTGGACTTAAGGTACAATCTACAGTATATATCAAAACAGAAGCCTTAATGAATACTACAAGAAAAATACATAATCACCTTAAAAAAATTTAGGGCCCACATAAAAAAACAAAAATTAAAACATTTTAATTCTCATAGGATAACACTGGCATTTTTAACAAGCCATAACTCCCTCAATATTTGGACTTAAGGGGCAATCTATATATCAAAACGAAGGTCCAAATGAGTACTGCAAGAATAACACATATTCACCCCCTCAAACATTTATGGGCAATATAAAAAAAAGAAAATTCCCATAGGATAACACTGGAACTTCAACAATCCATAACTCCCTCAATATTTAGACTTAAGGGACAATCCATACATCGTAACAAAGGTTTTAATGAGTACTACAAGAATAACACATATTATCCCCATTAACATTGAGGGACAATATAATAAAAGCATACAAAATAAAACAAATGCATAGAGACCACAGGATCCCAGGAGGGTCCAGCACGGAGGTCGCGAGGGCCAGAACAGACTCCCTCCCCCACCCCCCGAGACACTGAGCAGGTATGGGAACCGGAGCGCCGGCTCTGAAAGCCACAGAACTGTGGCACATTATAGACTAGTGCTATTTGGCACCTTTTCTACGTTTAAATTTACATCAGCCCTGCAGTGGAGAGGAGATAGTCCCCCTCTAAAGATTCCCTCGCCAGAATACCAGTGCAAGTAAGTGAGCCTTAAGGACTTTATAACATAAAAAAAGGGGGAAAAAAAAAGAGTAAATGCAGCCTAGTTGTCTGAAATATCATTGTGCTTAAAAGCAACAAGTCAGCCATATATCCAACTGATCAGCCTTGCAACTGTATTTAAAGCATTTAATTAAGCTTGTTCACAGAAAGTATTGCTTAGGATTAAACAATCATTTAATTTAGCCTGTTCACAAAAGTCTTTACTTCAGCTTGTTCACGGAAAGTCTTGCCTAGGATTAACTTACTAAGTAAAGTATTACAGTCTTTAGGAAAAGCTTGTAACTCCTCCCCCAACACAGTTTAAATATAATTGTTACCTGCCTCTCCACAGCTCCCAGACCACAGGATCCCAGGAGGGTCCAGCACGGAGGTCGCAGGGGCCAGAACAGGCCGCGCCCCGAGACACCGAGCAGGTGCAGGGAACCGAGCCCTGCTCTGAAAGCCACGGAACTGTGGCACATTATAGACTAGTGTAGGCCCCGCCGACGCTGCGCGTTGGCTCCCCACCGCCTCCTCCACCACCCTTGGTTGAGACTCCATTATATAGAGTGAGTGAGGAGAAGGAGTCAGAACCTATCAGCCCACTTTACCATCAGCAGCCTACACCAACTCTCCACCAGAGGCAGCACTGTACTACAAAATCATACGCAGATTCCCCACTTACTTTACACTTACACAGTAAGTCCCACGGTCTCACTTCCTTCTCTCTCCCCCTCCTACGCTCCCATTATAGCCCTCCCCTGTACCACACCATATATTCCAGTTGCCCACCTTCTCCTAGTGTCACCCCCAATAAAACAGCAACAGCATTAAAATGCTCACTTTACTCCTCACCTCTGTTTTCCTCCTCCAGGGAGTCCCCTGGCTGTCACCCGCAACCTACACCAATGGCACTGTTGCAACACAACACCAGCTTCTACCCACCCTACCTATCACTATCTCTCCTCACTACCCCTCTTCTTTGCCTATGAGCTACCCCGTTGGCACTGCTTTGATGCAACCCCGGCTTCCACCCACCCTACCTGTCACTGTTACTCCACCTCACCCCCCTCCCTCTCATCACCCACCTTTCTCCTCGCAACATCTCCTCCCATGTCCCATTGCATTTCTCTCCTACCCTACCCTCATCTTCCCGGCCATCCCATGCATAGGAGGTACCCCAGCCAAAAAGCAACACCCCAACATCAACAAGCAGAAAATACTAGCCATCCTCAGAATCTTCGCACTCCTACTCCTTATGTCAGGCAATATTCATCCTAACCCAGGCCCCATCTCAACCAGTCCTGACGCCCCATGCAAGGGGCTAAGTATAGCAGCATTGAATACCTGCAGCTTACCCAATAAACTAGCTCAGCTGCAATGCTGGGCTCAGCAACACCAACCAGATGTGCTAGCCCTCATAGAAACCTGGCTGTCAAAGAAGGTCCCTGACTCCTCTGTCGCACTCCCCGGCCTTAGCACGCATAGAATCGATAGACTTGGTAAACGGGAAGGGGGGTGTGCCTTTTACGTCCGAGACTCCCTGCTATGCCAGTGCTTACCATCTCCCTCACTGTCCCACGGGGCACAGCCTCTTACACTAAAACTTACGCCAGACCCTACCAGAGCCCCTATAACCATCACAGTGGTGTACATCCCACCACCTAAACCAAGCATCAGCATGCCAATCCCTGGCCGACTATATCTCCAGCTTCCCACCTAAAACTGAGCACATTATCGTCGGGGACTTTAATGTGAATTGGCTATCCAGCTCGACTGCTGCTATAAAAGACACCCTCTCAGCACTAGACCTAACCCAGTTAGTTAACCAACCTACCAGGGTCAACCCCAGAAATGACTCCAGTACCCTAATTGACCTCCTACTCACCAATCGACCCAACAGAATCACAAACCTAAATGTACTCCCTGACGCACTAAGCGACCACTCCCCAATCCTCTTCACCTGGTCCTGTCAGCAGCCACCGCCCCAACCTTTCAACTTTGTCCGGCGGTGGCTCCTACCTGGTGGCCTCGCAAAACTAAGGAGATATCTTACCCAGTGTGACTGGTCTCCCATCAGACGTGCCCCTACCATAGATGTAGCCCTTGACTACTTCACCAGCACATTCAACAATGCCCGTGACACTTTTGCCCCACTCACTAAGTGCCAAACCAAAAAAAGGAAATGCCCCCTGGATCACACCAGCACTGCTTCAGCTACTAAAAAAAACAGGATGACCTCTGGTACAAAGCTGTTGCCTCTGGTGTACAAACAGACCGACTGGCCTATAAAATGGCTCACAACAAGAGTATCTGGACTATTAGAATGGCCAAATCCAACTACTACAAGACCACCCTGGCCTCATCCTGGGGGAATACCAGATTACTCTGGGACAACCTGAAAGAACTGAATGGAAAGTCCAGAATGCCCCCACCCTCCCATCTTAGGGTAAATAACTGTATTACCACTGACCCACTCACCATCGCCAGCGGCCTAAATGCAGCCTTCTCAGATCTAAGCGCAGTCCTACCCAACAACTTCTTCGACCCCACCCCTAAAATGCCAGAACCCAACAATGCCTACCCCCCCTTCTACTTTAGGGTGTTACCATGAAGGATGCAAGTTCCTACCTTAAAAAAGCCCTGGGGGCTCAAATTACTTCAAAGACTCATTTGACATGAGAATCCTTAATATGGTACTTGACTCGGTGCTCTCCCCTTTGACAGATCTCCTTAACCTCTCCCTATGCCTAGGGCAATTCCCAAATGACTGGAAGGTAGCCACCATCACACCTATACTAAAGAGTGGGGACCCCACATTACCAAACTACAGGCCCATCTCTATACTCACACCCCTCTCGAAAGCTCTGGAAAAAATCGTTGCCACCCAGCTCACAGACTACCTAATTAAGCACAACATTCTATGTAGGGAACAACATGGTTTTAGAGCCGGACACAGCACAACCACTGCCTTCATAGAGTTCTCCAACTCGCTGCACAATGCCCTAGATAAAAAAATGCTTACTGGAACTGTTTTCATTGACCTGTCGAAAGCATTCGACACAGTCTCCCATGCCCTGCTCCTAAATACCCTCCGCCATCCGGCCTGTCCATGGGACCTATCGTTGGTTCACAAGCTACCTCACGGATAGGTCCCAATGTGTGAAGATACACAGCACCCTGTCACCCACTCTATCAGTCCGCTAAGGGGTACCCCAAGGCTCCATCCCTTGGCCCACTTCTATTCAGCATCTTCCTGAATACCCTGCCTAACTCCTGTCCATGTAATCTTCTGCTCTACGCAGATGATGCGGTAATGTATGCCTCCCACCCGGACCCCACTACCCTACAGTCCTCCCTACAACTTGCCTTCAATCAAGTTAAAAACTGGTTCTTTGACCACAGACTTGTGGTCAATGTAAAAAAGACTAAAGCCATGCTCTTTTCACACTGGCAGAACAAGGACCACAAGGCCCAGCTAACAATCTTTTCCAAAGCCCTCCTCCCACTGGAACAGGTCTACACATATGAATACCCAGGCATTACCTTCGACCCTAGCCTATCTTTCCACCCTCATATTAGTACTCTCTCCTCTGCCATAAATATACGCACAGGACCACTGTTTCGACACATAGCCTGCCTACCTCCAGAGGCCCTAAATATGGCAATCACCTCCTCTGTCCTCTCCTTTGTAGACTATGGGTTAACCGTCTACTCAGCCGCTGACAGCATAGCACTAGATAAAATACATCTATCCATTAATAAAGCCTGTGGGCTCCTAGCTGGAACGGATAGGCATACCCACAGCTGCACCTTGTATGACCTCACAAAAATCCTCACCCTGGACGAAAGAGTGAACTACCAAACATGTCTTCTGGCTAAAAAAATCTAGCTGGGCCTCACTCCCACTGGTGTCTCATCTACCCTCCGTGCAGCACATACCTTTACAAACACCCGTGTGGCAGATAAATTAACGTGGACTGTTCCCAGGGTCACTACCACCCTTGCACAACGGTCTTTCTCCTATAGAGCACCATCCTGGTACAATGCTCTACCCCAGGCCATCACCTCCATCCCCAGACTAGGCCCCTTCAAAACAGCCCTCAAAAAACACATAATCTCCGCTCGCCACTACCAGTGTTCCCACTAGAACTGGTACCTGCTGACGGGCAGTGTGATACTAGGGCTAAAACCCACCTCTCCCACTACTTTCACTATGTATTAATGACAATGTTGGTAACTCAACTGCTTGCACCTCCTGCTAGTGCATATGCCATACTCTACTCTGACTAGCTGGTTCGCAGACACTCACAAGCTCCACACAGGACTCTCAATAAATAAAATAAATACCAAAATTGGTCCCTTCAAAAATTGCCCTCCGGAACCATCTCTTTGACGCTCATTGCTGTAGATGCACCTAATTAATCCCACTGTGGGATTCTCCTGTCAGGCCTCCCTGACATGACAACGTCCTCCGGACAGCCTATACTCTCCCTCTCCCTCCCACCTCACTCCCCATCCAGGTATTATCTAGGTATGTCCAGGGCTGTACCTCCAATGTAACCCTTGGCTACCTTGTACTTGTCTGTAACTTTTTATAAGTAACATCATTATGTAACCTATGTGTACTCTATGTTTAATGTTCTGCACCTATACTGTTCTCACTGTTGTAACCACATTATGTAACTCTGCCTACCCCCCCCACCGCGCCGAGGTGCCTTTGTAAATGAGTCCATGACTCAAAGGTTGTAAATCCGACTTTTCTAATAAATAAATAAATAAATATTCCCATAGGATAACATTGGAACTTTAACAAGCCAAACAACAAAGGAAAGAAATTGCTGTTTTGGCTGAAATAGAAAGGGCCCTGTACTTCCACAGCAGCATACATGTACACATCTATGGAGGGATGGAAGCGCAGGGCCCAGAAGGCCCTGTGCTCCAACACGCAAATGAGCATATGATCAAACTAACTCAGAAAGTAAGGAAATTAATTGCAAAAAACGTCGTTAATGCACTAGTTAGGGTTAAACCGACAAAAGTAGGGAAATGTGGCTTTAGGGTTCCCAACCCTAACGCCCCACCCCACCCTGCAGACAGCAACAGGAAAAAACATTACTATTTGACTTCTACTCTGTCTTTACAAATCAGGTGTGGGGTGTGCCTTAGGGTTGTCAACCCTAATGCTCACCCCATTCGCATATATTGTACACGTCGCAGCTTATTTACTGATATAATGGGGTGAGCATTAGGGTTGACAACCCCAACGCACACCCCATGCCTGATTTGCAAAGACAGAGGAGAGATCAAATAGTAATGTTTTTTCTTGTTGCTGCCTGCAGGGTGGGAGTGGGGCATTAGGGTGCAGCCTTGAGTCCCTGGAGGGTTGGCTTGAACACAATAAGCTAGTCATTAACTATAAAAAAAACAAAGTCCATGTTGTTTGCTGGTGCACACCATAAGAAAAACACCCCTCCCCTGGTTGTCCATAACACCCTAGGTGCCACCCTGGACCGGGTCAAATCCTTCAAATACCTGGGTGTCACCCTTGATGATACCCTTTTCTTTTGCTGAACACACTGACAACATCTCAGACCTTGCCAACAGGAAGCTAGGTGCACTCTACTGGCAATGACTAAATCTCACCCCTGAGGCTAGATACGTGACTGTCTCCAGTGAGATCCTGCTGCTCGATTATGGTCTCATAGTACACGGGGTGACAAATGACACAATTCTTGACAAGGTAAGGGTGGTGCTCAACAAAGCATGTCATTTTGTATTAGGGGCCGACAGACTCACCCATACCTGCTCTCTCTATGCACTTACTGACTGGCTACCCCTTAGGGCCAGGCTTCAATACCAGACCATCATGCTGGCTATGAAAGCAATGCTGGGCCTCTCCCCTCCTTCTGCTGGTGCCCTCTTCTGCCCAATCTACAACCTATACTCTATGAGGAGTATGGCCAGGCAGTAGGCCCTTACTATTCCCCTTTGCAAAACCTGTTTGGGTAGGCACTCTTTTGCCTATCATGCCACCCAATGGCTAAATGAACTCCCAGATTCTACTGCGGGACTCCCCAAGATTGCACTCTTTAAAAAAGCTCTTAAGAAACAGCTCACTCGCAACTCTGCCTGCCAATGCTTCAGCTGACCATTACCCTGTGCCCCCCATCCCTTTCGGTCCTCCCTCTGCTTCCTGCATCTCTCTACCACTTCTAATGTAGACCAACACTGTTTGACGGCAATCTCCTGATACTGTTCACTGTAATAATGATTAATTGTAATAATCTATGCATTCTTGTTGCCTTGGTGATTGTGTATGACTAGGCTGCCGTCTGAGCTGCTTTGCACTTTGTCACTTAACTTGATGTGGAACGTTTGAAAACGAGCATGTGGTGTTTTCCTGAAACTCAAATAAATAAATTAATTAAAAGTATATATAGTACCTGCGCTAATAAAAAGTATACACCTGCATTACAATAAATGCAGTGCGACACCAGTAATAACACAATTAACGCAGTATTAGGAAGCTAGCCAAACTAATTAACATGTGGCAAAAAAACTGGGAAAGAAAAAAAAAAAACTTACAGAAAACCCTCCCAAATTTAGAAATCCCCCAAGCTCCTACCAGCACTCACTACACACCGTTCCCTCATTGCTGCAAGAGACCTTCCCGTGCCATAACGTGATTGCAAATGCGATATTCATAACTATAACCACCCAAATGTATTATATACAACAAACAGTGGGTAAGGGTGGAACACTCAGAAGTATAACCATCTCAGGGGCTAAGTAGGGCAATAAAGACACTTTGCCCTTCAGGCTCATGGCCTTATAGCCCTGATTAGCCCCCTCAATGGGTATACACCATTGTATACCACCCTTACCCATTATTTATTATATACATATATATCTCTCAAATACAGGTACAGTAGCACTGGTATATTAGGGCTGAGTAGGCAGTTTAATGTTTAACCCTGTTTTTGCACCTTAATAGCTCAGCCATCATTCAACAGAGTCTTCTGACATTTGGCACACACTGAGTCACTGCCAGGATCTCTGGATCCTGTACATTTCGTAACTATTGGTTCGAAGTTCTAGAAGGTTGAAATACATAAATTAACCGTAATTAAGACAATTTTTGCTCATCAACAGCTCAAAAATGGTTGGGATTTGAAATCTGAAATTGGGATTTGAGATCTGAAACTTTCAGGTTTGATGGGGTTTGGTCCAAGGAAGATTCTTTGCAAATTATTTGTTTCCTAACTTTTACCATTTTTTTAGATATTTTTAAAAATGTGTTGTTTCCATGCATGCACAGTAGTGATAAATAAAACTTACTCACCTGCAACTATAGCTCTATTATTGGTATTCCGTTCACATCCACACTTTGGCAGTTGCTGGGAACCAGCTCAGTCACTGAATGTCTCCCAGCTTAGCTCCTCCCACCACCAGTGGTACCATCCTCCAGCCCTGCTTCCTTGACGTCAGATCTTGCATGCTGGAACTAGGAATCTGTGCATCTCTTGCAAGGGAGGTCAGGTGGGTTGTGTGGATATGAACTGAACACCAATAGTAGAACTATGGTTACAGGTGAGTAACCTCTATTTGTACCAACTTGAATTCAGTTCACTATCCACACTTTGGCAGACTCCTAGTAGTCCTCGAGGTGGAAGGGGCAAAGCAGGCCCTGTTTGATGAGCAGAGACTGAAGAGCTGAGGCCCCAAAATCAACATTGTGATAACTAAGCACATTGATGCTGGAGTGGGATATGATCCTGCGTGTTTAGCCTGGGTAGCATCCCTGTAGATCTCCTCGATCGGGATGTAACTGGAAGTAGCCATACAGGCAGCAGTATGCCTGGTGGAATAAGCCTTCAATCCCAAGGGCAGTTCCCTACAAACCGACCTACAGCAGACGGCGATGCAGGATGTGATCCATCTGCTAATCATCTGCTGGTCTGCCAGAGGGGGCTTCACCACAAGCGACAAACTGGTAATCCCTCTTACACTGCAGGAACTGAGAAGGAGACCTGTCCCTTAATGCAGAAAACAAGATCCAATGTCGATAGGGCACAGCAGGAGCTTAGCTTGAAGATGTCCAGTGACTGATCTGGTTCCCAGCAACTACAAAAGTATGGATATGGAACTGAATCCAAGTTGGTCAAACCAGCCTTCTACACCACACTCTATCAGCCTGCTCCAGAACCAGTCAGCCTCACAACCTCTTCGGATTAGCATGTTAGACAGCATTCTGTCTACTTGCTCCAGATCCAGCCAGTATCACAGCCTCTTGGAACCAGCATTCCACATGGTAGTCTATGTGCCAGTTCCAGAACCAGAAGCGGGTCTTAGAAGAATTTCAATTCCACCAGCAAATGGCCAAATAAGGACTTAAATCTGCTACTCCACTTTCCAAAGGAAGCTATATCTATTTTTAAATATGACCTTGGTGCATTGCCTCTCATGCCAGTCATCAAGACAAAAGTAACGGATCCATTAGAAGGTTTAATTTTTGATGTGAAAAGCAGTGCTTTACCAGAATGCAGACATATCTAGTTCTATTCATCCCACTACATCTTTAGCATGTGACCTCACTTAATGTTACATCATAAGCCCTGCTGCCTGATTGGTAACATGTGTCAAAAGTTGCCATCCAAGCAACAGGAGATTGGCTCTTCCAGATTACTAGTGATGTCACAGTGAAGTCACAATGCCAACAATGCATAGGGAGGAAGAGAAATACAGGTTACTCACCTGTAACAGGAGTTCTAGGAATGGTATATGTTGTTCATCCACACTGTCTGGCAGGTTCCTTGCCGCTTTAAATCTTGCTGGAAGGCCTTCAAGCTGGCTCCTCCCATCCACCCGGCTGGTAAAACTCTCAGCTCCGCCCCATGACGCCAGATCTAGCCCGCTGGAAGCCAGGTTGTGCACTGAAGCCGGGAGGTCAGGTGGGTCATGGATGAACATATACCATTCCTAGAACTCCTGTTATAGGTGAGTAACCTGTATTTCTAGGGACATAGATATGTTGTTCATCCACACTGTCTGGCAGACTCCTAGCAGTTCTCCGGGAGGAGGGAGGCAAGGCGCACACCCCCTACTTAGGGAATAATGACTGGAGAACCGAGGCCCCAAAACCAGCATCCCGGCATGACTCAAGGTCGATGTGGTAGTGGGTGATGAAGGTGTGTGCTGACTTCCAGGTAGCAACCCTGCAGATTTCCTGGATAGGGACGTCCCTGGAAGCAGTCACCGATGCAGCGGTATGGCGGGTAGAATGAGCTCTTATCCTTCTGGGAGGCTCCATGCCCGCCAACCTATAGCAGAGATCTATGCAGGAGGTGACCCACCTGCCTACTGTCCGCTTGGCTGCAGGTCTGCCAGGTGCAGCTTCAGCGTAGGTGACAAACCTCTCCCCGAACTTCAGCCGTCCACTTCTTATACATACATAGATACATAGACAGTGTCGGCAGATAAGGGCCTATGGCCCACCCAGTCTGCCCATTTGAGCTTTAAGTTCAGTTTGTTTTCCTAGAAGTCTGTTGCCCTTACCCCTGACCTCCAGAATTCCTTCATGTCTATCCCATGCATTCTTAAATCCTGTGATTGTTTCAGCCCCACCACTTCCTCTGGCAGGGTGTTCCACTTGTCCACCACCCGCTTCTGTGAAGAAATTCTTCTTATGTTTCCTCTGAATCATCCCCTCCAACTTCATCCCATGCCCTCTAGTCCTGGAACATCTTTTTCGCTTAAAAATAGTGTTTTCCTGCACCCTGTTCCTCCCTGTAAGATACTTGTATGTCTCTATCATATCCCCTCTCTCCCTCCTCTCCTCCAGGCAGTACATGTTCAGTTCCTTCAACCTGTCTTCATAGGACTTGTGATGCAATCCATGCACCATCTTTGTTGCTCTCCTCTGAACCTTCTCTACCCTGTTTATGTCCTTACGTAGGTATGGTCTCCAGAACTGTACACTGTACTCCAGGTGGGGCCTCACTAGTGTCTTGTATAGCGGAATTATGACCTCCTTTTCCTGCTGGTAATGCCCCTGCCTATACATCCAAGCATCCTATTTGCTTTACCTGCTGCCTTGTCACACTGTTTCTCTACCTTGAGGTCATCAGATGATAACCTCACGATCCCTTTCCTGCTTGGTGCATGCTATATCCTCACCCCCAACTGATATATTGTCGCCAGGGTTTTGTGCCCCATATGCATTATCTTGCACTTCTTTGCATTGAATTTCAACTGCCAAACCCCTGACCATTCTTCAAGTTTCTGCAGGTCGCTTCTCATTCTGTCTACACCCTCTGGTGTGTCTACTCTGTTACAGAGCTTTGTGTCATCAGCGAACAGTGAAATTTCGCCTTCTAGGTCCTGCGCCATGTCACTGATGAAGATGCTGAAAAGGACGGTCCCAGCACTGATCCCTGTGGTACCCCACTGGTCACTCTTCCTCTGTGGAGTGACAGCCATTTACCACCACCCTCTGTGTCCTGCCACCCAGCCAGTTACCTACCCACTACACTACTGTCCTGCCCACACCCATATTCCCCAGTTTGTGTAATAGTCTTCTATGTGGCACAGTGTCAAAGGCCTTGCTGAAGTCCAGATAGGCCATGTCCACTACCCTCCCTGATCCACCTCCCTAGTCATCCAGTCAAAAATTCAATGAGGTTGGTCTGACATGACCTCCCCTGGTGAAACCATGCTGCCTTGGGTCCTGTAGTCCATTGACAACCAGATGTTCCACCAATCTCTCCTTCAGTAGTGCTTCCATGATCTTCCCCACTACCGAGGTGAGGCTGACTGGTCTGTAGTTCCCTGCTTCCTCTTGTTCCCACTTTGTATAAGGGGACCACATCTGCTGTCCTCCAGTCTTTGGGTACCTCCCTGTTTCCAGTGATCGGCTAAACAGGATAGCCAGAGGTTTAGCCACCACCTCTCTTAGTTCTTTAAGGACCCTGGGTGCACCCCATCTGGCCCCATTGCTTTATCAACTCTAATTACTTCCAGTTCCTTCAGGACCCTTTCTCGTAAAGGGACTTGTGTCCATTTCTGCACCATTCTCACCCTTGTACTCCCTTCAGACCCATTACCCTCCCTCTTCCTCAGTAAAGACTGAGCAGAAATACCTGTTCAGTATGTCAGCTTTATTGTTGTCATCCTCCACGTGGCCCCCATCCTCCCCTTCAGTCTCATATCCTCCCTTTGTCTTTCTTCTTTTTCACTTATGTACCTGTAAAAGGTTTTGTCCCTCTACCCACTGATTTTGCAATGTGTTCTTCTGTCTGAGCTTTGGCTACCCTTACTGACCTCCCTGCCTCCCTTTGCTTCTCCTGGTACTTCTCCTATCCCTTCTGCCTGTGTCTTTTGTATTGCCTGAATGCAATCTTTTGGCTTTCACTTTCTTTGCTACCTCTTTGGAAAACCATAATGGTCTCTTCCTTTCCTCTTGCTAACCTGCTTAATACATAATTCTGTTGTTCTTGTAATCCCCATTTTAAATACTGCCCACTGTTCCTCAACCCCTGATTCCTGTCCCATTCCCTTAATGCCTCTTTCAAGTATCTCCCATTTTCCCAAAGTCTGCCACCCTAAAATCCAGGATACGTGTTTTTGTGTGGTTTGGTTCTGCTCTTTCTGTGATTTCAAACCACAATGACTGGTGGTCACTGTTTCCCAAGTGCTCCCCCACTGTTACCCCCATCACACTGTCCCTGTTTGTGAGCACAAGGTCCAGTATTGCTTTCTGCCTTCTTATAATAAGTGAGCGCTCTTCTAGGGTCCAAAGTATGGGGCCTATATTCGGCCTCCGAGGTGTGATTAGGGTAGAACACCGGCAGAGTCAACACCTGGTTAAGGTGAAACTCCGACACCACCTTCGGAAGGAATTTCGGGTGGGGGCGCAGGACAACCTTGTCCCTGTGGAAGACCAGATAAGGAGACTCGATGGAAAGCGCCTGGAGCTCTCCCATCCTTCTGGCTGACATGATAGTCACCAAGAAGGCGGTCTTCCACGACAGGTGAGAGATGTCACACCTGTGCATCGGTTCGAATGGCCTGCCCATGAGCTTAGCCAATACCAGCAGTAGATCCCACGGAGGTGAAGGTTCTCGCACCGGAGGGCATATGTGATCAAGGCCTTTGAAAAAGCACCCGACCACCTTCTCCTGTGCCACCGACTGCTTCCCGGCCCACGCCCGGTAAGCAGAGATGGC
The DNA here is from genome assembly GCA_016271365.2 of Neoceratodus forsteri. NCBI lineage: Eukaryota > Metazoa > Chordata > Ceratodontiformes > Ceratodontidae > Neoceratodus > Neoceratodus forsteri. The sequence continues at coordinate 55,944,471 of JADMNL010000036.1, forward strand.
TGCCAGGTGCACCTTAAGGGTCGTCGACCGAAGCCCTTGCTGAGAAAGGGACCACAGGTAGTCCAGAATGCTTGCCAAGGAACAGGAGGAAGGGTCCAGGCCCTTGCCCTGACACCAAATGGAGAATCTCTTCCATTTGAAGGCATAGCATTTTCTGGTCGACTCCTTACGGGACGCCTCAACGACGTTGAGGACCTCGTCAGAAAGACCCAAGGCCTGGAACTCTAGACGCTCAGGAACCAGACCATCAGGTGTAGGGATTGAAGGTCCGGATGGAATACCTTCCCCTGATTGACTGAGATCAGGTCCGGGCGGGCTGGAAGCCACTTCGGGAGCCTGGAGCTGAGACTGAGGAGATCTGGATACCAGAACTGGCGGGGCCAGTCTGGGGCTACCAGAATCACCTGCGCCTTGTCCCTCCTCACCCTGAGAAGCACCTTGTGGATCAAGGGAGAAAGGCGTAGAAGAGGCACGGGGTCCATGGCCTTGAGAAGGCATCCTCCTGCAGCGAGCCCTGCTGAGGGGGGCAGGCATGAAACAGTCTCAACTTTGCATTCTCCATGGAGGCAAACAGGTCCACCTGAGGCATGCCCCAGTGGGAGAAGAGATCTTGTACTACCTCTGGCAGGAGAGACCACTCGTGAGACGCAGCCTCTATCCGGCTTAGGGCATCGGCCAGGGTGTTGGAGGCTCCTGCCACGTGAATGGTGAGGAGATCCACCTCCAGGCTGCGCACGAGTGACCAAATGCGGAGAGCTACCCTGCACAGAGGCATGGAGCGCGTCCCGCCCTGGCGGTTTAGGTAGTACATGGTTGTGGTATTGTCCGTCTGGACCTGAACCACTTGACCCTGTAGAAACAGAGCGAAGGCGGTGAGGGCTAGACGAACCACTCGAAGCTCCAGCAGGTTGATATGGCATCGGGACTCCCGAGGGAACCAGAGGCCGTGCGCTCTGTGCTCCCCCAGATGGACACCCCAACCCATCAGAGAGGCATCAGTCGATAGAGAGACCATCGGCTCGGGGCGGACAAACGGGATGCCCTCCTGCAGATGTGCTGGAACGGTCCACCACTGGAGAGTCGCCCACATTCCCTGGGTCACTGTCACTAGCTGATCCAGCGGATCGGCGTGGTGACCATTGGCTGGCCAGTCCCCATTGAAGGGGACGATGTACCATCGGGCCCAACGGACCACGCTGGTGCAGGCCGCCATGAGGCCCAGGAGGCGCAGGAAGTCCTGGCAGGAGCACTGTTGCCCAACCTGAAATGATTGGGCAAAGGAGGAAAGAACCTCGGCCCTGTCCACCGGGAGCCGTGCTCTGGCTCGAAGACAGTCGAGCTCTGCCCCGATGAAATGTATCACCTGCTTTGGCACGAGTTCCGACTTGGCCTCGCTGATGAGGAGGCCAACCTGAGAGCAAACCTGGAGGGCCAGATCTCTGGACCACTCCACCTCCGATCTGGAGGGGGCTGCTAGAACTTCAGAGGCAGGCCCTTTCCTACCACCTCCAACACCCAGTGGTCCATGGTGATAGCGGACCAGGCGGAAAGGAAGTGGCGGAGCTGTCCCCCCCACGGGGAGAACCTAGGGGGGAGTGACGAGGCTGGGGGCGACACCCCTCAACCCGTCACTGGGCAGGTATGGAGGAAGGACCGCTGAGGACCTCCTGGCCTTTACCCCTGCTTCCTATTGGAGGAAGCCACGGCTTGGGTTTGGGATGCTAAGCGAGAGCCTGCTGGCCCTGGTGCTGGTGCTGTTGGGCCAGACGTGCCACAGGCACAGAAGGGTGAAAGGACTTATGCTGCTGCTGTCAGCGGCCTTTGTCCTTCTGGGTGGAGGTGACCGAGTCCAGAGTGGCACTGGACTTCTCGATCCGCTGGAGGTGACCTTCCACTCCAGGGCCGAAAAGGTCGGTCCCCAAGAAGGGGACATCCGCCAATTTGTGCTGGGTATCCGCCGTGAAGGTGGATATCCTCAGCTATGCTCTGCGGCACATGGCCACCGCAGCCGCAACCGATCTGGCACAGGAGTCTCCTATGTCGAGAGCCGTTTGGAGCTGCTGCTTAGTCACTGCCCTACCCTGGTCCCGCATCTGCCGGACCGTAGTCTGCAGGTCGGCCGGGAGATGAGGGATCGCATCATCCAGGGAGCCCATGAGGGTGTGGGAAAAGTGTGCCATCAGCACGGCCGAGCTGGCCTGGCGGAGGCCAAGGGAGGATGCAGCGTACACCTTGCACCCAGCGTAGTCCAGCTTTTTGGACTCCTTGTCGGGGGGCTTGTCAACGTCCCTAGCGTTCCCGGAACACCGGAAAACGCTGTCAGTGACCAACTCTTCGGCAGAGGGGTGTTCCAAAAACCCGGGCAAAGAGCCAGTAGGGACCGCATACTTCCTGGCCGAAGGCGCAGGGCAGGAAGCAGGCCGCTGCCAAAGCTCCAAGGCTGGGCCAACAATGGCTTCAGCCACCGGAAAGGCCTCCATGGGGGAACCCCCTTGGTCCAGTATCTCCGTCAGGGGATACTTGGCCTGTTTGGATACGGGCTCGAGTTGCATCCCGGTGGACTCCGAGATGAGCCAAAGCAAACCCATGAAGGACGATGGGCTTTCGTCCAACGACTGGCCCCCGGAGGACTCCAGGTCAACCGGCCTGGAGAACAGGGAGGAGTTGTCGTCGGACTCGGAAGAGTCCCGAAGAGCTGCCTGGGGCCTGAGCCACCCTCTACCTGCCGAGGACGGTCGGGAGTGAGGGTGACCGACAACCTGTGGGGCAGGCCTTGAGCCGACCGAGAGTCCTTGGTCGGTGCCCCCGATTTCGGTTGTGGAGGCGGAGGTTCCACCACAATCGGTGGGGCAGCAGGTTTCGGCCGAACAACCGGCCCAGGCTTGGGCATCTCGACTACAGCGAGGGGTTGTTTCGGCTGCTCAGGTGACAGCCACTTGATGGCCGGGGCGGCGACGGCGCCGACTTGTTCCGGACAGAAGTAACTGCTGCCACATCAGGTCCTTGTAGCGCTGGATTTAATCGGGCGCTGCTTCCTCCCTCTTCCAAGGAGGAAGACGCAGGACGAGCGGCGGCGCTACGACCGTGCCGAGACCAGACCACTGATGTCGAGCGGATCGGCTGGACCGAGAAGAGGTCCAGACCGAGATCCTTGGTGTTTCCGGGACGGGTCTGGAAAGGAGCGGGGACACCCGCCTTCCTCGCTCAGACGCTTTAATCGACTGCTGCACTGGGGCGAGGCAGATCTCGCGTCTCCACCGGGGAACCGTGAAGAAGGGTTGTCGGCCTCACCAGTTGACAGCCCATCCGACGGGTCGAGAAAATCTCGACCGCGATCGACAGGTGTCTCGCTGGCTGGCCTGACGGGACGCCGGAAGCCAGCGCCTTGGCCGCAACTCTCGACCGGAGTCGACAGTCGGCTGTCCGGGGAAGGAGATCTCTCCCGCTCCCACGAACGCTGACGGTGGGACTTACCCTTAGAGTCCTTCTTTTTGGACCGAGAGGAATGTCCCGATGGCCCCTCTCCCTTCGTGGAAAGGGACTGGCAAAGCTCCTTGAACGAAGCTGAATACGAGGTACCCAGAGAGAGAGGGATAAATGCCGCGACCGAGGAAGAGGATGATGCGGCCTGGGCCGCCTCCTCCTCGAGGGCGATCATCTGCTCGAGTTGCTCAGCCAAGCCAGCCACCGCGGTAACCGCCCAACGGGCCTCCTTCGACTTAACCAGCGGGTAGCACTTCTCGGGGCGCCCAAGCTGTAACTGGGCAGCGCGGTCCTCCAGGATGTTGGCTGAAACGAAGCCATGACTCGCAGCATGCGGTCGGGTTCTAGGCTAGGCAGTAGACGCGAGGGTGCGGGTCCGCCCTGACATCTTCTGCCCACAAGGGCACTCGCCGCAAACTGGAGTCGATTGGTCCATCGCGAGCCAGGAAGAAAGATGACCAAGTCTTGAAAATTTTAAAATGAGTTTCGGGCAAACCGAAGAATTAGGATCCAGTCTATCACGCAGCTCGTTAAGGAGGGAACCTGAGCTTCCAAGCAGTAAGGAAGATCTGGCGTCATGGGGCGGAGCCGAGAGTTTTACCACCTGGGTGGGTGGGAGGAGCCAGCTTGAAGACCTTCTGGCAAGATTTAAAGCAGCAAGGAACCTGCCAGACAGTGTGGATGAACAACATATCCATGTCCCTAGAACTGCCATTTCAGCCTCAAGGTAGACTGCTGTTCAACACAGCACAGCTAGAATTATCAGGTAGAAAATCTTCTAATTAGCACAACAGAAACGAAAAATACTTCAGATATTTATTTTAGTCTTTGGTAACTGAATAACGCCCATTAGGCACAAGTACTGTACCTGTTTTCAGGGGCAACTTAGGAGCACTGGGGGAGGTTAACTGACTTGCTCAGAGTCACACAGTATGCAAGTGGAGGTTGCAGGAATCAAACCCAGGTCTGTTGGATGTACCATGCTCATTCATAGCTTGTTACTCTAACCTTTAGGCTGTACTGCCAACCCCAATATAAGAAGTGATAGCGGATTACTTCTGAAAGTTACCATTAATTTCAGGCAATACAATAGCTCATTAAAGGAAAACTGTGGATATCTTAGTGCAAAATACCACAGTGTCCCCCACCACCTACATTTTTTGCAAAGTATAATATTTTATTACCACAATGTGATGCCTCGATCCACAACAGTAAAAGCAGATTGAAGCTTACGGCTCCTGGGACGGAGGCAACATGTCACGCGAACATCATTTGCCCTCAGTATGCTGAGGTATGTCCTGTGTTTGAGCCCAGGATTTGTCTCACTGGCATATTGAGAGGGAGTGAATCCACATGACATGGTGCCTCTGTCCCAGAAGCTGGAGGCTATGATCCACTGTTATGGATTTCGTCATTATATTGTGGTTAAAAAAAATGTTAGACTTTGCAAAAACCTTCGTTGGTGGCAGACACTGTGGTGTCTCCACTTAGATACCCATTTTTTGAGGCTGTTCTGACGGCTCATTGGCAGGACATTGAGCTGCTGTGCAGAGAACCCAGCCTGAGGAGTAAATCAGAGGCATGGTGTCTGGAGGCAGGCCAGGCCGAGACACCTACCGCTCTGCAGTGCATCATGCCCGGGGAGGGTTGGCAGCGGATTCCACCACTACATTGACCAACCTCCGAGGCTGGGCTTGCTCCTGCTGCAAAGGAAGCTGTGTGTGTGTGTGTGTGTGTGCAAGGCCAACACAGGCATCATCCACACCGGGGGACGTGGGGAGGAAAAAAAAGTGTAGCCACTGGGGACCCTTTGGCCTAATCAATGCACATCCTTGATATCCTTGCAGGAAGATGAGCTTCTGGCCAGGTGAAAAGTATATGAAAAAACAAGATATCCACTTTTTTTACGTAAGGAGAACTGGTCCCAAGACCAATCTCTGCGGCACCCCACTGGTGGCATCTCAGACCTTTGAGTACTTTCTGTTGAGGACTGTCTATCAGGTTCTCTGACTCAACCAATTCCTTTCCCATCCTGTAATCCTATTCACTACTCCGAGGCTGCACAGTTTCTTGATCAGCCATCCACGTGGGACAGAACCAAAGACTTTACTAAAGTCCAGGTACAGTGCATTAACTGACTGACCCTTGTCTACCACCTTCGTCACCCGCTCAAAGAAATCGATCAGGTTCATCTGACATGATCTACCTCCATGAACCTGTGCTGCCTAGTGTTCTAAAGACTACCCTCCCATAAACCCATGCTGCCTAGTGTCCTGAAGACTATTCGCCTCCAGGAACCCCACCCGACTCTCTTTTATTATGGCCTCCAGTAACTTCCCCACTATGGGCATCACACTATGTTGGCAGTTTCCTGGTTCATCAATGCTTCCGCTCTTGTGCAGGGTACCACATCTGCTGTTCTCCAGTCCCTTGGTACCATCCCTGTTTCCAAGGAAAAATTAAGGAGCTCTGCCAGCGGTGCAGTCAGTACTTGTGCCCTTTCTTTCAGTACTCGTGGATGTAGCCTCTCTGGGTCCATTCACTTATCCACCTTCAGTGCGTTTAAACCTTTTAGTGCATTTAAACCTTTCAATACCCATCTCTCCCTAAAACAGTTCCCCATCGACAGCCCCCCCAGCCAACTTTGATGACATATTTGGGGAGTGGCCTTAATCCTCCACCGTAAATACCGAGCAGAAATAATGGTTCAGTATGCATTTATATGTTATTTTATTTGTAATATTTTTGACCGGGAAAGGCACACTAAACTATGATAGCTTGTATTCAGGTGCATACTGGGGGTGGGTTACTCTACATGGACCTGTTCTGTTGATGGGGAAATGCTGGCCAGGACACCTGGAAAACTCCTACTCTTGTTTGATAAGTGCCAAGGGATCTTTAAATTCCAGCCAGAATTTGGCCAGAGGTGGGCAGAAAGGCCCTTGGTTTAATGTCTCATCCAAAGAATGGCACCTCAACAGTGTAGCACCCCACCTCGTACTGCACCACAGTGTCAGTTATACCTGGTGTGAGGCTAGAACCCATGATATTCTGATCTTCCGGACTTAGAGGCGAGCACGTTACTTACTGAGCCTGACACTAGTACTTTCACCTTTCCTTTGTCTTTCTCCTTCCACCTCTCTGCCTTCCTTGGTCTGACTACCCCATCTTTGCATTTCGTTCACATGTATCTCTTTTTTTGTATGTACACAATGCTCTAGTTGCTACTCACTCTCTTGCAGTCTTATGAATCGCCACTAGATTCTCACTGGGACTGTTCATGCACAACCGCGTTGGCAGAGTGAATAAACTTGTAAAAATACTGGGCTCTTTGTTATTTCTATTGCCTGCCTTGGCCCACAGACTACTACTACTACTATTATTACTGTTATCTCTCTTTATTACCAATATCATTGGTTTACAATTTGTACTGCCCACTTGGATTAGATATGTCCTTCTGTGATATATTGTTGCCATCTTACTTACATTGTACTAACTGTTCTGTTTCCCCTTTTCCTGTTTGTTGCAAAAGTTAATAAAATATGATTATTAAAAAAAAAAAAATACTGACCTCTGACACGTCACCATCTATTGCTGTCCTCGCAGATCCTTTCAATTATCATTTCTTTTTTTTGGGGGGGGCACCTTTTTTGGTCCCATCTTATAAAACACAAAGTTTCCTCAATAAAATACATGAACAATAAAGGGACAGGCTGCAAACAAAAACAAACAAATATTTAGCACAGAAACTGGGAACCGGGCAAGCTCGGCAGCATAGCAGAGTTTCAGGCGCGGACTCAAGTCGTCAGGGGCTGGCTGGGGGGAGGGAGGATGGAACTTCCCGTGGAATGCTCTCCTCCCTCGAGTTGGGAGGGAATGTGCCTCCTGCAACACACGCGACACCTAGCAGAGGCTAGGTGCTGTAGTAGTCAGGAGGCTCTATTAGGGAGGGACACGGGCAGACCTGGCTGTGTCATCACACATCTGGGGTCTCGGGGTGAAAAATGGAGGAAAAACATATCACCATGCAGGACGATGCCCTGTTTCTTGCAGGCCCTGCACTGCCAACATCGACGCTCCACTCCCCAGTAGGCTTACAATCCAGCTTGTAAGGGGGAGGGCAGAAGCACCTTGCTCACAAGTCCCTGGCTGGAGGGGCACAGCTCACAAACGAGAAGTGGAAGGTATGCCTGGGGAGAAGACGGGTGACACAGCTGGTAAGACAGGACGGATGGGGCTGGCGGGCTGAGGAGGATAAACACGACTGGAAAAAAAAAAAACTAGGAGGTCAGTAAAAACACATCTGCTGTACTCTATGGCTCCAACTTTAAAAAACTATTATGTGTTCCCACTGCTAATACAAAGGTTTTTGTTTTTTTTTACCTGTCCCGGGCTACTGAATGATAGCATTTTCTGTGTCTATTGGCAAAATACTGCCTTAATCTGCCTCAGCACTTCCAACTCCTGGCCCGCCAGGTTAAATCTTTTCCCAACTGCCTCCCACCCCCTTTGCCCTAGCACTTGCCTCCCACCCATACCCCTTGGCTCTTTTCTTTCCCTCTGGCCTCCCTATCCCAGCTCCCACTGCCCCTCCCTACCACACCCTAGCAGTCTGCCTCTGCCTCTCTTTTCCACAGGATGCTGGCATGCCATGTACAATGCCTTAGCACTGTTTGTGAACTGCCTGTCATTGCAACCCATGTACTGTTGAATTTTTTGAACTCTGTATAATTTACTGTAACTATATTGTGTCTTCTTGTGTTAATGTATCTGATGTGGGACCTCTCAACGAGCATCCGCTCACAGGTGTCATCCAAGATTTCAATCAATAAAAAAAAAAAAAATACAGAGGTGCTTGCTCAAGTCAAGATTGGGGAGGGTGAGCACCCCAGCACCCACTGACTCAGTGTCTACAACTGGCATTTTACCCCTAGCCAGGACAGCACAGCCTACAGAGCCAAACATCAGAGGTGGCACTGCAGCAAAGTCCTGGATGAGCCTGCGACTCAGTTACCCAGATGTAGGACAGCTGCTACTTTCGCTCAGAAATACAGCCTTTGTTTCTGTAGGCCTATGGTGGCAGATTTATCCCGAGAGACCACTCCTCTCAAATAGTGAATGCTGCATGTCCTGCTGTCTGTGATGCCCATGCGCTAGACTCATAGCCTTATTCTTCAGAAATGTCACAGCCCATTTGGTTCTGTAATGGAAAGTTCTGTGCACACTAGTGAAAAGCAGGGGCCACATTTTCAAAGGGCCTGATATGGCCCAGGAACTAAGTCCCTAGGCAAAATTCCCTGGTGCGGGGGAAAATTCCCCACACCTGTGAAAATGCTATTTTCTGCATTTTATGTGCACAAGCAGCATTTTCATTTTGTCTGCAGTTGCACAAAAAATGCAACACCTGGTAATACCATGCGTAGTATTTTTCTGCAGCTGTGCAAAACAATATGCATAAACTGCCATAAATTGTGGAAATTAAGGAAAAATTGCAAAGGAAACCCCTACTTGAATAACTTTTGTTGTTGCACATGCACATTTTTCCACTTTTGACAATCAGGCCCCAAATCTGCAAAACCCTAAAAGACTGCCACGGAGAGTTCTGCTTTCCTCCCAGTTAAACTCATGAGTTCCTAAGCTCGCCATTTTGTGGTCCAGCCGGAGCATTCCATGAGCAGAGACTGCAGTGGCCAGCTTGTCGTCAGCAAGGCTGGGGTGCACTGCCAAACAAACAATTCCGTATCTTGATGCAACTTGGAAGAAAAAGTTTTTTCCCTTTAAAGAAAAATCTATTTACTTTAGCAAAAAAATGAACACTTTGATTACAAAAGGTCTAGTGTTTAATGTGGATGATGTAAATTTTTGTAGGCCTGCATGCAATCAAGTTTAGTAAAAACGGTTTCTGAAATTGACACAAATCATGCCAACTCACTGTTCCTCCTCAAATCGGTGCAATTATCATCGTGGTAAAAAAAAAGGGGGGGGGGGTGTACTGATAGAATGTATGAAGCGGCTGCCACTGCTTGAACGGGCGGTTTGCTGGTACCCAGAGGTGGTGCCAGCTGGCATGCAACTGTCATGAGCTGGGTTCCTGGTCTGTTCCACAAGAAAGTTGCACACAAGCATTCATGGACTCCCCTCACCCCCCCCCCAGATGGAGAAACAATTTGAAAACTCAGGAAACATTAGATCAGATGCAGCCCATAATAACCAAATAATCCATTATGCATTCCATGACCCTATTAAAGAGCAGATATTCACATAATTATATAATTCATTTTAATAGACAGTCAGCTATTCCAATTTACTACTACAGAGGACACGCTTTTTCCAATTTCAGTTGTCCTCAGGTATTGCAGTACATTTTGAATATTTTACCATGAAGTCTGTATAAAATGCTCTGCTGATGTACTTCTGATAGTCATGAATTTCTATACAGTCTGATAGATTACCTGATGATGTATTTCATGTATAATCTATGTTCACAAAAAAAATCCACTTTCATCAGGAGTTTCTGGTTTCTGACCTCACAGTGCAATTTATTCAGACAGCAAACTGCTCACCATAACAACAGAATATGATGCCACAGTCAGAAATTTTGAGGTCGGCTGGGGACATTTGAATGTTTTTGAAACAAACAGTGAAATAAATAATCATTAAGGAGCAATATTTAGAAGACTGATAAACCCCCAAAATATTAAAGTTAAAGCAGTTCTCCACACTCTACAAAATGTTTTAAAAACATTATACCTAGAAATACCCCAAATCTTACTTCAAATACTTCCTCAATGTATCACTCCTTATTGTTTTTTTTATTATTTTTGCTCCTAACTTGGCTAACCTCTGCTACATTCAACGTGCCCTCCCATTCCCATCTCTCAATTTCTCTGGGACTTAATTGCCATCATCAGTTCCTTCACCATGGCGGAGCCTTTGTGGAAGGGCAGTCCCCTTCAATAAGCGAATCTAACTGAAGAACAATGCTGTCCAATCAATGGGGAAGGGTCAAAGAGATGGGTTCACCCATGCCGCAGCGACAGACATTTTGCCGATGCCGACTACAACGCAGGCAATATGCTGCCTGGCATTACAGCATCAGGAAGTTAATCTCCCTGGAGGTACAGCACCAACGCAGCACCCTCCTGGGAAATGGTCACTTTTGCGGGGGGGGCTCCACCCCTCCAAACTAAATAAAACCTCCTCCGGGGCAGGCATGCCCCAGAGGGTGTAGAAACTGTGTGGGTGCAAAGGGCGACATGAGTGAAGGGCGCTCTAAAATCAAGATCACCCCTTTCACTGACGCCCTTTTTGGGGCGCTGTAATTGCCGCAACCAAAATGAGTCAGCAACTTGACGGACTACGAAAGAGATGCATGCGTTATTCTGCTGCAGCCATTCTTTCTTGTTCTCCCTCCTTCGATATGGCAGCTTTAAACATGCTTTGCAAAATTTCTCGCAACAAGCGTTCATGCAGCGAAGTTTGGTGTCTCTCCCCACCCTTAGCCATCCAGTCATGCTGCTTCCATCTGGTGGATTCCCATGTAGTAGTAACAAGACAAAAATGGACAACTTCCCACCCAGAGGAGCAGAGTATCCTATGGGATGCTTATGCATCCTTCCCTATCAACCCTCCAGAAACCCAGGCTCCTTTCAGAACCCAGGCTGCCAGCATTGTGAGGGACAACACTGCTGCTGTGCCAACAGGCCAGCATGTCTATCATCATTTCTTTATTACTGAGGATATTTACATGAAAACAGGATCCTTATGTCTCAAAGCTCAGCTGCTTTGGTTGCATTCCCTCAACTGAAGTCTTAATCCTGCTTGTGAGAGCATCAAAAATCCAAAAGCAGCAGATTGTGATGTTACTAACACAGACTTTCGACTTCAAGAGTTGGAAGGGCAGGAGTGTCTTTTTACAGATGATACCAAAATCTGCAGAAGAGTAAACATAAAGAAGGGGTAGGAAAAATGTGCAGGGATCTTGGGAAACTCGAGGAGTGGTGAAAAACATTGCAGTTCGCAACACCAGTGTCTCGGGTTTGGGAGTGAGCTTGGATCGTAGGGGGCCAGCCGAGGAGGACTGAGCATCCTGGGGGATGCTCTCCTCATCTGGGGTAGATGGTTTGTTGCAATACTGCCACCTGAGTGACCACAGGTGGCAGTGCCGATGAGGGCACTGTGGGAGGGTTGGATGCAGGTCGGGGGTCTGATGCAACAGGATGCTTCGATGTGCACACATGCCTCTTTGTACCTCTCGTGCATGCCTGTGTCCTTGGGCAGGGAAGAAAACAAGGAAAGACCCCCAATGCCAGGTGGACGACGGCTCTGGCGAACCAAATAAAGGACTGACTCTGAATCTCAGCTGCCAGCCTGACAACAGAATGTTCAGGTAGGGGGGACCCTCCCCTCTCCTACCTGGGGGAGGGACTGAAACCACAGCAGAATGGAGGTGGGTGGCTGGAAGGATATAGAGTTCGGCTGAGCCAAGTTGCCTAGGGGACCCTGGGGGAAGCCGTGGTGGTGGCAAAGAAGGGGGCATAAAACAAAAGGAAAAAAAGACAGTTGGGGTATAGCATAAAAGCAAAATAAGACACATAGGACACAGAATCCCCAGTGCTGAGTATATAATAATGGGGGGGGGGGGGCTGGAGTACTAACAGTCACTAGGCAGGAAAGGGACCTCAGGTTATTATAGTTGAGGACCTTAAGGTCACAGGGCAGTGTGACAAGGCAGTGGGTAGGGCTAGTGGAATGCTGGGCTGCATAGGGAGGGGTATCTCTAACAGGACGAGAGAGGTGGTGTTGCCATTATATTGAACGCTGACGCGGCCACACTTAAAGTACTGAGTTCAATTTGGGAGACTGCACCTCAAGAAGGACATACAGAGAGTAAAGGCGGTCTAGAAGAGGGCAACTAAACTGGTGGATGGTTTGCAGAGAGGGGATGTAAACGAGACCTACAAGTACCTCAGAGGGGTGAATAGGGTACGGGGGGGTATCTTTCAAATGAGAACAAGCTGCAGGACCAGGAGGCATGCAATGAAGCTGGAGGAGGGGGATTCAAGAATGATTTGAGAAACTGTTTCTTCATTGAAAGGGTAGTGGATGCCTGGAATAGATTGCCAGTGAAAGTGGTGGAGGCTAGAGCAGTGGGGGGCTTCAAGCATTCATGGGATAGACACAGAGATATATCAGATAGAAGGTGGGAGGGTTGACAGAGACCAGATGGGGTCTGCGGAGACAGAATAGATAGGGAACATCTGAGCAGACTAAGTGGGCTAAACAGTTCTTTTCTGCCATCAGATTCTAAGTTGCTATGTTTCTTCTGGCACCACTCACCCTCCATTGGATGCCCTGCAACATTACAGGATATGCTGAAGTCCTTATAAGGACCCCTCCAACCAGTGAGTCCTGCCTTTGGCAGAGCAGCTTAAGGAGGTGTGAGAATGTGCACTGAGGGAACCGATGAGGGTGCACGTCAAATAGATCCCATGGATCCTACATCAGGGCAAGAAGCAACACAGAGCTGCAGGAGTCAGGTCGCCAAGAAGGCTCTCCAACCACAATGATGGAGGGTGGATTGGGGATTAAGGGTTGGGAGTCAATGGGTAGAGGGGATTTGTTTTGTGTTGTCTTGGTGCCCTTTTCTCTTTCAGCTGCTATAAGGTGATCTGAAATACAAATAGTTTGAACTCTGTTTGATTCTTTTTTCCCATAATAGATTTTTATTTTATAATTAGAGACATTCCAATTACATAATCATATTGCCTACCTTCTCTCAGTTTTCAAGAATGTACCATGTATGCTAGAATCCTAATATACTGCTTGATAAATTGTCCTATAGAGTGCACTACTGTATCCTAATCAAACTATCTGCTGTGTTGGCCTGGTCGCATGCTCTGCTAACTCTGTAACCTGTACCATGGAACTTGTTACGCATGTTTTCTTTTGCAAGTATCACTCACTTATGCTGCTAAACTCTGTAACCTTCCTTTTTGTCTACAATACCTGAATCTGCACCTTGTAATGCAAACTGTGTAACCTAGACCCTGATCCATGTATGCCTGCATCTTTATGTATTATGTTCTCTTCTCTTTCTGCAACACCTGACGAGGTACCTTTGGAAATGAGCCTCTGGCTCAAAGGTTGTAAACTGATTGCAAACTAAAATAAATAAATAAATAACATATTACAGGCAATTCAAAAATATTTTGATCAGTATTTGAACATATGGAATAATAGCTATTAATTGCTTATTTTAAAGAATACTGAGTATACACCCCTCTTTCAAACAGTGAACCATATTTATACTATCTAGTTCAGATTCTACATATAGATACAGACTGTTTTAATGAAAACCTCATTGTCTAGTACTCCCCGACATTCAGAGATAGTCAAACAAAGTATGGAATAAAACTATAAATAAATTGCTTACTTTAGAAAATGCAAAATAAATACATCTATTCCAAACAGTGAGCCATGTTCATGCTATCTAGCACAGGTTCTACACAGAACAATGGACTGTCAATCAACATCTCCTAGCCTAGTATGTCTTTACCAATCTTCAGAAAAGGGGTCCATATTTTATGGAAAGTGTCAATCTTTTCAGAGATAGTATAGCGAATCCTCTCATTATTAGCTTGTATAAAAATCTGATCGTACCACTCATCTAATGTGGGAACTTGACTTAACTGCCAGTTTCGTAACAAGATTCTCTTGAAGCTCATGGACGCTAAGCAGATCCATATGTATTCATGATAGCCTAGCCCATGACATCCTGATATTGTACCCCGTATGACTAGAGAAGGGGAGATTGGAATAGCAATGCCAGTCACTTTGGAACATATTCCATGCATTTCCTTCCAGCGCCTATGAATTAGTGGACATTCCCATAAAATATGTCCTAAATCTGTTCTGTTCTCTACCTGCACTTACCTGCCCTCAGCCACTTCCAAAGCACTTAACCCGTGTCTGTCCTGACAAAGCCCACTGGCTGCCTCACTTTGCCCTCTCCTACATATGCCATCCCCTTCCTCAGCCCTTCCCCCAACTGTCTTCTTCCTAGCGTCTGTATGTCATGCCTCACCTCTAATACCTAATGTCATCCTAAGTTACTATATGTTATCCTGTACCCTGTAACTAAACTGTAACCATGTAACCACTTTGATGCTAATTGTCTGTACTGCTGACGTGGAACCTTTGTAAAAGAGCCTTGGCTCAAAGGTATGTTGTAATCCTAGATTTAAATAAATAAATAAAAATAAAGATCTGCAATCAAGGACTTACAATGCCAACATGCTGAATCTGTTGAGCATCCCATGCCAACTCTGTCTGATTCGATGTGCGCTGTTTGTGAAGTCACAGAAACACAGAATCTGACGGCAGAAGAACAGCAAGGGTCCACCAAGTCTACCCCTAAATTTCCTCCCAGTCAAGCTCAGTCACTCAGGCTCTGAAAGGATTGCGCTGCACTCATTAACAAACACAGTTAACTGTACAGTCCGCTAGCTTCGGAGGTAGGTATGACTTAAAACGCGACTAAAACTATTCTGCAAAGGAGATTTGTTGTACGCAGTGTTATAAAACAGCATATTGGCCCACTGCCTGTTTAGCAGTAGCAGTGTAGTGAATGCATGCTGTTAACAGCACTGGCAACAGGACAGACGGTATATCACCTTCAAGATTTGCCTGTTGGCTTTCAAGGACCTGCATGGTCTGGGTCCTACATGTAAGACCTCCTACACTCCTGATCACCCTCTCCATTCATCTGGGGAGAATTTTCTTGAGGTTCCACGAGCCTGGCAGAAGTCATCAGGGGATAGAGCCTTTGCTGCGGACTGCTCCCTGGCTGTGGAACTATCTTCCGTTTTATCTGCTCCACATCTCCTCAGTGTAGGCCTTTAAAAATGCCCTGAAAACCTACTTGTTCTCCCTGACATCCTATGACTCTGACTGAAAGGTTTCTTTTTTCCCTAGATGCATTTTATCTTTGTATCGTATTTACTGCCTATAAAGTTTTATGTGCTTGCCTCTGAGGACACTGTACTACATAGGAGGCTTATAAGGAAACTGGGCAGTTTAGAGGTGGGACCCACTGTGGTAAACTGGGTAAGGAACTGGTTGATGGACAGCTACGGAGGGTGGTGGTACATTTCACTCACTCTAATGAGGGGAGAGTGACCAGCAGGGTACCTCAGGGCTCAGTGCTGGGACCAGTCCTCTTCAATGTATTCCGAAGCGACATTGCAGATGAGTTGGAAAGAAAGGTATGCCTCTTTGCAGAGGTCACCAAAATCTGCAATAGGGTAGATACTCCAGTGGGGGGTGGAGAAAATGAGTAGAGACCCAGGAAAACCCGAGAAGTGGTCGAAGGTATGGCAGCTGGATTTCAATGCAAAAAAGTGCTAAATCATGCACCTAGGGCACAGAAACCCAGGGGCAGTTTATCAAATGTGGGGGGGGGGGGGTGTACTAACAGTCACAAAGCAGGAAAGACACCTTGTGGTTACGAGGTAGGTACTAATTCCCAACGCTGAACTGCCAGACATTCGATATCCTGACCCCTTAATCCCGACCTGTGTTTTGCCCAACAATCATATTTCCTGATACAAAGAATCCCGACATAGTGCATGTTCGCAGGTCGCTTGTCCTACCATTTGCATTGGGAACACGATCTTCACTCTGCATTTCCCGGCTGCTGATAATCACGGGAGCCTCACTGGGGGTTGAGAGGGCACTTGCCACCAGAATGATGCCCCCTTCACCGTCTTCTTTTACGCATCTGAGACAGTATCTATATCTTTCTTGTTTTAGTAGTTTGTAACAGTCTTTCTCCAAAAGCTGATTGTCACAGAGAAGGTCAGAGAGAGAGAGAGAGAGAGATTGATTAAGGGATTTAAGGTTAAAAAAAGAGGGTGGAATTGGACACTGTGCAATTTTAATATTAGGATTGTGAAAAAGTGGTTAAATATTTAGGAGCAATTTTCAATTGATGTGGGAGCATCGCAGGACAGATATACAGCAGCGCCTGTGGCAACAATCTTTCTTTAAGACATATAGTCCGTTCTAGAGATAGCCAGAGCAGTAAATAAGTTTCCTGATCTTCCCATTGGGTCTTCCCTCACTGAAAGTACTTGGAACCATGAAGTGTTAAATAAGCACAGAAATTGGGTTGTCTAAGGCCTCCATACGTGACAGAAAATGTTAATGCTCTCCTAACAGCACCATCTTTCCAGAGAAAAGAAGAGAGTAAAGAGCAGAGCTGTTGGAACCTTTGTAGTCATTTGTTTGTATATTTTCCCTGGTGACTGTGATGTGATTATGTTTAAGTGACGAGAAGTAAAATACTCCTGAGCGGGTGGAAGGGGGGAAGGCAAACTTTACCTTGCAAAACATACGCTTCATGGTGCATGCAGAATGTACTTATTTAGTTGAGCCCTAGTCAGGATTGCGTGCTTCGGGAATTAATATTGTCGGGCATTTGCATTGTCGGAAAAATGAATGTCGGCTATCGGTTGACGGGAATTAGCACGGATCCCGTGGTTATGATATCTGATTACCTCAATGTGGCAGGGCAGTGTGACAAAGCAGTAGGTAGGGCCAGTGGGATGCTGTAAATCTTAAGGAGGGGAATTACCAGCAGAAGGAGAGAAGTGGTGTTGCCACTGTATCAGTTGTTGGTGAGACCCCACCTGGAGTACTGTGTCAAGTTCTGGACACAGGAGAGACATAAATAGGGTAGAGGCTATCCAGAGGAGGGCAATTAAAAGGGTGCAGGAGTTGCACCAAAAGCCCTATGAGGAGAGACGGAGGGATCTTAATATGTACACCCTGGAAGAGAGAAGGGGAAAGTGGGGACATGTTGCACACCTAAAGTACCTCACAGGGGTGAACAAGGTTCAGGAGGGGAGTATTCTGCAGAAGAGTAGGGGCTCCAGGACAAGAGAGCATGCAATGAAGCTGGAAGGGGTGGGGGGTTAGGAGGAAAGTAAGGAAGTATTTCTTCACTGAAAAAGTGATGGATGCCTGGAACAGTCTACCAGCAGAGGTGGTGGGAGCAAAAACAGTGGTGGGATTCAAGCATGCATGGGATAGGCACAAAGAACTCTTAGTAGAAAAGCTGGTGGAAGTAGCCAAAGATCATGCAGATCCTGCTATGACAGGACAGCAGGGACAAACTAAGCAGACTAGGTGGGCCAAGCAGTCCTTATCTGCTGATAAATTCTATGTTTCTATGCTTTTGTTTTATGTACAACGCCTAGAGCCCCCCCCCCCCCGATAAGGTGCTTCAAAAATAAGCCAGCCAGTCAGCGCAGGGGTAGGGTTACTGCTCACCACACTGGTGACCTGTGTTTGGGAACGAACCCAGGTCATCGGGAGCCTACTTGGGGAAGGGGGGGGTTGGAGCGCTCCAGGGACAGCTCTCCTGCCTTAGTATGGATCCTGCGTCTCGCCACGTGACTGCTTCCTGGTGGAGGCTAGATGTAAAACAAACGAGAGATGGAGGGAGGGAGGGCTGTTGACAGATGCTTGCATGCTTTTTTTATATAGATTTTAATAAATACAATACATACAAAAATATCTCAAAAGAGTAAAACATGCAGGCAGCACATCCTCCCTCCAACCTCCAATACCTCACCTACGTTTCTCTTCCAACCTATAGCATTTAAAGAAAACATGACAACGCCATGTTGGCTGCTTCCTTAGAGCTTTCTGTCCTACTGTACTTGCACCTCTTTGTCCTATGCACTACCCGCAATTGTCTGTACAACTTTGTTTGTTTCGCTGAGGAACTGCTGTACTTGTGTAACTCTAAAGAGTCTGTACCTTGACTTTGACATAGAACCTTTGTAAACGAGCTCTCTAGCTCAAAGGTTATGTAATCTGAATCTGCAATAAATAATAAATAAAAACAACACTTAAACATATTAAATACATTATTATTTGAATAATAATAATGTGACTTATGACTGTAACGATTAAACTAATATTTATATTTCAAGCACTGTTTATATTCAGTATTCTGAACAAGATTTATTCCCCTAGAACAAGTTTTCCTATCAGATAGAAAAGTGGAAAGTAAGAAATCAGAGAACAGAGTATAGAGGAGTGGACTAAGATTTATTAGAGAAGGTCTGGTCGAAGGCCACAGGAAGTTAATTTTGGTTTATTCTATCTTTTAACTGTTTGAAGTACAGTAGGCTGCTAGGCTTCCTCATTTCTTTTGAGATGTGTCCCTTTTATCTTTTGCTCCATGATCAATTTTTTCTAACCTAAGTGTTTCCATGGTTTCTGTTTTCCAGTCAGAAATCAAGGGTGGACTATTTTCTATGCATTTTCTGAGAATTATATTCTTGGCTGTAATGGAAATTAGAGAAGTAATGCTTTTATGTTTTAAGGTTAAGTTTTCTTCTGAGTGAAATAATCTATTATGAT
This sequence comes from Neoceratodus forsteri, assembly GCA_016271365.2. Taxonomy (NCBI): domain Eukaryota; kingdom Metazoa; phylum Chordata; order Ceratodontiformes; family Ceratodontidae; genus Neoceratodus; species Neoceratodus forsteri. The sequence goes on from JADMNL010000036.1 coordinate 55,963,389, forward strand.
TAATTAAAATGTCAATTTGCATGCATTATACAGAGACCTACTAAGAACTGTCTGATCTGTGACCAAAGTGACCTAATGTGCATACAGCCCCACATCTGAAGTTTCACGTCAGCCTCTAGGTCTCCACATTTAAGCCATCTTGCCTCTTTTTTTAAGGCCATTTTTTATTTTATGTATATGGGTGTATAATACAGGTTATGTATAAGCTTATATTGTAGTACTCGGATTTGTTAAGGAAAATATTTTGTGAGGTGACTCCCATATCTCTTACCATGGCCAATGAGATATATCAACTTTCAAAACTTCCGACCAACAGTTAATTGTTTCTGCAGCTCTGTCTCTCATAGTGCAAATAAACACTGAATAGAAGGGGGAAATACTGGACTTGGTGTTGATTACTGCTACCAAATTCCAAGTGCTTTCATTAGATATGAAAAGTTTTCCATTTCTATGACATAGTTTGGATACCGGTTGTCTGATGTTTATTTGTGTTTATTATGCACAATTTATATTCTGATGTCATAACAATTAAAAAATTTTTTGTGCCGTATTAGCCACTCTAAGCAATTTAAATCACAAATTGTAGTGAAAAAGAAACAATGAGACCTACTGGGAATTGAACCAGGCTCTCAGAATATTTTAATGTTATGTAATCCATCTCAGCCCAATTTCCATCTTTTACAGATATTCTGGGCTTTGTAAATACCTGCTTATTCCCATTTGACATTTTGTAAAGTTTTCCTTTCGCATTTTATACTGAAGTTCCCCATAAAGCTTGTGCACCCAAGCGTGCTGACGAACGTGTCATTGCATGCCAACACCCTAGAGATATTTCAGGAGGAAAATGCTCCGGCCCGATCCGGCACCACATGACCAACATGGTAGGCCACCCACCACCAGTGGTCCTGGGCAAGTGCTGGATAACCGGTAAATCCATGAGAAGGTTGGTGATGGGGCTGGAGGGATGCCACAAGGACCTGAGGATATCAGAAGTGACACAAATAATGGAAAAAAAAATTCAATTGATTAATTTGAAACAGCATTAAAAGGTCACGTACTGTCCCAAGCTACTGCTGGTAACTACACAAAAGTGTAGCAAAGAAAAGTTATACTAGGATAATTGGAATGAGCCATTTTATATTCCAGAAAAGGCACTTGGTGGTGCGGCACTGGTGTGAAACAGGTTCACGTCTTGGGTGACTGTGGCACTCAGCTTTACTTCATACCTTTACACCTTCAATGTTGTACTGCTACTTTGATAAAAGTGTACCCAAATCATATCCAATTGCTTAAAACAGCAGTGCACTGAAATTGTGCAAAACACTGGACCCTGCTGTTTTACTGGACAATAAAGATGGCCACCACATTTGGCTTAGAAATAACACTGTAGACCTGGCAAGGGTTAGATTCCGGAAAATAAAAAAAAAAATGGTGTATATCAAAAGAGGTACCTAGAAAAGTAGTTTTGACAGTTACGCTAATATTTTTATCAACTGTAGCTGAAACTAGCTTTTTTTTTTTGGGGGGGGGGGGACATTTTTCATTGCACTGCTGCTTCAAATGAAAACCAGTCTGTGGGATACAGTACATTTGTGAAACGGGGAAACAGTCTGTGCAGGAAATACAGTATGTCCTAAGCCCCATCTATAATGTTTCCAAAATAAAGAAATAGTTGAAGGTATCAAGCGGACTAGAGTATTTATTTGGATCAAGTACTTATACTGATAAAAATTGAAGATATAAGTGATGGCACAGCACAATGTTGAGTAACCATGACATTAAATTAGATATAAACTCCTTTGATGACATAACAGACTGCAGTAATAGGACTTCAGCGGGCAGAAATATAACTGGAAAATAATCATTTCTGTGGGCAAAATGTGACAGTTATTCATGTCACTTCGCACAGACTTGGGCTTGTCGTCTGCTAAATATGTTAGTTCCTTTTTCTTACACTTAAAGGGGAATGCAGAAACTCGGAAGTGCCAGGGTTCCCAGCTCTACCACAAATCTCTAATTTAGGAAATAATTCCCAGCTCAACATTAATTAATGTCAGGCTCGAGAAGCCGGTTAACAAAACAGTCTCTCTCAAGATGTCTGTGTGTGTATCTGCTTGTGTGTGGGGGTGGGGTGGACGAGTCAACTGTGGTAGACCTTGAAAAGAACACAGACACTGTCTCACCACTACCCAGACCCCTCAACCATCCCAAAATAGGTTGGCTGCCCCTCTGCTCACAAGTTAAACCTCAAAGTGAATGGGGACTGGACCACACTCTATGTTGGGATTTCAAAGCAGAGGTCTAGGTCATTTTTATAAAGCTCTGTTATATGGCTCAGACACAACGCTTCCATTAATGAATTTATCTATTTGAAAAATTTTTGGCTTGGAAAGAGACACTAAGACAAGCCTCATGAATTAGTTATACATAGATACAGGTATGACTATGGACAGAAAAAAACTGAATTCATTGAGTCTGCCTTGATACCCTAAGTTGAATTACGCTGCCCTTCCAAAACTCCCCCTGCCTCCTGTCTCCCTTATGTTCCTAATACCCCCATTTGAAGAGTCTCCCATTGTGTTTTGAGCTGATCTTCAATTAATTCAATAATTTTGCTAAAGTCAGGCTTCCTAAAGTCAGTAACTACAGTGCTGGATTTTAGTTGCTGAGATTAACACTGAAACATAGATGCAGAAGAAAAAAAAAATTACTGGACTAACAAAATTAATTTTGAGACTAGCTTTCTTGGTGTATACTCCCTTTATCACCTGCAATATGTCTTTTTTTTCCTTCTACATTATTGACTGGACTAATACGACTACCACAGTTCTTTGTGACACACAAAAACTGGTGGCAGAAAAAAGCCCACTGGCCCATCTAGTCTGCCAAGACCTACCTACAGGATGATGCGAGTGCCCTAGTGGTCAGTCCCTCCGCACCCCCCCCCATATGTCATCCTCCTCGACTATTCTCATCAGCCCCATATGTCTTTCCCACCCTCGTTTAAATCCCATCACTGATTTGGTGCACAGCAGCCTGTTCCACTTATCCAGCACGCTCTCTGTGAAGAAACACTTCTGGTGTCCTCCCTAAATCTCCTTCTCGCCAGCTGCTTTGGTTCCACCTTGTGCCCATACTCCTGCTCACTGGCCCCTTACATAGGGGCATAATGCCTATGTACCACAGATCTGCAGCATGCAGGCATGCCTGAGACCAAGGGCCATGCATCGGGGGTCCCGTGGATCCCCAGCAGCATTCACGGAAGGTCTCTGTAAAGAAATACTATCTGGCCTGCCCGGTGGCGCTGAGGTGCTGGATGCTACACCTTGCTTCACGCCAGCGACCCGGGTTCAGGAACAGACTAGGGCCGCCGGGGGGGAGATGGATTGAGCGTCCGATGGACTGCTCTCCCTCTTCAGGGTGGGGGAATCTGCCGCAGTAGGCAGCTAGCGACTAGCGGAAGGCTTGTGGTGGTGGCTTACACTGTACATCACAGGGGGTGAGCTGGGGCACGGCGCCGGGAGGGAGTGCATGCGGAAGCATGCGCGCTCCCCCCATTGGCATCACTGCACACCCCACTCACAGGGGGCTCAGAACAGGGAAAAATGGCAACCGGTTGCGGCAGCTTGATGGCCGCTCCACGGGATGCCTGGCTTCGGGGGCATTGTTGTGTGTACTGGATCCGGTCCTGGTAGGAGAGGGCGGGGGCTTCCCACCACCCCGCCGCGGGGTAAAACAGCGATCCGACTGGGAGCCAGGACAGACCGGCGGTGGCTGGATGAATGGGATGCACGGACGTGAATGCAGACGCGAGCCAAGGTAGGAGAAACAAGACCAACTAAAAAATATATATATTATCTGACATTTTCTTAAGTCCCCCCCCCACCCCATGCTAGTGTTTCGGCTCATTTTGAACAGTTCCCTGTTGCCCACCTTGTTAATCCCGTTCAGAAACTTGAACGTTTCAGTCATGTTCCCTTCTCCTTCCTGGTCTCCAAAGAATACATGCTGAGGTTCTTGGGCCTCTCCATATAGGAGTTCTTTTGCTGCCCCTGAATCAGTTTCGTTGCCCTTCTCTGCATCACCTGAACCCTATCCCTGTCCTTATTTGTGTGTGGACTCCAGAATTGCATGCAGTTCTCCCAATTAGGCCAAATTAAGGATTTGCACAGGGGCAGGATCTTCTCCTCCTCCTTCCCTTTGCTACTGATCCCATGCCTATGAACCCCAGCATATTATTTGCCTTTCCTTTTGTTTTGTTGCATTGTCTGGGTGGGCCAAATAAGTTTTTCAGAGGATGTTCAGCTTGGCCACTAGCTTTCAAAATCTGGTAGCCAAATCAATATTTCTACTGCCCATCACTTTTAAGGGTTCAAAAATCACTTTCTGGACAGGTAGCCAGTATCTTTCAAAGTCCGGAAATCAAACCAATTTTTAGTGCCCATTGGCCACCTGGCTACCTGATTTGTCCCACCCTGTGCACTGTGATAACTGCTTTTGGTGTATTTATTTATTTCAACAGTTTTACCAAGAAACGCATACTGAGCTGGTAACAGCTCATTTTCAGATATGTCCTGGGGGAAGGGGGAGAGAGGACAGTGAGGGACACTGAGAAGAATAAATACAATAAAAAATAAATAAATAAGCATCATAAATAACGATGGTACAAAGAAAAGGATCAAATACAGAACATTACAGATAGAATAATACATGGAGTGGTGTGTATAACGAGAATTTTATACATACTCGAAGTGTGGCATTCTACGTAAACCCGGACAGCAAAGCTCGACGGGTTTATAAAACCATTTCACACCGTGTGTATAAAATTAGTTTACACCATCCCATGTCTTGTTTTATATAATTGTTGTGTGCTGTTTTTTCACCCTGAGGATTTTTTTTTTTTTTTGTGATCAAGCTCTATGCGTATGACTACAGTCAGGGAAACCCTGCATGTGTTCGCCGTTATAACCAGCTGGTTATAATGGCGAATTATAACCAGATTTCCCTATGGGGGGAAAGACAGCAGGCAGCTATTCTAATACAGTGTAGTGCTGGAGGCTAACAACAACTGCGCTGTGCAGAGGCAATACTGAGTTCAGGGTGGGAGGAAAGGTTGTCAACTGGCGAGTGTGGAAGAGGGGACTGCATCAGTGTAGGTGCAGGGCAAAGGGGGCAGAGGTAGGAGGGTGGTGGGCAGCAATTATCTGCTATTAAGGCCCCAAAGATCCCTCTCCTTTGTCATTTTCTGTAACACTACATCCCCCACCCTGTGTTCCGTCTTTGGGTTCCAGAACCCTATGTGCGTAGCAATGCACTTTTTTGCACTGAATCTTAGTTGCCAGACTCTTAATAATACCTCCAGTCTCTTCAGCTCTTCTCTCAATATCCTGACCCCCTCATCATTGTCCACTTTACCTCAGATTCCTGTGTCCTCTGCAACTAGGTACATCTTCCCTTGGACCCCTTTCTTGATGCTGCACAGTACTGGACCTAAGACTGATATCTGGGGAACCCTACTGGTGACTTCCCTATCCTCTGAGGATTTCACAGGTCATAGGTTTGAATACAAGTCAAACAGCCATAACAGACTCGCCACTATTCAGTGATAAAACTCCCTGGCCCTGTCCCCCATATATATGTCCAACTTTATTTAAATGTACCTAGCGTGGGTGCATTAACCACTTCCTCTGGCAGCGCATTCCACTCGTTCACCACTCTCTAATTAAACCATATTCCTCTCCTAGATATTCTAAAGAATTCACCCTTTAATTGCTTACAGTGACCTCTAATAGACCTTCCTGTCTGTATTTTCTTACACAAGCCAGCAGATTCCAACAGGCTATCATCTGTAAATGCCCTAAATACATATATTAAGTGACCTCTCACCCTCCTATATGTCATAGAGAAAAGGTCAAGCATCTGTAACCTCTCAGCATAACATTTATCCTTAGCCAGAACAATTTTCTTTGTTAATCTCCTCTGTACTCATTCATAAGACTTTATAATACCAACACTCTGGGGTGTCGAAAGCGGGGCTCCATACTCCAGAATAGGTCAGACCAATGTTTTGTACAGGGGCACCAAAACCTCACTCTTCCTACTACGTATGTTTCTAAATATGTTACCCATAATTCAATTAACTTTCTTAACTGACTCCCTATTATGATGTTCAAAATCCAGGTCATTGGAGATAATTACTCCTAGATCTTTCTCACAAGTGGTGACACCTAAAACCCTATTGTTTAATATATATTCTGCTCTAGGGTTATTGTGGCCAAAGTGTATTACACTACACTTATTTTCGTTGAAGATATAGTCTGTGCTCGATTGCCCACTGTTGTAAATAGTTCAAGTAACCTTGCAACTGTTGTATGTACTCGACGTTAACTATAATTTCCACCTTTGTATCGTCAGCATATTTACGTATCCACACACCATCTGAACCCTGCATGCCCAAGGTAAAGGTGGAAAACAGGGTTGGTCCCAAGATCAATCCCTGCGGCACACCACCAGTCACAACACCCCACTCAGAGAAGAATCCTATTATTCGCACTCTTTGCAACCTATTTGAAAACCATAATTGAATCCATTTCATAAGGCCTAGATCTACCCCATGTCTCTTAATACCTCCAATAACCTGAGATGTGATACAGAGTCAAAAGTCCTGCTACAATCCAAATACACCACATCCACCAGGAGCCCCTCATCCAGTGCTCTACTAACTGGATCAAAAAAATCCAGATTTGTGACACGTGACTTCCCCTGACAAAATCCGTGCTGGGTTACATCCCAACTATTCAGACTTTGTAAGTCATCAATCCAGTTCAAATCCAGTCTCTGTCACATCCTGTCTGCATCTAGCTCCTGTGACTGTCCTTCCTAATTGTTCTCCCCTCTCCTCTTTGGTCTTTCCGCCAGCACTTAACCCTCTCCCCCCTCAACTCCCTCTCCCATACACCTATTCATCCTCCCCTCCTGTAGCACTTTAATTGATATTTGACAAGTGCCTATGGCTGCACCCCACTAGTGTGTCTCTCCTCCATACCGTGTCAACCCTGTTACCAGACCTCCTTCTGGCATTTTTGCCACTGTATTGAATGTATAAAACTGTATGTAACTGCCTGTAACCCACTGTTATACTGTTATTCAATGTCTTGTTTGAATTGTACCTCACCTGACGTGGAACCTTTGTGAAAGAGCCTTGGCACAAAGGTACTTGTAATCCTAGATTCAAATAAATAAATAAAATTAAAAACTGTTTGATGAAACCCTCAAGTATTTTACTGACCTGAGACGTTATACTTATAGGCTGGTAATTCCCAACTTGTGAGTTATTCCCCCTTTTCTTTTAAACACTAGAGTAATATGTAAGCATTAATACTGACAGAGGAGGGCTCTAACGGTGGATTAATGCCCTGCTTGGGGGGGGTCTTGGTGCACGAGGACGAAGGCCGAGGGCTTCCAACCACCCAGCGGGCATTAATCACCGGTAGAGCCTGACGCTGGAGGTGATTAATGTGCTTGTAACATGGCAAGTGCAAGGACCATTTTGTTGACATCACAGTCTACCTCGGAACACCAGAGACACTGACGCAATCATTATTCGCGCTGCACAGGTGATGCTACGGGGTTGTGGTGTCCAGTCGCTGAAAACGTATCCCAGGGCGCGTGCACATTCACTGCGCCACACATATTTGCCTACTGTGCAGCACTTGTGAAGAACTGAGGAGACACCAGTCCCGTCTCACACTAACACACAGTGAGTCCTTTTTTGGGTTCGCCGCAACACTTTTCCTACTTCAGACTTCCGACTTCCACTGCCACCAAAGACTGCCATGTAGCCTTGTGGGAGAAATGTATCTGTCTTGCAGTTGTGCCGCAATGAGTCACACATGCTCGTCTACCCCTACGTATTCTACTGGTTCTAGCGTGCCCCCTTTACCTTAGTTACTTCCACTCACTGATATCGCCCCGCGCCACAACTGATGTCTTGCTCCTGCGGCTATTCCTACCACTCCTCCAGTGATTCAACCCGCTTGCCTCCCGGCAACGGCAAGGTATTACAACGCTGCAGACCATGCTGAGAATTCCTGGCTACCTCTTCTATTGGGGCGCCATCTACAGGTACGAACACATCGCCTGGCATGCTGTCTCTTTCACCGCTTTGAAGTGCGCTCCCGGTACTGCATTTGCTTCACTCTGCAAAGTCTTGATTGCCGTCCCAGTGCTGCACCCTGTCGCTGATGGACACTGTGGGTACTACGCAAGCGGGCATTAATGCTCCATTTCCCTGTGGACACTTCAGGTACTAACCTAGCAGGCTCTACTGCTGGCTTAATCACCGCTGGGAATCGATCAGATGACGCGTTTCCACCAATCGGTGAGCTCCATTTCCGTCCTCTGTCAAGAGCCATGTTACAAGTGCTATTTTCCAATCACACACAACCTCCCCAGAAGTCAGTGATCTATTGAACAACTGGGTATGTGGACCGGATAGTTCCTCTGCCAGTTTTTCTCAAGAGCATCGGGTGAATTTCATCAGGCCCATACGACTTATTCCCATCCAAGCTTCTCAATCTCTTATATACTTCTACCATAGTAATTACAAATTCCTTGCCCTCTTTATCACTGTTACTATTAATTAAACCCTGTCCATCTTGTTTATGGTATCCCAATAAAAAATAATTGTTAAATTTGCTTGCCATATCCACCTCATTGCCAATAATAGACTCCCCATCAATAATACTATTTAAGTGCTTGTTTCCTGTCCTGAGACTCCCAATATAATTATAAAACTGCTTTCCATTACCTTTTGCACTTGCTACTATTTGTTCTGCCTTTGAGTTTGCCTTTTTTTATAGCCAACTTATATTCTTTGACTAATGTAGTATATTTCCCAGAATTTACAGTAGTGGGACATTTTTTAAATTTCTTATATGCCTTATTCCTTTTTTTAATTAGTTTCTGAATTCTGTGAGAGAAACACATAGGGATCCTACCTTGTTTATTATATTTGTCACAGGGAAATAATTGTCCATGCACCAATGGATTTTATTCTTAAACCTCTTCCAAGCATCCTCCATATTTATACCTTGTAGCTCATTTTCCCAATCCCATATCCCCATACAGTTGTTTCATGCCAATCACATCCATCCTATTACAATTTCTAATTTCTGTACAACCTGAAATAGTTATGGTAGACTCCTTAATTGAGAATGTAAGCATACTGTGGTCACTACCCCCCAAGGGGGGGTATATCTCTAAGTCACATATCCTTCCTCCATATTACTCACGACAAAATCAAGTATGTTTTTATCCCTAGTATTATCCAAAACAAATTGCTCTAAATTATTACTGATGCAAAAGTCGATAAACCAATTATCAATTTTACTTTGCCCCTGCCACAATTCCCAGTCTATCTCTGGTAAATTAAAGTCCCCTAGTAAAACACAAGATTTCCTATTTAGGACTACTCTCTGTGTTCTCCCACCAAGCTAGATCCTGATCCATCCTATAATCTTGCTAAATTTCTTAACCCATCTCCCACATTGGACAAAACTGAAGGCTTTGTTAGTCCAGATACAGTATGTCCACTGCCTGTCCCTTGCCTTCCCCCTTTATGACCCAGTCAAGGAAGTCAGTCAGATTTGTCTGACACAACGTCCCTCGTGGTGAATCCATGCTGCTTTTTGTCCTGGAATCCACTGGCATCCAGAAACTCCACCATCCTCTCCTTAATAATTGCCTCAAGTAATCTTCCCCCTTTGGATGTCAGACTGCCTGGTCTACAGTTCCACAGGAAACTGTAAGAGCCACCTCCAGGGGCCCGGTTCAGTATGACCCAAAATGCTCAAACAATAAAAAAAAAAAAAAAAAAAAAAAGGTCACTGAACTCACCCAGCTACAATTAAACTGCTGTCCACACCAGAATTGTGCTATAAGAATCAGGCAGTTTACTGAAGTTACACACGAGGATAAAGCTGAGTCCCCCACACAGACTGACATTTCAACCCTAGCGGGTCTTTGTCTATAGTTCCCCAGTTCATCATGGTTTCCATTTTTGTGCAGGGGCACCACGTCAGCTGCTCTTCAATTTATTGGCACCCTCCTATTTCCAATAAATCACTGAAGAGGTTTGCTAGTGGGTGGGCTGGCTCTTGCCGCATTCCGTGTACATTCAAGGGTGCAACCCGTCTGGGACCACTGATTTATCAATCTTCAGAGTCCTGAGAGCCGACCCCTTGGCACCTTCAACTATGTGATCGGTTTCTTGTTAAATTTGATCCTCCATGCTCTTTTGGCCTTGAGACTCCATTCAGACAGTACCTCCTGTGATGCTTGGCCAGCTGGTTATGACTGTTCTATGATTTGTAATATAGAATGTGGTATGTGACCTGTCTCACAGGAGACATCCCGTGCCCCTGGGATGACCCCCCCCCCAGGTTTCAGTTAAAATAACAAGATATATGTTAAACATCAGAGCTCTGTAATGTGATTAACTTCCAAGAAGTCACATTTTATGGCTCTGTTGATGAGCTGTGCTTCTTTGAAGCTAAGAACTAAAATATCTATTTTATGGATGTCTTCAGAGAAAGAACAGTTAATTTCAACTGGTGTTAAAAAGCTATATGGCACCTAAGTGAGATATGGCAGAGTTAGTCATAAAAGTCCTGTGATGTCTTTGAAAAGCAGGAAACCACACTAGATCAAAGGAAAGACTCAAAATCAAAGAGTCATACAGGGAAGTGAGTTTTTGCTGATGTCACCTTATTTAATATACCTCCTGAGTGATAAGACATCCTGGTTGTATTATTTTTAATATACAAGGAGGAGCTAGGTGACATCATGGAAGAGGCAGATTTAGAGACAGTTTAAACTATTCTGTATCTGATCTTTAGACACATTTTTCTTGTGGGCTCTTAGAAAACAATATCTACTTTACGCACTGTTTAGAAAGCAATACATTAGATAGGAAAGTCTAATTGTATTGTGGTAGTAGCTTATATTTGTACTTTAACCTTGTTCTTTCAAGTGATTGTATGCTTTGTGATATATGGTTCTATGTTTACATTTTACATATTTTTATCCATTTTTAAGTAAATCTATATTTAAAGAGACTGCCTGGTGTGCCTTTGAAATACTTTCTTTTGCATGTGAAGTACAGATGGTTAAAGTTGACACTGTTCATAAGCTTAATGGTAATACCAACCTGGGAAAAGGTAAGACTTTTCCTATGGTCTTTCATAGAGTTTTTAGGGTTCATTTTGGATACCTGGTTAGGTGCCTTAGGCGAAAGATATCTGGCATTCCCAGAAGAGTAGAATTATCTGAGCCTGTACATTTGTGTACGCTAGCACAAGGTTCACAGTTTGAATCCCTCCAGAACTTGAGACCAAAGGTGATTCAGACCCACAAACAGACAAGAGGCTTACCCTGTTCTGTTAACTGTTCACAGTACTGTGGGAGCAGAGGGCCTGACCTGCTGAGTGGGTTTGTGACAGATTGGTTGGCAGCAGTGCTGATAATTTTCATAACACAAGCTTTATACTGTTCAGTGTATCAGCTTAATACTATACAGCTCACGTGCAAAATAAGGGAGTGATTTAATTTTTAAAAAGGAAACAGAACTATATCATTTGGCTTACAGTAAAGTTCCTACCCGTTTAATGTTTTTTTCTCTAAAGTGCAAGTTAGAGTAGCCGTAGTTAGGGAAGAAGATGGCTTCCAACTACAGCAGGCACACTGTAGACTACATGAGGCAGTTGTGCAAGGACAGAGGAGTCCTGTACGAGGTGAGAGCCACCAATCAGAACCTTGGTGATGCCCTGATGGTAGCAGATACCCAGAGCATCGAGTCACTGACTGTGACTGTAAAAGACCAAACCTTGAGTGTGGAAGGGCTAGCGGCCAGTGCAGTGTCAAGATCCGATGAGGATGACAGCAGGGCTAGTGCCAGCGAAGGGCCACAGCAGCAGGGGAAGGTCACCAGCATTCTGGAGCCAGAAGTATTCAGGCTGCAGACTGGGTTACACAATATGGAGCTGGAGTTCCAGAGGGAGGCTGAGCAAGAACGCCGAGAAGTGGAACAAGAACGCCAAGAAGCGGAATGAGAGAAGTGAGATGCAGAGGAGAAGGAGTGTGAACAGTGAGAGGCGGACAGAGAGCGCAGAGGCAACATGAACTGGAGAAGCTACAACTCCAACCACCAGCACCAGAGCAGGTAAGTGGCTTGGGTTTAACTGAAACTACAGGACTGGGTTACAAATTGAATTCCAAATTGACAGTCGAATTTAAAGAGGAGGAGGATATGGATGTCTTTTTAAATTCCTTTGAAAAAGTTTGTATTCAGGCTAAAATTCCTAGAGAGTCCTGGAGCTTCCAGCTATCCCCGCTACTTACCAGGAAAGCTCGAGATGCACTGGGTCAAATGGACAATGAGGACAGTAATGATTACAGCAAACTTAAAGCTGCACTATTAAAACAATTTGAATTAACTGCTGAAGCATACAGAGCTAAATTCGGTAAGCTCAGGAGAAGCCCTGATATGAGCTACGAGGAGCTAGCCACGAAACAATGTCAGTTTTTAAAACAGTGGGAAGGAATTGAAGCAAACTATGTAGATAAAATTGAATATGCTATTTTATTAAAACAATTTTTTGGGGCATGCCCAGCAGAGCTGAAAACCTGGCTGGAGGACCGAGATCCCAAAACAGTGCAAGCGGCTGCAGAACTCTAGGACCGCTATGCCAAGAGCAGACCTGCTCTGAGAGCAAATGGGGTGGGCGTGGCAGTGCAGAAAGGGAAAAGTGCACCTTCAGGGCAGCTAAAACCCTCACTGCCTCCACCAAAACCAGTTAACCCCAGGTTTCAGAGAAAAGATTTCTCTGAGAAAAGAAATGAATGTTGGGTCTGTAGAGAAACTGGGCATGTTGCCAGACAGTGTCCCACAAGGGCATGCAATACGCAACATGGGGCTAGGAAGGAAGTGGGTTGTTTGTATGTCCCTGGAAGCATGCCTGTGAACATGAGGGAACACATGCACCCAGTCACGGTGAATGCTGTACAGACACAAGGGTTAAGGGACACAGGGGTATCCCTGACATTGGTAAAAGGGGATCAGATAGAGCCTAGTCAGCTTATACCCAATGAATATGTCACTGTACAGGTCTTTACTGGTGAGGAGAAAACACTGCCCCTTGCTAGTGTTCTCCTAGACTTTGGTGAAACTGGGGGAACTGTGCAACAGGTGGCTGTAGCCAAAATATTAGCAGTGGACGTCATCCTTGGCAACACTCTCAAACAGGGGATGGTGTGTGCAGTTACCCATAGCCAAGCGGCAAGGGAAAACTGTAGTTCCCTGGACCCCACAGAAGCCATTGTGGAAACCACTGGGAGGCTGGTTCCCCAGCCTGTGTCTCTGGATGGGGAGACTAATGAAAAGGGGGTAGAAATTTCCTCAGTAGCAGTTATTTTATTTTATTTTTTTCTTCTTTTATCCTGCGGTTCCGCTGTCGCTTTATCAGCCCTGGTCACAGCCCCTGGGACTTCCACTGCCATCTACTGCCGCCATCCCCAGCTTACCCCGCCAGAGAGCGAGATCGCGGCACCGGTCCCCCTCATCCATGCTGCGGAATTACTATCTGTCGGGGATGTGGCGATGGCAGCTAACTGAAGCCCCAGGGAGGGCTTCACATAGACAGCGGACCCGCCCACCATCTTTTTCTTGGTTTTCTCGGAGGCGGGGACGTGCAATGATGCCAGCATCTGCCCCGCCTCCCTGATACCGAGCGCCAGTAGCGTTGAGTGACTCCCAGCCTCCGCCAGGGGTCCTCATTGTGCTGGACACTGCCCCACCCTCCCCCCGGAGAAGGAGAGCCGCCCATAGGGCGCTCAATCCTTCTCCCTCAACCGGCCCTCCAACGACCCAGGTCCGTTCCTGAACCCGGGTCGCTGGCGCCGCAAGCGGAAATGCAACCGCTGCACCGGCGGGCCAACTCCCCAGTAGCAGTTAGCCACACAGCTACAGAGGGTTACTCCGAAGAGAGAGAGGTGACCCATTGTCAGAGGGTTAGGGATGACAGTGATCCTGAGTGCCCTGATGCTAGTGCTAGGGACCCTAGTTTAGAGACTTAAGGGGACCTGTCCCATGCCTTGGGAATGTGTAAGGAGTTTGTAGCTGCTCAGAAAAGTGACCCTAGTCTAGAGAAGCTGAGGGCTTAGGCAGACTCTGACGGAGCACAAGGAGGTGATGGCAGACATCAGGTTTATTGGGAAAATGGACTGATGTATACTCAGGCTGTGCAGACAGAGGGATGGGTGCTAGGTAGGCAGCTTGTCATTCCCCAGGGGTATCGTGAGCAGTTGCTCAAGATTGCACATGATATTCCCTTGTCTGGTCATCTGGGAATCGTGCGCACTATGCAGCAATTGGCCCAGAACTTCCATTGGCCCAACTTCACCCAGCAGGTGAAGGAGTATTACAGGTCTTGTCACCGGTGCCAAGAAATAGGGAAGGCGGGCAAGAAAACCCAAGCCGCACTGATTCCATTGCCCATAGTGGAGTAGCCATTACATAGGGTGGGAATGGATATTGTGGGGCCTTTAAATACCCCCAGCTCCTCTGGGAAGAGATTCATCCTGACTGTGGTGGATTATGCCACCCGCTACCCAGAGGCAGTCATCCTATCCTCACTGAGGGCAGACAAAGTGGCAGATGCCTTACTTGGGATTTTCTCCTGTGTTGAGTTTCCGCAGGAGGTTATCACCGATCGAAGGGGTTCCTTCATGTTGAACTTGATGAAATGTTTGTGGGAGAAGTGTGGGGTGGTGCAGAGATGCACAACACTGTATCACCCACAAGCCAATGGGCTTGTGGAAAGATTTAATGGTACCCTGAAGTCAATGCTCTGGGCGTTTGGTGAACAGCATGGGAGGGACTGGGAGAAATACCTTCCCCACCTGTTGTTTGCATACAGGGAGGTGCCCCAAGAGTCGACAGGATTTTCCACCTTCGAAGTCTTATATGGACGCCAGGTACGCAGGCCTCTAGACTTGATCTGGGAGGACTGGGAAGGCAAACACGCCACCCAGGGAACTCCCATAGTGGATTATGTCCTTCGGTTTAGGGAAAGGCTGAAGGAGCTTATGGG
Source organism: Neoceratodus forsteri (assembly GCA_016271365.2). Lineage (NCBI taxonomy): Eukaryota > Metazoa > Chordata > Ceratodontiformes > Ceratodontidae > Neoceratodus > Neoceratodus forsteri. Next base: position 55,978,538 of record JADMNL010000036.1, read on the forward strand.
GACAGCCCAGAGCAACCTGGCAGCTGCCCAATAGAAACAAAAAGTGTGGTACGACCACCGAGCCAGAGCTCGCTCGTACATGGTGGATCAGGAAGTCATGGTCTTTATTCCGGTCTGGAAAGACAAGCTGCAGGCTGAGTGGGCAGGACCGTACAAAGTAGTTAGGAAGGTAAATGACATGAACTATATTACAGAGTTACCTGACAGAAGACAGACAGAAAGGATGTACCATGTCAACATGATGAAGCCATATGCTAGTAGGGCTGACATGGTGTTCACAGTGTGTAGTCCTGGGGAGGGGACGGACGAAGGAGACCCCCTTCTGGACTTGCTGGAAGAAAGCAAGTGGAAGTCCTTTGTGGAGGCAGTTAAATTGTCTCCCCAGCTGTCCCCGGACAAGATCCAGGAAGTAAGGGAGATTTTAGCAGACTTTGCCCCACTGTTTAGCGCCAAGTCTGGATTAACCCCCTTAGCGACACATGATGTGGAGACAGGGACACAGATGCCCATATGGCGGACACCATATTGGGTGTCAGAGGCTGTCCAAAAAGACATTAGGAGGGAAGTGGAGGAGATGCTGGATTTAGGGGTAATCCGGAGATCCCACAGCCCCTGGGCCTCACCCGTAGTCCTTGTACCCAAGCCGGATGGCTCTACTCATTTCTGTGTGGACTATCGTGGACTGAATGCCGTCAAGAAGTCAGACACCCAACCGATGCCCTGGATGGACGAACTCCTGGACAAGTTGGGAGGGGCGATCTACCTTACGACCACTGACCTGACCAAGGGGTATTGGCAGGTTGAGTTAACGGACAGAGCTAGGGAGAGGTCGGTCTTCATCACTCTGATAGGCTTATCTGAATTTAAAGTAATGCCTTTCGGAATGACGAATGCACCGGCCACTTTCCAAAGGTTGGTGAACCAGGTGTTAAATGGTGCTGAGGAGTACGCCATGGCATACCTGGATGATACTGACATCTTTAGTGTCAACTAGGAGGAACATCTGTCCCACCTTAGGGAAGTGCTGGGCAGGATACAGAGGGCCGAGCTCAGTGTCAAAGCTGAGAAGTGCCAGGTGGCTATGGGAGAACTGGCATACCTCAGGCATGTGGTAGGCGGGGGACAGCTCTGTCCTAACCAAATAAAAATAGAGGTGATCCAGGCATGGCCCAGACCAGAAACGCAGAAGCAGGTCAGGAGTTTTTTTTAAGGGACAGCAGGTACTATAGGAAATTTGTACCGAATTACAGTACCCTGGCTGCTCCCCTATCTGACCTGGTAAAGAAAAAGATGCCAAAAAAAATTACCTGGGAACCAGCCTGTGAGAAAGCCTTTACCAGACTGAAGGAGGCATTGTGCAGTGCTCCAGTATTGACAAGTCCTGACTATAGCAAACCCTTTATAGTTCAGACTGACGCCTCAGACGTGGGTATTGGGGCAGTACCGAGTCAGACATCCAACCAAGAGAAAGATCACCCGGTAGTGTACATGAGTAAAAAGTTACTTCCCAGGGAGCGGGCATACTCTGCTGTGGAAACAGAGTGTCTTGCCATAGTGTGGGCCCTAAAGAAGCTACAGCCATACTTATATGGGCAGCATTTTGTGGTACAAGCTGACCACAACCCCCTGGTTTGGCTGACGCAAATGGGAAAAACTGATGGTAGATTGTTAAGATGGAGTCTTGCCTTACAAGGGTATGACATGACAATCTTACATAGGGCTAGAGTGAAAAATCAGAACAGCGATGGCCTTTCGCGTCTTTATGAGGAGTGAACTGATTTGGGAAGCTCATCCCATGCAGGGGATAGAGACCCCAAATTCAGTCTAGGTGGGGAGGATTTGTGACGCTTGGCCAACTGGTTATGACTGCTCTATGATTTGTAATATAGAATGTGGTATGTGACCTGTCTCACAGGAGACATCCTGTGCCCCTGGGATGACCTCCTCCCCCCTCCCCCAGGTTTCAGTTAAAATGACAGGATATATGTTAAACAGCAGAGCTCTGTAATGTGATTAACTTCCAAGAAGTCGCATTTTATGGCCTTGTTGATCAGCTGTGCTTCTTTGAACCTAAGAACTACAATATCCATTTTATGATGTCTTCAGAGGAAGAACAGACAATTTCAACTGGTGTTAAAAAGCTATATGGCACCTAAGTGAGATATGGCAGAGTTAGTCATAAAAGTCCTGTAATGTCTTTGAAAAGCAGGAAACCACACTAGATCAAAGGAGAGACTCAAGATCAAAGAGTCATATTGGGAAATGAGTTTTTGCTGATGTCACCTTATTTAATATACCTCCTGAGTGATAAGACATCCTGGTTGTATAATTTTTAATATACAAGGAGGAGCTACATGACATCATGGAAGAGGCAGGTTTAGAGACAGTTTAAACTATTCTGTATCTGATCTTTAGATACTTTTCTTGTAGGCTCTTAGAAAACAACATCTACTTTAAGCACTGTTTAGAAGATAATGCATTAGATAGGAAAGTCTAATTGTATTGCGGTAGGAGTTTATGTTTGTACTTTAACCTTGTTCTTTTAAGTGATTGTATGCTTTGTGATATATGGTTCTGTGTTCACATTTTACATATTTTTTATCCATTTTTAAGTAAATCTATATTTAAAGAGACTGCCTGGTGTGCCTTTGAAATTCTTTCTTTTGCATGTGAAGTACAGATGGTTAAAGTTGACACTGTTCATAAGCTTAATGGTAATTTATTTATTTATTACATTTTGGTGACCGGGTAAGCCCACTGAGCCCTGGAAGTCCCTTTTTCAGGGGTGACCTGGGTGTTACATAACACAAGAGACAGTACAGCATTAGTTCGAGTTACAGGAATCACAGCAACACAGTTAAGATGGCAGAGCTGATGCATAACAGTTCACAAGGAATAGAGTAGGTTGATCAACAGTGAGTTACAGGAATCACAACTACACAGTTAATATGGCAAAGTGGATGGTTAACTGTACACAAGGAATAGAACAGGTTGATCAACAGAGACAACACTGTGCGAATGTTAGCAGTTGGACATGGGGTGTAATCAGTGGCGGAGGCTAGGACCTGGTTAGTTATTCAACCCCATGTTCCTATCAGGGGCCGCTACATTGGCAAGAACTGGCCACTGCTAGCTAGGCCTTAAGCCTTGTGTGGAAGTTTTTGACAGTAGGGGCTTCCTGCACCCCAGGAGGGAGCTGGTTCCACAGTGTTGGAGCGGTGAGGGCAAATGACAGACCACCCACCTTGGTTCTGACCCTGGGGACATCTAGGAAAGTTCGGCCGGTTGTGCGGAGGTGTCGGTGATTGGCCTTCACAGCCATGAGGCCAGAGAGGCTGGGGGTCGAGCCTACTAGCTTGTATGCTAGGCAGAGCAGAGGGTACTGGAGATGCGCCTCTAGAGAGGGCCAGTTTAGGAATGATAGGGAGACGCAGTGGTGATCCCTAGGATTGGCCTGGGAGGCGAAGCGGGCCACCTTATTGTAAAGCACCTGTAGTCTGTTGCTCTCTAGCTTTCCCAACCCTTGCACGACTGGTGCGGCATATGAGAGTGTCGGGAGGAGGACGCTAGTGGCGACTGAGGTTCTGGCTTCGGGTACCAGCTGGTCTTTCAGCCGGTAAAGGATGCCTATTTTCCTGTGCAAGGTTTTGGTGACTGAGTCCACGTGGTTCTTCAGGGTGAAGCCCTGGTCCAGAGTTAGGCCGAGGTATTTCAGGGAGGGCACAACTTCTAGGCAGTTGCCAGACGCAGTGGTGAGTTGTAGCTGCTGTGTTCTGTCCTCACCAAGTGATCTAGGGCCAAACAGCACTGCTTTAGTTTTGGACATATTGAGGACCATTCTGTTCTCAGTGAACCAGTGCTCCAGTGACTGGAGGTCATCTTGGAGTCAAGTTCACCAAAATGTTCAAGTAATACCAAACTGGGAAAAGGTAAGAATTTTCCTAAGGTCTTTCATAGAGTTTTTAGGTTCATTTTGGATACCTAATTAGGTGCCCTTAGGTGAAAGATATCTGGCATTTCCCGAAGAGCAGAATTATCTGAGCCTGTACATTTGGGTATGCTAGCATAAGGTTCACAGTTTGAATCCCTCCAGAACTTGAGACCAAAGATTATTCAGACCCACAAAGAGACAGGAGGGTTACCCTGTTCTGTTAACTGTTCACAATACTACGCTCGGAGGTTGGCACTGTGGCAGCAGAGGGCCTGACCTGCTCAGTGGGTTTGTGACACCCCCCCCCCTTGCCCTCTACCATGAATACCAAATAGAAATACTCATTCAGTATTTTGGCTTTACAATTATCCTCTTCCACACACCATTCCTCCTTCTACAGTCTAACTTTGGATTAGTGCTTTTTCTGAATATAGTGGAAGAATGTCCTGTCCCCCTTCTTCAGCCCCTCCGATATCTTAACCCTGCTATCAACTATGCCCCCCAAACTCCCTTGTTGGCATCTCTCACCTTGCTCTGGTACATTTTTTTTCACCTGTCTGGCCTTGTATTTTTTAAGGCCTTACTTTTTTCTCTCTCTGCCTCCTCCACCTCCTTGATGTATCTAATGCCCCAATACAGATACTTGATGCTTCAAACAACCCTTTTATAATCAAACCCCATTTACTATCTAACCATACTGCCGCCCCAACCCCCCTCTCCAGCTTCTACCTAACCAGTTCCCTCATCCTACAAAAATCTGCCTTTCTAAAATCTTAATTTCTGAGTACCTGCTTTCTGGGTTGAGTTTTACCTCAAACCACATGGTCAGGTGTTGCTGTTTCCCAGGGCTTCCCTTACTATGACTTCTCCAGTGCAGTCCCCGTTTATAAGAGCAAAATCCAGATTTGCCCCCCTTTGTGGGCTCCTACACCTCCTGCACAAAAAGTGTATCGGGTATCAGCTTTGGGTTTCTTGCACTTGTAGCCACTGGGACACTCCAGCCCACATCTGGCATGCTGAAGCTCCCCATTACCAGCACCTCACCTTGCTTCATACATACACCATCAACCCAACAGTGAAGGCTGCAGATCTCATATATACTGTACATCATTAACCCCATAGTAAAGGCACCATATCTATATATATATATATATATATATATATATATATATATATATATATATATATATATATATATATATATATACATATATATACACACACACACACATACATACACACACACACATAATTAACCCCACAGTAAAAGTACCAAATCTCATAGATACACAATTAACCCCACAGTAAAGGTCCCATATCTTACATATACACCATTAATCCCACAGTAAAGGTATTAGGTCTCATACATAAACAATTAATAATAATATCTTTATTATCAAGGCGCCTAACAAAATTTAAAATAACACATCAAACACCCAGAATCATAAATAGTACAAAACAATAAATCCAGTTGCAGAAATCATTCACCAAAAGCTTCGTACCACAAGCATGTTTTTAAAGCTTGCTTGAATCCCTCCACGGTCGTGTACTCCCGTAACTGACGGGGTAGAGAATTCCAGAGGGTTGGGGCCACACGCACAAATGTCCGGGCCCCAGAAGATTTCAGACACACCTTTGGACTCTCTAGCAACCCCTCATCAGCTGAGCGGAGCGATCATCCAGGGCAGTAGGGGACCAGAAGCTCTTTCAGGTAGTCTGGGCCCTGTCCGTGTAGGGCTTTAAAAGTCAGAAGACCGACTTTAAAGGTGATCCGCGAAGGGGGCGGAGCCAGCAGCCGAAGGGAACAGATGTCTCTCAGGGCGCTCCCTGGCACCGACTGATTTCAGACCCTAAAACTCCTTTTAAAGCTTCAGATAGTTTCAGCCATCTACATCAGCTTAAGCTACATTCAAAGAGGGACAGACAGATATAAAATTTGCCTTATTCTGAAATGGCACACACAAAGAAAAAGCCTCCACAAGATAGTGGTGGAGCGAAATCAAATAGGCTTAGTGAGCACTCAACAGCAGGGGCCTCAAGTCAAGAGCTGAGCCCCACTGAACCAACTAATGGGGCGCTACTTCAGGCAATTCAACTTCTCGATAAAAAAGTGGACACAATAACGGATCGTTTGGCAACTATGGACACCAAAATAGCAAAGGCCTCGGCAACTGTCAAAGTAGCAGCTGAATCTGCCAACAATGCTGCCACGGCCATATCGGGAGTCATTTCGGAAAACAAGCTTCTGAGACTCCGGATGGAACAGTTAGAAAATACGGTCCACTCAGCTAATCTTCGCATTTTAGGAGTCCCGGAACAATCGGAAGGGACAGACCTAATGTGATATACTGAAAATACAGGTTACTCACCTGTAACAGAAGTTCTAGGAATGGTATATGTTGTTCATCCACACTGTCTGGCAGGTATCCTTGCCGCTTTAAATCTTGCCGGAAGGTCTTCAAGCTGGCTCCTCCCACCCACCCGGGTGGTAAAACTCTCGGCTCGCCCCCATGACGCTAGATATGGCCCGCTGAAGCTCAGGTTCTGCGTCGGGCCGGGAGGTCGGTGGTTAGGGATGAACAATACATACCATTCTAGAACTCCTGTTACAGGTGAGTAACCTGTATTTCTAGGGACATGGATATGTTGTTCACTGTCTGCAGACTCCTAGCAGTTCTCCGGGAGGAGGGAGGCAAGGCGACACCCCTACTTAGGGAATAGAGACTGAGAACCGAGGCCCCAAAACCAGCATCCCGGCGTGACTCAAGGTTGATGTGGTAATGGGTGATGAAGGTGTGTGCTGACTTTCAGGTAGCAGCCCTGCAGATTTCCTGGATAGGGACGTCCCTGAAGCAGCCACCGATGCAGCAGTATGGCGGGTAGAATGAGCTCTTATCCTCTGGGAGGCTCCATGCCGCCAACTTGTAGCAGAGATCTATGCAGGAGGTGACCCACCTGCTTATCGCCCACTTGGCTGCAGGTCTGCCAGGTGCGGCTTCAGCGTAGGTGACAAACAGTTGGCTAACCTCTCCCCATTCTCTCAGCCGGCGCCCTTATACTAAGCGAGCACCTTCTAGGGTCTAGAGTATGAAGCCTATTCGGCCTCCCAGGTGTGATTGGGGTAGAACACCGCAGAGTCAACACCTGGTTAAGGTGAAACTCCGACACCACTTTCGGAAGGAATTTCGGTGGGGAAGCAGGACAACCTTTGTCCTGTGGAAGACCAGGTAAGGAGACTCAATGCAGAGCGCCTGGAGTTCTCCCATCCTTCTGGCTGACGGATAGCCACCAAGAAGGTGGTCTCTCAACAGGTGAGAGAGTTCACACCTGTGCATTGGTTCGAATGGCTTGCCCATGAGCTTTGCCAGTACCAGCAGTAGATCCCACGCAGGTGGAGGTTCTCGCACCGAAGGGGAAATGTGATCAAGGCCTTTGAAAAAGTGCCAGACACCTTCTCCTGCGCCACCGACTGCTTCCCGACCCGCGCCCGGTAAGCAGAGATGGCTGCCAGGTGCACCTTAAGGGTTGTCGACCTAAGCCCTTGCTGAGAAAGGGACCAAAGGTAGTCCAATATGCTCGCCAAGGAACAGGAAGAAGGGTCCAGGCCCTTGCCCTGGCACCAAATGGAAAATCTCTTCCATTTGAAGGCATAGCATTTTCTGGTCGACTCCTTACGGGACGCCTCAACCACGCTTGAGGACCTCGTCGAAAGACCCAAGGCCTGGAACCTAGCCGCAGGAACCAGGCCGCCAGGTGCAGGGATTGAAGGTCCGGATGGCATACCTTCCCCTGACTGACTGAGAGCAGGTCCGGGCGAGCTGGAAGCTGCCTCGGGAGCCTGGAGCTGAGGCTGAGATCTGGGGGCCAGTCTGGGGCTATCAGAATCACCTGCGCCTTGTTCCTCCTTGCTTTGAGAAGCACCTTGTGCATCAAGGGGAACGGGAGAAAGGCGTAGAAGAGGCCCGGGGTCCACGGCCTCGAGAAGGCATCCCCCTGCAGCGATCCCTGCTGAGGGGAGCGGGCATGGAACAGCCTCAGCTTCGCATTCTCCCTGGAGGCAAACAGGTCCACCTGAGGTGTGCCCCAATGGGAGAATAGATCTTGTACTACCTCTGGCAGGAGAGACCACTCGTGGGATGCAGCCCCTATCTGGCTTAGGGCATCGGCCAGGGTGTTGGAGGCTCCTGCCACATGAATGGCTAGGAGATCCACCTCCAGGCTGCGCACGAGTGACCACATGCGGAGAGCTTCCTTGCATAGAAGCATGGAGCGTGTCCCGCCCTGGCGGTTTAGATAGTACATGGTCGTGGTGTTGTCCGTCTGGACCCGGACCACTTGACCCCGAAGAAACGGAGCAAAGGCGGTGAGAGCTAGGCGGACCGCCCGGAGCTCCAGCAGGTTGATGTGGCATCGGGACTCCTGCTGGGGACCAGAGGCCGTGGCGCTCAGTGTTCCCCAGATGGGCACCCCAACCCATCAGAGAGGCATCGTCGATAGAGAGACCGCCGGCTCGGGCGGACAAACGGGATGCCCTCCTGCAGATGAACTGGAACGTCCACCACTGGAGAGCTGCCCACATCCCCTGGGTCACCGCCACTAGCTGGTCCAATGGATCGCAACGTTGGGACCACTGGCTGGCCAGTCCCCACTGAAGGGGGCGCATGTTCCAGCGGGCCCAATGGACCACGCTGGTACAGGCTGCCATGAGACCCAGGAGGCGCAGGAAGTCCCGGGCAGGGCGCAATTGCCCAACCAGAAATAATTGGGCAAAGGAAGAAAGAACCTTGACCCTGTCCGCCGGGAGCCGTGCCCTGGCTCGAAGAGAGTCGAGCTCTGCCCCGATGAAAAGAATCACCTGCTTCGGCTCGAGTTCCGACTCAGCCTCGTTGATGAGGAGGTCGACCTGAGAGCAAACCTGGAGGGCCAGATCTCTGGACCGCTCCACCTCCTGTCTGGAGGGGGCTGCTATCAGCCAATCGTCCAGGTAAGGGTAAACCCGGACCCCTCGGCGCCGCAGGAATGCTGTCACCACTGCCATGCATTTGGTGAAGACCCTGGGAGCTGGAGATAAGCCAAAGGCCATGGCTTGGAACTCGAAAAGGGATCCCTCTGCTCGAAAGCAAAGGAACCTCTGATGTGACAGACGGATAGGGACGTGAAAGAACATCCTGCAGGTCCAGAGAGCAGAACCACATGCCGTGTTCCAAGGATGGTATTATCTGAGCCAGAGTGACCATCCTGAAGGTTCGAGACCTTAGGAACTTGTTTAGGTAGTGTAGGTCGAGAATGGGGCGCCAGCCCCGCGTCCGTTTTGGAACCAGGAAGTACCTGGACATGAACCCCGGGTTTGAGGGAGGGTCCGCCACCTCTCTTATCACCTCCTTCTCGAGGAGGAGAGCGGTGTCAGCTCGGTGAGCTAACAGCGAGGCTTCGGTCCCCAAGGCCCCCCGAGGTGTGTCGGCTCTGAAGGGTGGGGCCTGCTCGAACTCCAGAGGCAGGCCCTTTCCCACCACCTCCAACACCCACTGGTCTGTGGTGATAACGGACCAGGCGGAAAGAAAATGGCGGAGCCACCCCCCCACGAGGGGCACCTGGGGTGAGGCGACACCCCTCAACCCGTCACTGGGCAGGCTTGGAGGAAGTACCGGCCGAGGGACATCCAAGGCCTTTACCTCCCTGCTTCCTGGAGGAGGAAGCCGCGGGCTTGGGTTTGGGACGCCAAGCACGAGCCTGCTGGCCCTGATGCTGCTGGGCCGGACGTGCCGCGGGCGCAGACGGACGAAAGGGCTTGGGTTGCGGTCTGCGGCCCTTGTCCCTCTGAGCGGATGAGACCGAGTCCAAGTGGCATTGACTTTTCGATCCTCTGAGGTGGCCTTCCACCCAGGGTCAAGAGGTCGGTCCCCGAAGGGAAACCGACAATTTGTGCTGGGTATCCGCTGAAGGTGGATATCCTCAGCCATGCCCGACGGCGCATAGCCACTGCGGCCGCGACTGACCTGGCGCATGAGTCTCCAATGTCCAGAGCAGTCTGATGCTGCTGCTTGGCCACCGCCCTGCCCTGGTCCCGCACCTGCCTAACTGTGGTCTGCAGGTCAGCCGGGAGATGAGGGATTACCTCGTCCAGGAAGCCCAACAGGGCATGGGAGAAATGTGCCATAAGCACGGGCCGAGCTGGCCTGACGGAGGCCAAGGAGGACGAACGTAGACTTTCTGCCCGCATAGTCCACTTTCTGGACTCCTTGTCGGAGGTTTGTCCGACGCCCTTAAGCGCCCGCATGCCGGAAACGCTGTCGGTAACTAACCCTCGGGTGAGGGATGTTCCGAGAAACCGGACAGGGAACCGGTAGGACCGTGATACTTCCTGGCCATCCTGGTCAAGGCGGCGAGGGCAGGGAAGCAGGGGCTGCCAGAGCTCCAAGGCCGGGCCCACAATGGCCTCGCCACAGGAAAGGCCTCCGAGGCGAATCCCTCAGTCCAATATCTCCGTGAGGGATACGGCCCGCTGGATACGGGCTCGAGCTGCATCCCAGTGGACTCCGAGATGAGCCTGAGCAAACCCAGGAAAGACGAAGGGCTGTCGTCCAGCGGCTGACCTCCAGAGGACTCCAAGTCCACTCGCCTGGAGAAAAGGGAGGAATCGTCGTCAGACTCAGAAGAGTCCGCAAAGAGCTGCCTCGGGCCTGAGCCACCCTCCACCTGCCGAGGGCGATCGGGAGTGAGGGTGACCGACACCTATGGGGCAGACCCTGAGCCGACCAAGAGTTCTTGGTCGGAGCCCCAAACAGCGGCTGTGGAGGCGGAGGTTCCACCAGAATCGGTGGAGCAGCTGGTTTTGGCCGAACAACCGGCCTGGGAACAGGCTCCTCGGGTAAGACAAGGGGTTGTTTCGCCGCCCAGTGACAGCCACTTAACGGCCGGGAAGGCGACGGATCGCTTGTTCCCAGTCAGAATGAGCTGTTCACATGAGGTCCTCTGATCGTCGATGTAACTTACGCCGAAGCCCCTCATCCGAGGAGGAGGACGAGGACGAGCGGCGATACCGCTTACGGCTGCAGACCGAGACCGACTATGACGGTGGGATCGGTGGACCGCAAGGCAAGTCCGGAGACTGAGAACTTTGGCCTTTCCGAGAACGGTGCGGGGAGGGGACGGGTGAACCGCTCCCACCTCGCTCGGAGGGTTCACCCGTGGCTCCGGAACCGAGGCACTGGCAAGCTTTGGATCTCAACTCACCACCGGGGGAACCGTGAGAGAGGATTTCGGCTTCGCCGGTCGACAACCCGTCCAACGGGTCGAGAAAGATCTCAACTGCGTTGACGGGAGTCTCGGTCAACTGACCTGACGGGGACACCGTGAGACCAGTGGCCGAAGCTGAACAATCGACCGAAGTCGATGGCCGACAACTTGGGGAGAGGGACCTTTCCCGCTCCCAAGAGCGTCAACGGAGGGACTTACCCTTGTCTTTCTTCTTGGACCGAGAAGAAGGTCCAGCAGATGTTGGTCCCTCTCCTCTAGTGGAGAGGGACAGACAA